>CM059799.1:2553753-2697861 GCA_030435695.1 Brachymystax lenok tsinlingensis
GTGTTGTCCCTTCCTGCTGTCATCTATCAGTCCTACCACCACTTCCTACCGAGACAGAAGCCTGGGGGTTTTAACCTCTCAGATGGCACTTTAAACCCCCTATCTGTCTGTTTCCAGGTACCCAGTCAGGTGCAGACACCGTCCTCCCCACTTCTCTATCCCCTGGAGACAAGCCGTCTGTGGGCGAGACAGACAGATCACAGGCCTGGTCTCTTCACCAGCTGGTACCGTACCAGGGAGCATCATGGGAGCATCCCCTGCATACTCAGACAGCTGGAGAGGTCATCCATCTCCCCCTCTTCTTTTTTTTCTCTCTCTCTCTCTGCCTTCTCTCTCCTCCCATCTCTCCCCCTCTCTCTCTCTCTCCTGCCCACCTCTGTCTCTGCCTTCTCTCTCTCTCTCTCTCTCTCTCTCTCTCTCTCTCTCTCTCTCTCTCTCTCTCTCTCTCTCCTGCCCACCTCTGTGTCTCTGCCTTCTCTCTCTTTCTCCCTCTCCCTCCCTCATCTGTCTCTCCCCCCGTCTCCCTTTGTCCTCTGTCCCCCCACCTATCTTTGTCCTCTCTCTCTCTCTCCCCATCTCTCTCTCTCCATATATTCCCGTAGCAGATGTTAAAACCGCAATATGTAACTTTTTGGGTGAGCTGACCAAATTCACATAGAAATGTGAGTTATAGATCTGTCATTCTCCTTGAAAGCCAGTCTCAGAAGCAGTAGATATGTTCTATGTACTCTGTTCCTATGCTTTAAGTTAAATGTTTTTGTTGTTGTATCTTTTACTTTAGGTTTTGTCCACCAGCTTCAAACAGCTGAAAATACTATAATTTTGGTTAAGGAAAATAAATTCAACAGATGACAAAGATTCTCTACACAATGACTGCTTGTTTGCACGTAAACTGAAATTAGGCAAACTATTCGAATTTTAGCAACCAGGAAATGGCGGAGAGATTTCTGCACAGTGCAGCTTTAATGAAATGTAAATAGATGTCGGGAACTTGTGGATGTTTGTAAACAAGGTTTGACTCGCGCAAGATTGTGAACGCGCACCACTTTATTTTTCTTTCCTATCGTTCACGTTATCGTCTGGTTGAAATATTACAACAAATCTACACAAAAGGATACCTAAGGATACATTAAACATTATGTTTGATTTGTTTGGAGAAAGTGTATAGGTATAATTTGAACGTGTTCTCTTCACGGTTCAATGGGCGACTCAACGGTGGATTTTATGATCATAACGCGCCAACCAAACGGAGATTTAAGGATATAATAAATGACTTTTTCTAACAAAAGAACCATTGGATGTCTTCGTTGGACACTTGGGAAGCCCTCAGCAGAAGTTCTTCAAAAGGTAAGGGATTTTATATTAGCGATTTTATGCGTTTTTTGAGACCCGCGTTGGTTATGGATTTATGCTAATGCATAAAATATGAGAGGGGCTATCCTCAAACAATCAAATGTTGTGCTTTCGCCGTAAAGCCTTTTTCAAATCTGACAACGCTGTGATATTGCCAAGAATCAGAGCTTTCGATGACTATGCAACACTTGAATATTGATGAATGTTAAATATTGCAACTTTTGGATTTTGAATTTGGCGCCTCACATTTCACCGGGTAGTGTCGGGAATACTCCCTAAGTGGTTTAAACAGACATCTCGGTGCTTTCAACATGTCAATACCTCTCACAAAAACAAGTAGTGATGAAGTCAATCTCTTTGATGAACCGCCCCCTAGATGAAGGGTCCAACTAGCAAAAACAATCTCTAAATATCTATTTTTTTTTTATTATTATTATTATTATTATTATTTTTTACCTTTATTTAACTAGGCAAGTCAGTTAAGAACAAATTCTTATTTATCTCTTATCTAGCAACCTTTCGGTTACTGGCTGAACGCTTTGGCTACCTGCCGCCCCTAATGAACGTTAAAGCATCAAATAAATACGCCACATAAATAGGTCACATATGTTGACGTTTGTAATGATGAAGATTTGATGCGTAATGACAACATATCAGATGCCTATCTACAGCTGTACTCTGGGGCATTGCCTCTCTCTACAGTATATCCTGTCCACAGCAGAGCTGCCTCTCTCTACAGTATATCCTGTCCACAGCAGAGCTGCATCTCTCTCTACAGTATATCCTGTCCACAGCAGAGCTGCCTCTCTCTACAGCATATCCTGTCCACAGCAGAGCTGCCTCTCTCTACAGTATATCCTGTCCACAGCAGAGCTGCCTCTCTCTACAGCATATCCTGTCCACAGCAGAGCTGCCTCTCTCTACAGTATATCCTGTCCACAGCAGAGCTGCCTCTCTCTACAGTATATTCCCTCATGCTTGCTAGTGCATGGTAGAACACTGCACTATGTTGTGTTTTGGTTGTCTAGGGAAGCTCATCAGATCCCATTGCATTCCTCTATAGCTGGGTTTCCCAAACTTGGTCCTGGGGCCCCATCTCCTGGGTGCACCTTTGGGGTTTTTGCCCCAGCACTACCTAGCATCTGAGTCAAATAATCACAACCTGATTATGAGTTGGTTACTAAAGCATACATAAGTGTCCATGCAATGTCGTTCTGTACTAAGATGGCTGTTGACTGACGTTGACCCAGAACATGTTCCAGTCCACGTGATCAAAACAGTCTTGGAGTGTGAATTCCGATTGGTCGGACTAACGCTGTACAGACCTGACCACCGGAACCTTTAAAAAAATAAAATAAAAATGTTTTACATTTTTTTTGTCATTTAGTCATTTTAGTCTTATTCAGAGCAATTAAGGTTAGTGCCTCGCTCAAGGGCACAGACAGATTTTTCACCTAGTTGGCTTGGGAATTTGAACCAGCAACCTTTCGATTACTGGCCCAAAGCTCTTAACCGCCAGCCTACCTACCACCTTCCCTCTTGAGTCTTAGTTTGTAGGCAGACAGAAGCAAGATGGAGTCATGGTCGGCTTTTCCCGAAAGGGAGATGGCCTCATACCTGCATCTGAAAGGCATGGTCAAGAGTCGAATTTCCTTAATTTAGACAGACGGTGTTGGTAATAATTTGGAAGCACGGTTCTCAAATTACTTTTGTTGAAAGTCCCCCAGAGCAATGAACGCTGCCTCCGGGAATGCAGTTTCCAGTTTGTGCATAGTCCAATGAAAATCTTTGAGAGACTTTTTTGGTGTCGGCTTGGAGCGGGACGTACACAGCCATGGCGATAATCCCAGAGAACTCTCTCTGAAGGTTAAAAAGGGCGACATTTGATGTCCAAGTATTCCAAGTCACTACAGACCCGGCTTCGATCCCAGGCTGTGTCACAACCGGCCGTGACAGGGAGTCCCATAGGGCGGTGCACAATTTGCCCAGCATTGTCCGGGTTAGGGGAGGGCTTTACTTGACTCATCACGCTCTAGTGACTCCTTGTGGCGGGCAGGCCGGCCGGCCTACAGGCTGACTTTGGTCTTCTACACAAAAGGAATAAAATAAAATAAAAATGTAATTAAATACAATAAAACACTATAAAATACTATAAAATAAACATCCACACGGGATCTCTCGTTTCTGCATCACCAAATGTTGCACAAGGCAAAAATGGTAGGCTTCAGTGCGCTTCCTCGTTTGGTTCAGCAGACTGCAGCGGTGTAGTGCTGCTTGCCAGAGCACACCGGAGGGTCGCTCCGCCACTTCTCGCAAAGGTGTTTAGTAAAGTCAGATCAAAGCTGATTAATTAGTATTCTACAGAACAAAACCAAATATAACATGACATTAATGTTACACCAAAAACAACACATCATTTCTTATTCGATGTTAGCATGGTTAGCTTAATAGTCTCCCAAAAATTATCATGCGGACTAAACTCAACACTAGATGTATACTTTGATTGAAACGAAGTATAAGAAAGGCTAGTAGTTTACACCATCTGCTCTGATTCACTCACCAAACAGTCATTCAAGAAGATCTCAATTCCCATGAAACTGATTGAGATCAAATGATTGATTTGCAGATGAAGTTTGGGACATTTCACCGGTAAAACGTGGAAGAATTATCATTCTTGACTGACAGTGATGATGCCATGGCCCATTTTGAAATTTTTATTTTATTTATTTATTTTATTTCACCTTTATTTAACCAGGTAGGCAAGTTGAGAACAAGTTCTCATTTACAACTGCGACCTGGCCAAGATAAAGCAAAGCAGTTCAACACCTACAACAACACATAGTTACACATTGGAGTAAAACAAACATACAGTCGATAATACAATAGAAAAAAACAAATCTATATACAATGTGTGCAAATGAGGTAAGATAAGGAACATAAGGCAATAAATAGGCCATGGTGGCAAAGTAATTACAATATAGCATTTAAACACTGGAATGGTAGATGTGCAGTAGATGAATGTGCAATGTAGAAAAACTGGGGTGCAAAGGAACAAGATAAAGAAATAAATACGGTAGGGGATGAGGTAGTTGGTTGGGCTATTTACAGATGGGCTATAAACAGGTACAGTGGTCTGTGCGCTGCTCTGACAGCTGGTGCTTAAAACTAGTGAGGGAGATAAGTGTCTCCAGTTTCAGTGATTTTTGTAGTTCGTTCCAGTCATTGGCAGCAGAGAACTGGAAGGAAAGGCATCCAAAAGAGGAATTGGCTTTGGGGGTGACCAGTGAGATATACCTGAAATGAGGTAAGCCTAACTTGGTGCTTAAGGGTATCTAAAATAAAACATATTTTTTAAGACAATATCTGTGGGCAAGATGCATTTTATGCTTATCCTATTATGATATTCAATAGGCTGTCGGTACAAACTTTGAGAAATTTCTATTGCTCTCTGGCACTTAAAAAATGTGCAATACACCATGAGTGGGAAGGGGACATGTGTGTGTGTGTGGGGGGGAATGTTTTTATTATTGTGGGCTACACTGTCCCGCAAAATAATTCTGTTGTCCCGCATTTGGGTATTTTAAATGTGGTAACCCTAGTCACGTTTGTTCCGAAGTTATCGGCGGTCGCAGAAAGACAGATAAACATCTTGATGTTGCGTTTAGCGGAGATCTTCTGTGTATAAAGTGAGGCGTAGTGGCCAAAAAGCATCTAACAACGTCCTTAGCTGTTCTACGACTGACGTTAAATAACAAGCATTTTCATGAGCAACTTTAGTAACAACGGTTTTGGGAAACGGCACAGGGATCTCACGATGCTCCCACAAAGGTTCTAACAATGAATGTAGCCTTAAGATGCTTTTGGGGAAACCGGGCCCAGCTAGCTAGATAACTAGCAAGTTGTCTGTGACCTAACATTAGCTAGCTAGATAGCTAATTTGCTAGCTAACGTGTCCGCTAATATCACTGCCCAGCAAAAAACAAAGCAACAACTTTTTATCTTAAATAATTATTATCTAAAGATAATAGCTACTTAAGTATTTCAGTTTGGACATTCAACATGGGTACAATAATCCAATATCTGACCACGATGTATTAAAGTTACTTCTTATTTTATGGTATTATGGCAGTCAGCCAACAACGTTAGAGGTGCATGCTGCCACCTACTGGATGGTGTGAAAACAAATCAACTTTAATTTAAAAATAATAGGGGAAGAGTGACTGAAAATAAAAACCTTTACTCCTTCAATCAGATTCAAATGCCTTCTCAGATCCCTACAGGAGACTGAGAGGAGGGAAACTCTTCATTCCGTATAGATCCCTACAGGAGACTGAGAGGAGGGAACCTCTTCATTCCGTATAGATCCCTACAGGAGACTGAGAGGAGGGAACCTCTTCATTCCGTATAGATCCCTACAGGAGACTGAGAGGAGGGAACCTCTTCATTCCGTATAGATCCCTACAGGAGACTGAGAGGAGGGAAACTCTTCATTCCGTATAGATCCCTACAGGAGACTGAGAGGAGGGAACCTCTTCATTCCGTATAGATCCCTACAGGAGACTGAGAGGAGGGAAACTCTTCATTCCGTATAGATCCCTACAGGAGACTGAGAAGAGGGAACCTCTTCATTCCGTGATAGATCCCTACAGGAGACTGAGAGGAGGGAACCTCTTCATTCCGTATAGATCCCTACAGGAGACTGAGAGGAGGGAACTCTTCATTCCATATAGATCCCTACAGGAGACTGAGAGGAGGGAACCTCTTCATTCCTGTAGAGCAGATCCCTACAGGAGACTGAGAGGAGGGAACCTCTTCATTCCGTATAGATCCCTACAGGAGACTGAGAGGAGGGAACCTCTTCATTCCATATAGATCCCTACAGGAGACTGAGAGGAGGGAAACTCTTCATTCCGTATAGATCCCTACAGGAGACTGAGAGGAGGGAACCTCTTCAATACGTATAGATCCCTACAGGAGACTGAGAGGAGGGAAACTCTTCATTCCGTATAGATCCCTACAGGAGACTGAGAGGAGGGAACCTCTTCATTCCGTATAGATCCCTACAGGAGACTGAGAGGAGGGAAACTCTTCATTCCGTATAGATCCCTACAGGAGACTGAGAGGAGGGAAACTCTTCATTCCGTATAGATCCCTACAGGAGACTGAGAGGAGGGAACCTCTTCAATACGTATAGATCCCTACAGGAGACTGAGAGGAGGGAAACTCTTCATTCCGTATAGATCCCTACAGGAGACTGAGAGGAGGGAACCTCTTCATTCCGTATAGATCCCTACAGGAGACTGAGAGGAGGGAACCTCTTCATTCCGTATAGATCCCTACAGGAGACTGAGAGGAGGGAAACTCTTCATTCCGTATAGATCCCTACAGGAGACTGAGAGGAGGGAAACTCTTCATTCCGTATAGATCCCTACAGGAGACTGAGAGGAGGGAAACTCTTCATTCCGTACAGATCCCCACAGGATCCCTACAGGATTAAAAAATGCCATCAAACTCGATTGCCTTTGCTTATAATTATTTTTATTTGGCTTTCCCACCATTCAAATTCAGTAAGGAGATGACTAACCTCTATGTGCATATAAGAGAACAGGTCTGGAATCAGTGTGGCAGGATAGGATGATTACATAGAAGGATCCTCGCTTTTACATGATGGTCTTTTCTGGGGGGTAGAATAAACAACGAGGAGGCAACTTGATTTAACACTGATTGATTTTATTAGAACGTCTACAGTGCGAACTGTGAAATAATTAATAAATCATGCCACGAGAGGTAACGGGAAAATATTTTCCGGAAGAAACAAATCTGGAGTGGAATCTGATAGGTGCCGGATCCTGTTCCGGATCCTCAAATTAAGCACCGGTCTCACCTCATATCTCACATACCCAGGTTTTACCATGTGTCAGGAGAACCACTTCATCAAACCACAGTAAAACCTTTTGAACATACGGTCTCACCTCAAATACCCAGGTTTTACCATGAGTCAGGAGAACCACTTCATCAAACCACAGTAAAACTGAAAGGCTTTCCTCTTTCTTTCCGTCAATCATTCGGTTTAATCGACGACTGTCTACCTCTCCAGGCATGACTGTTACTTATTTTTCTCTGGTATAATGCCGTTCGCACACATTTAACGTGCATTCCTCCACCTACTGTAGGGGTAGTGAACTGTAGATAAAATCCATGTCCATTGCGGAATGTACATTTCTTGCAACAACAAAAAAAACTCCCACTCTTTCGGTCACAGTCCAATACAAATCAAATCCCTGCACAGGTTCAAGGGCCTGGGAGGTGGGGACATCGTCCCTTATTCCCTGCAATGCTTCCGCTGTTAAAACAACACATTTAATGCACCTATCCGGTGTGTGTGACAATAAAACATCAATATATCAGTATTCCTCAACGGTTGAGCGACATTCTGAACTGGTTGCGGGTCATCCACTGCCGTAGCTCTCCCAGCTCCTCTTGCGGGTTATCCACCGTGCAAAGCTCTCCACTTCAGATGTCGCCAACTTATGGAGCCACAAAGCATTCTCCTTCTGCTCTTCTGAGACGCATGAAATCCAAACAAAATGGGAAATTATGACTGATTCTACCTTTCCTAAATTAATTCCTTATCATCGTTAACCTCAAATGGATCTCCACAAGTACACATTATTATTAACACATCGCTCTCCAACGAGAAACACATCTTTATTAATTAAGAAGTGCAACTGGCAAAAACAACAAACAAAGACAGACTAATGCAGGTGTGGCTTAGCACAGGCACAAATACAAACATTCAATAACCACCAAAACATTAACACATTATTAACACATCACTATTAACACATCACTCTTAACACATCACTATTAACACATCACTATTAACACATCACTCTTAACACATCATTATTAACACATCACTCTCCAACAAGAAACAAATCACTATTAACACATCACTATTAACACATCTTTATTAAAACATCACTATTAACACATCACTATTAACACATCACTATTAACACATCATTATTAACACATCACTATTAACACATCTTTATTAAAACATCACTCTCCAACAAGAAACACATCACTATTAACACATCACTATTAACACATCACTATTAACACATCATTATTAACACATCACTATTAACACATCTTTATTAAAACATCACTCTCCAACAAGAAACACATCACTATTAACACATCTTTATTAAAACATCACTCTCCAACAAGAAACACATCACTATTAACACATCTTTATTAACACATCATTATTAGCACACCACAATTAACACATCATTATTAACACATCCTTATTAACACATCACTCTCCAACAAGAAACACATCACTATTAACACATCACTATTAACACATCACTATTAACACATCATTATTAACACATCATTATTAACACATCACTATTAACACATCACTCTCCAACAAGAAACACATCACTATTAACACATCACTATTAACACATCACTATTAACACATCACTATTAACACATCACTATTAACACATCATTATTAACACATCACTATTAACACATCACTCTCCAACAAGAAACACATCACTATTAACACATCACTATTAACACATAATTATTAACACATCACTATTAACACATCACTCTCCAACAAGAAACACATCACTATTAACACATCACTATTAACACATCACTATTAACACATCATTAATAACACATCACTCTCCAACAAGAAACACATCACTATTAACACATCACTATTAACACATCACTATTGACACATCATTATTAACACATCACTATTAACACATCACTATTAACACATCACTATTAACACATCACTCTCCAACAAGAAACACATCACTATTAACACATCACTATTAACACATCACTATTAACACATCACTACACATCATTATTAACACATCATTGTTAACATATCGCTATTAACACATTATTATTAACACATTATTATTAACACATTATTATTAACACATTATTATTAAAATATTATTAACACATTATTAACACATTATTATTAACACATTATTATTAACATATTATTAACACATTATTAACACATTATTATTAACATATTATTCACCCATTATTATTAACACATTATTCACACATTATTATTAACACATCACTATTAACACTTCACTATTAACACATCCTTATAAACACATTATTATAAACACATCATTATAAACACATCATCATAAACACATTATCATTGACACATCACTATTAACACATCATTGTTAACATATCACTATTAACACATCATTACTAACACATCAATAACACAAAATTAAAGTTGACAGTCTGAACTGTTTTCATAGTCATTGCATCATTTCAAATCTGAAGTGCTGGTGTACAGAGCCAAAATGTGTCACTTTTGGAGCTCACTGCAATTGTGATTCATGGGTCAATAACACATGGATATTTCCAGTATTACAGTACTGTAGGAGAATTGGTAGGGTAATATTGTATATCTGTGTGGTTTCACAGCACGAGGCGAGGGGTCTGTGTGTGTGTCTGCCTATGAGGCGAGGGGTGGACCCGTGTAGGTGTAATTACTCTTGGTGACATAGTGACTAACGAGACTAGCTCAATCCACCACAGACATAATTTGGCACATAAACAGGCACTGGCTGTTGTACTATGGCTGTTGGCTACTTCAGCATTAAAGAATCCAAAAGAAACACCAGTTAAGGTCACTTTAAAAGCTACGATACAAGATGATTAATTTCTATGCAGATGTATGGTGGGAACACACACACAGAAACACAAACCCACCATTCAAGCCACTATCGTAGATCAATACAGACACCAACCTGTTAGAGACTATAAAAGATCAATACAGACACCAACCTGTTAGAGACTATCATAGATCAATACAGGCACCAACCTGTTAGAGACTATAAAAGATCAATACAGGCACCAACCTGTTAGAGACTATCATAGATCAATACAGGCACCAACCTGTTAGAGACTATAAAAGATCAATACAGACACCAACCTGTTAGAGACTATCATAGATCAATACAGACACCAACCTGTTCTAGAGACTATCATAGATCAATACAGGCACCAACCTGTTCTAGAGACTATCATAGATCAATACAGGCACCAACCTGTTCTAGAGACTATCATAGATCACTACAGGCACCAAACTGTTCTAGAGACTATCATAGATCAATACAGGCACCAACCTGTTAGAGACTATCATAGATCAATACAGGCACCAACCTGTTCTAGAGACCATCATAGATCAATACAGGCACCAACCTGTTCTAGAGACTATCATAGATCAATACAGGCACCAACCTGTTAGAGACTATCATAGATCAATACAGGCACCAACCTGTTAGAGACCATCATAGATCAATACAGGCACCAACCTGTTCTAGAGACTATCATAGATCAATACAGGCACCAACCTGTTCTAGAGACCATCATAGATCAATACAGGCACCAACCTGTTCTAGAGACTATCATAGATCAATACAGGCACCAACCTGTTAGAGACCATCATAGATCAATACAGGCACCAACCTGTTCTAGAGACTATCATAGATCAATACAGGCACCAACCTGTTCTAGAGACTATCATAGATCAATACACTCAAGCAGTCGTCAGATGCTTCTTATTATATAGCATCAGATTAGCTGTAATGCCCCAGGAGAAGGTACTGTAGTCTTAGACACACAGGGTTTAGGATCAGGGGTTAGGGTCAGGGGCTAGGGACAGGGGTTAGGGTCAGGGGCTAGGGACAGGGGTTAGGGTCAGGGGTTAGGGTCAGGGGTCATACTAGCTAACAGGCACATTTGGATGAGGTAAATAATCCCTGCCACCTGTTGAGGTTAGCAGTAAATAATCCCTGCCACCTGTTGAGGTTAGCAGTAAATAATCCCTGCAGCCTGTTGAGGTTAGCAGTAAATAATCCCTGCCGACCTGTTGAGGTTAGCAGTAAATAATCCCTGCAACCTGTTAAGGTTAGCAGTAAATAATCCCTGCCGCCTGTTGAGGTTAGCAGTAAATAATCCCTGCCACCTGTTAAGGTTAGCAGTAAATAATCCCTGCCACCTGTTGAGGTTAGCAGTACATAATCCCTGCCACCTGTTAAGGTTAGCAGCAAATAATCCCTGCCACCTGTTGAGGTTAGCAGTACATAATCCCTGCAACCTGTTAAGGTTAGCAGTAAATAATCCCTGCAACCTGTTGAGGTTAGCAGTAAATAATCCCTGCAACCTGTTGAGGTTAGCAGTAAATAATCCCTGCAACCTGTTGAGGTTAGCAGTAAATAATCCCTGCAACCTGTTAAGGTTAGCAGTAAATAATCCCTGCCGCCTGTTAAGGTTAGCAGTAAATAATCCCTGCAGCCTGTTGAGGTTAGCAGTAAATAATCCCTGCCGACCTGTTGAGGTTAGCAGTAAATAATCCCTGCCGCCTGTTGAGGTTAGCAGTAAATAATCCCTGCCGCCTGTTGAGGTTAGCAGTAAATAATCCCTGCCACCTGTTGAGGTTAGCATAGGGCTAACGTGTGCCAGGTTATCTGATGGGACCAGCTACAATGTAGTGTTCACGTGTCTCGTGACACATAGTCAACGATTTTAATTGGCTGATGCTTAATACTTAACCTTTTTTTTTTAACATTTCCTAATTCTCGCAAGTACGTCTCCACAGCGTGCAAGTCCACAAAATTCACCATCATAAAAAGAAAACGTGTGTTCACCATCCTAACACTAACCTAGCAAGCTGTAAAAAATAAATAAGCCATTTTACCTTTATAAACCATATTCTTCTGTAAATGTGAGTCATTTGTAATACTCCGATTGCTTTTATTCAAATGAGCACCGTAAAGTCGCTCTCGTGTACTTTGTTTAAATACAGGCTTCATTGTTTACCTGCAAGACTCCATGGCGATAATATATAAGATGGGAACCTTATTGCCTTGCGTGGGACGGGCACTTCTAATACAATACAGTTAGTCTGTCTCCCAAATGGAACCATTTCCCATTTTTTTAGTGCACTACATTTAGTGCCATTTGGGACTCGTCCTTAGAAAAAGACCATTGAGCATTCAAAAAATTTACAGGGACAGTGCAACTTGGAAGGTTATTAGTCGCCTCCTACTGTTTGCAGACTATTGGCCAGCTGTGGCTGATAATGAGGGAGGTGATGTGTGAACACCTCCCAGCTGTTACCTGGAACTCAGGAAGTACTAGAGACAGGAAGTGACCGGAGTGTTATACATTATTATATGTGTGTTACCTGGAAATGAAAGACTCCCCACCGTCATCCATTGCAGTCATGTTCCAGACATTTATTCTATGTTCTTATAATCTAGATTTTAGAAACTGCCTAATGGGTTACAGTAGTATGTGGTATACAGTAGTCTGTGTATTAGAGTAGTGTGTTACAGTAGTGTGTGTTACAGTAGTATGTGGTATACAGTGGTGTGTGTATTAGAGTAGTGTGTTACAGTAGTATGTGGTATACAGTAGTGTGTGGTATACAATAGTATGTGGTATACAGTAGTATGTGTTATACAGTAGTGTGTGTTATACAGTAGTGTGTGTTACAGTAGTGTGTGTGTTACAGTAGTGTGTGTGTTACAGTAGTAGGTAGGTGAGGTAGGTGTAGTCACAA
Organism: Brachymystax lenok tsinlingensis; assembly: GCA_030435695.1. Taxonomy (NCBI): domain Eukaryota; kingdom Metazoa; phylum Chordata; class Actinopteri; order Salmoniformes; family Salmonidae; genus Brachymystax; species Brachymystax lenok. The sequence goes on from CM059799.1 coordinate 2,566,757, forward strand.
GACCTAGGTCTCTACCTGGATCCTGCAGTCACAAGACCTAGGTCTCTACATGGATCCTGTAGTCACAAGACCTAGGTCTCTACCTGAATCTTGTAGTCACAAGACCTAGGTCTCTACATGGATCACAGTCATAAGACCTAGGTCTCTACATGGATCACAGTCATAAGACCTAGGTCTCTACATGGATCACAGTCATAAGACCTAGGTCTCTACATCAATCACTGGTATAGCTACGACAATCACTGGTATAGCTGATTAGCTGTTCTAAGTAAAGTATCTTCAAAAGTGAAATTAAGTAGGACCATTCTGTTACTCTGCTCAAACCATCGTATTCTACCACTCTCATCACCCCACTGGGAACCATCGTATTACACTACTCTCATCACCCCACTGGGAACCATCGTATTACACTACTCTCATCACCCCACTGGGAACCATCGTATCACGCTACTCTCATCACCCCACTGGGAACCATCGTATTACGCTACTCTCATCACCCCACTGGGAACCATCGTACTACACTACTCTCATCACCCCACTGGGAACCATCGTATTACGCTACTCTCATCACCCCACTGGGAACCATCGTATTACACTACTCTCATCACCCCACTGGGAACCATCGTACTACACTACTCTCATCACCCCACTGGGAACCATCGTATTACGCTACTCTCATCACCCCACTGGGAACCATCGTATTACACTACTCTCATCACCCCACCGGGAAACCATCGATCTTCAAGAGCGAAAGGAAGGAAAGTCAACCCTGTAGTTCTGTTCAGGATACCGGACAACTACAGAGAACGGTCTTAAGACTTGTCGGAACCATTTCGGACAATCAGAGCCTTACACGCATGCCGCGAAAAGGCCCAACTCCCTTTCCAAGGCTGCCCTGTTCACCGAGAGAGATCCCAGGCGAACCTTTCACATAAATATGTTCATGACCTTACTCAAAGTGGGAGGCTGTTCGTGTGCAAAGTATATGGCTACTGTAGGTGAGAGTAGTTTCTGAATGTACCAATGTTATGTGTCCCTGTCCCTCTCCAGCTCTTCTTTAACAAGCAGCCATGTTGTCATTCCGCTAGGGACCTGTTTTCAGCAGATTAAGTCTCTAGTCAATAACCGATGCAAAGTGTGTATGTTTATCCTGTGTTCCCATTGAATTAGCTAGTAAATAAATAAACCAATTGGTGTAGTAGTGAATCATAAGGCTGGGGTTTTTGCAGAAGCAAGGAGGTTACGACTGTTCCGAATGATGACATGATACGAAGTTGACTGTTTATAGACGTGACGGGTAAAGACCTTTTAGAGTTTAATTTGGGAGATGGTAACTTTAAAGAATCACTCTCGTGGTGCCCCAGATCCTAATGAGTTAATTTTAACATGATTAATATAAAATCGGGTAACAATTAAACAGTTAGGTAATTAGATTACTTTAACGTTTCATCTGAAGACTTAAGTCACGACATTAGGAATATGATTAGGTAGCAGTCAGTCCACATTCATTCTTGATTCTTCCCAATGGCACCCTATTCCCCATAAGGTCCTGGTCTAAAGTAGTGCACTATATGGGGAATAGGGCGCCATAGGGCTCCGGTCTAAAGTAGTGCACTATATAGGGAATAGGGTGCCATAGGGCTCTGGTATAAAGTAGTGCACTACATAGGGAATAGGGTGGCATGTGGGACACAGTTTTTACACATTTTATTGAGTTACAACCTGAATTTAAAATGTATTAAATTTAGATTTTGTCACTGGCCTACACACAATACCCCATAATGTCAAAGTGGAATGTTTGATAGTTTTACAAGTTAATAAAAAATGAAAAACTGAAATGTCTTGAATCAATAAGTATTCAACCATTTTGTTATGGCAAGCCTTAGTTCAGGTGTAAACATGTGCTTAACAAGTCACATAATAAAATTGCATGAACTCAGTGTGCAATAGAGTTTAATAAGATTTTTTTAATGACTACCTCATCTCTGTACCCCACACATACAGATAATTGTAAGGTCCCCCAGCCAAGCAGTGAAGTTCATTAACAGATTCAACCAATGACCAGGGAGGTGTTCCAATGCAAACTCTGCCATCAGTATCAGCGCTTACCAAACAGTCTCTTGCTGGTGTGCACTTGCATCAAAAAATGATATAGTTTATTTTTCCCAGACCTAAAGTGGTCTCCTGACGTGGTTTGAGCATCGTTCTGGACTTCAACTAAATTGGATGTTCTATAAAAGTGTGATTTCTGAGAACAAAAGCCCCCATTGCATCCAGATGAGTCAATGAGCCATGTTGACAGAGCCTGAGAATAGACAATGAGCCATGCCATGTTGACAGAGCCCAGCAAGACCCCTAGCCCGAGGTTAAGTTTGTCCACTCCTCTCCTGCTTTAGTCCAGGTCCAGGTCCATGTCCAGTTCAGTGCTCAGGTTGAGGTAGAAGAACGCGTACACACAGAGCACGAACACCAGGATAGCTAAGATGACCAGGAAAGCATCCTGCAGATCACAGAAAGGAGAGAGACATTGTATATAGTTAAAAAAAAGGGGCAATCAAGCGATTTTAAAATAATGATATACACCGAGTATACTTTCCATGACATAGAATGACCAGGTGAAAGCTATGATCCCTTATTGATGTCACTTGTTAAACACACTTCAAAATCAGTGTAGATGAAGGGGAGGAGACAGGTTAAAGAAGGATTTTTAAGCCTTGAGACATGGATTGTGTATGTGTGCCATTCAGAGGGTAAATGGGCAAGACAAAATATTGAAGTGTCTTTAAACCGGGTACGGTAGTAGGTGCCAGGCGCACCGGTTTGAGTCAACAACTGCAATGCTGCTGGGTTTTTCCACACTCAACAGTTTCCCCCGTGTGTGTCAAGAATGGTCCACCGACCCAAAAGACATCCAGCCAACTTGACACAACCGTGGGAAGCATTGGAGTCCACATGGGTCAGCATCCCTGTGGAACGCTTTCGCCACCTCGAAGGTGTTCCTAATGTATTGTACACTCAGTGTATATCCATTGATTGTTGAAAAATACAACCCATAGATCCCTCACGAGTTTAACTAAACTGTCGTACCTATAGCTAAGGTATAAAGACCCCGTGGATTTATAAAAGAGAGGGATGAAAAACATCTGGAAATAACATTTTTGAAAAATTTACAAAGAAATAAAATGATTTAAGACAAACTTAAACTAAAATATTAGAATCAAAACCCAACTTTATAATTCCACGTTAAGACCAAATCACTAAAAACAAAAACAAAAAAACATTGTGGTTTTTAACAGCATCAAAAGTTAGATGCTGAAAAACAACTCTGAGCTGCAAGGTGCAGTGCCCAAGTTATTCAACCTCATATGGAGCCAGTAAAACCCCGGTTCACAACTGTAATATAGTGGTCAAAATTAATACTGGATCAAACAGTGACTGATGATACCATATCACAACCAACACGGCCTATAGAGTGGTCATTATTAATACTGTATCAAACAGAAGCCAACACGGCCTATAGAGTGGTCATTATTAATACTGTATCAAAAAGAAGCCAACATGGCCTATAGAGTGGTCATTATTAATACTGGATCAAACAGAAGCCAACACGGCCTATAGAGTGGTCATTATTAATACTGTATCAAACAGAAGCCAACACGGCCTATAGAGTGGTCATTATTAATACTGTATCAAACAGAAGCCAACACGGCCTATAGAGTGGTCATTATTAATACTGTATCAAAAAGAAGCCAACACGGCCTATAGAGTGGTCATTATTAATACTGTATCAAACAGAAGCCAACACGGCCTATAGAGTGGTCATTATTAATACTGTATCAAACAGAAGCCAACACGGCCTATAGAGTGGTCATTATTAATACTGTATCAAACAGAAGCCAACACGGCCTATAGAGTGGTCATTATTAATACTGTATCAAACAGAAGCCAACATGGCCTATATACCGGTCATCAACATTATATTATTTGTCACACACTGATTGAGATAAACTTTTTCAATATTCACAAATCAATTTTCCTAATTTAAACGTGGAGTTGAAGTGTTTAATTGCGCTGTTAATTGGACGGTGGCTGGACTGGAGTGGTTTCCTACTTCAAACGAGTTTCTAAGCGCTCCTTCATTACCTTCCACACCGCATTCCAACTCTCATCAGCCACGGGTCCACTCTCCTCTCAATCCTTTTCTTAACAAGTCATTACCAAAACGTTCTAAATCAAAACTGAAGTGATTTTAAGTGTTTTTGTTCATTCAAATGGTTCGTTCAGGGGCATTGCTATACTGTGTTGAGATAGCTGAAAATGTGCCCGCTCTGGGCTAGTGGTTTGCAGTAGGCCTTTCATTCAAGTACGCTTTTTTTTTATTCAAGTAGGAATTTCATTCAAGTAGGTTATTTATGAATTTACTAAAATGGTGAGACCATGTCAATATGCATAAGGATACCACCGCGAGTAGGTCAGAGACGGGGTGGAATGACACAGGCCAAGGCTGATGATGAGTAGGTCAGAGACGGGGTGGAATGACACAGGCCAAGGCTGATGATGAGTAGGTCAGAGACGGGGTGGAATGACACAGGCCAAGGCTGATGATGAGTAGGTCAGAGACGGGGTGGAATGACACAGGCCAAGGCTGATGATGAGTAGGTCAGAGACGGGGTGGAATGACACAGGCCAAGGCTGATGATGAGTAGGTCAGAGACGGGGTGGAATGACAGGCACATGAGTAGGTCAGAGACATGAGTTACATCTGCTGCAGAGGATAAATTCATTAGAGTTACCAGCCTCAGGAAATTTCAGCCCACAGAGTTCAAGTAACAGACACATCAACAGTTCAGAAGAGGCTGTGTGAATCAGGCCTTCATGGTCAAATTGCTGCAAAGAAACCACTACTAAAGGACACCAATAAGAAGAAGAGACTTGCTTGGACCAAGAAACACAAGCAATGGACATAAGACCAGTGGAAATCTGTCCATTGGTCTGGTGAGTCCAGATTTGGGATTTAATTCCAACCGCCATGTCTTTGTGAGACGCAGAGTAGGTGAATGGATGATCTCCGCATGTGTGGTTCCCACAGCGAAGCATGGAGGAGGAGGTGTGATGGTGACCCTGTCTGATTTATTTAGAATTCAAGGTACACTTAACCAGCATGGCTACCACAGCATTCTGCAGCGATACACCATCACATCTGGTTTGCACTGGCGCTCATTTGTTTTTCAACAGGACAATGACCCAACACACCTCCAGGCGGTGTAATGGCTATTTGACCAAGAAGGAGAGTGATGGAGTGATGCATCAGATGACCTGGTCTCCACAATCACCCGACCTCAACCCAATTGAGATGGTTTGGGATGAGTTGGACCCCAGAGTGAAGGAAAAGCAGCCAACAATTGCTCAGCATATGTGGAAACTCCTTCAAGACTGTTGAAAATGCATTCCTCATGAAGCTGGTTGAGAGAATGCCAAGAGTGTGCAAAGCTGTCATCAAGGCAAAGGGTGGCTATTTTGAAGAATCAAAAATATATTTTGATTTGTTTAACACTTTTTTGGTTACTACATGATTCCATGTGTGTTATTTCATAGTTTTGATGTCTTCACTATTATTCTACAATGTAGAAAATAGTAAAAATAAAGAAAAACCCTGGAATGAGTCGGTGTGTCCAAACGTTTGACTTGTATATCAAACATTAGAAGGAAACAGTGGATTCAATAGATCTAGATCAGATCTGGGTGGAATAATTTGAACAACAAGCACTACCTATTTCAAAATTGTCAAATTTGTAAAGAAAATCTTGATATGGATATAAACTCAAAACCACAATCTGATCAAAGAAAACCTTGTAAATATTAGAATCAACAATAAAAAAAAGTTGATTTTCTAATTTCAGAACAATAAAAAGGTGAAATCACAAAAAAACAAAAGAAATGTTGGTTTTGACGGCAACAAAAATTAGATGCTGAAAAAACAGCACTAAGCTGCAAGGTGTGGTGCTCATGTCATTCAACTCCGTATGTTGAATGTTCTGAATAAAAATCTAAATGGGCTTTCTTCCAAAACACAGCACTACATTTACACCATAATTGATAGATTATGCATGGTAGATAATTGATAGATTATGCATACTACTGCACGGTCGGAACTAGAAGCACAAGCATTTCGCTACACTCGCATTAACATCTGCTAACCATGTGTATGTGACAAATAACATTTGATTTGATTTAGATGTGTAACAAACTAAAAATTTGAAAATATTTGCTTGTTTTATTGATTTAAAAAAAAAAAGTAATGAAGGACTCTTTTATAGACTTATTCAAACAGGTATAGGGGGAAAGTATGATTTAATAAAATCAAATGTATTCGGAAAACAAGTGTGGAGTTAAAATTGGTGACAAAACGTACAGAGTTCTTCACTCAGAGAAGAGAGTATTTGATAGTATTATCCAGTCCATTGCGCTGTATGGATGTGAGGTATCATAGCTACACTAAATGGGACAAGCATCCAACAGAGATACTGTAGAAATATTCAAAACCATAACAAATGCATGTAGGGCCGAATTAGGCCGGTCTACATTGATAATAGACATCCCCAAAAAAGAGCGCTAAATGTCTTGATGCATCGGAAATATAGTCGTGAATCTAGTCCATAATACACCACGGTATTTTTTGTGTCACTAGCCCACACACACACACTCATACACACACAAAACCCCATAGGGTCAAAGTGGGATTATGTTTTTATAAATGTTTATAAATAAATTTTCAAAAAGGTATTCAAGCCTAAATAAGTTCAGGAGTACCAATTTCAATGCCTACCTCATCTCTGTACCCCACACATACAATTATCTGTAAGGCAGTGAATTTCAAAACACAGATTCATCCACAAAGACCAGGGAGGTTTTCCATGACTGACAAAGAAGGAGACCCATTGGTAGATGGGTAAAAAAATAACTAGACATTGAATATCCCTTTGAGCATGGTGAAGTTATTAATTACACTGTGGATGGTGTATCAATACACCCAGTCACTACAAAGACACAGGCGTCCTTCCTAACTCAATTGCTGGAGAGGAAGGACACCGCTCAGGGATTTCACCATGAGGCCAATAGTGACTTTAAAACAGTTACAGAGTTTAAATGGCTGTGATAGGAGAAAACTGAGGATGGATCAACAACATTGGAGTTACTCCACAATAACAGAGTGTAAAGAAGAAAGTCTGTACAGAATAAAATAATATGCAAAACATGCATCCTGTTTGCAAAAAGGCACTAGTAATACTGCAAATAAAATGTCCTGAATACAAAGTGTTATGTTTGGGGCAAACACAACACGGTGACCATTAGTTAAATATGTTTCATCACGTGATAGTGTGACCATTAGTTAAACATGTTTCATCACGTGATAGTGTGACCATTAGTTAAACATGTTTCATCACGTGATAGTGTGACAATTAGTTAAACATGTTTCATCACGTGATAGTGTGACCATTAGTTAAACATGTTTCATCAAGTGATAGTGTGACCTTTAGTTAAACATGTTTCATCACGTGATAGTGTGACCATTAGTTAAACATGTTTCATCACGTGATAGTGTGACAATTAGTTAAACATGTTTCATCACGTGATAGTGTGACCATTAGTTAAACATGTTTCATCACGTGATAGTGTGACCATTAGTTAAACATGTTTCATCAAGTGATAGTGTGACCTTTAGTTAAACATGTTTCATCACGTGATAGTGTGACCATTAGTTAAACATGTTTCATCACGTGATAGTGTGACCATTAGTTAAACATGTTTCATCACGTGATAGTGTGACCATTAGTTAAACATGTTTCATCACGTGATAGTGTGACCATTAGTTAAACATGTTTCATCAAGTGATAGTGTGACCATTAGTTAAACATGTTTCATCACGTGATAGTGTGACCATTAGTTAAACATGTTTCATCACGTGATAGTGTGACCATTAGTTAAACATGTTTCATCACGTGATAGTGTGACCATTAGTTAAACACAATATTCTTTGGATGTACATCATTATGTTACTTCTTTATTTTGAACACAAAACACTTAATAACCTCCACATAATATTACGGCGGAGGGAAGCTGAACACTATAGAGGGAATAGCAGCCATCTTGTTTTTTTGGCGTTGATCTTAACTTTCTTTTTGGTACATAATATTTCCGCCATCGTTTCCTATGACTGAAAAAAAAACTTCTGGACATCAGAACAGCGATCAATTCACCTCAATTTGGATGAGGATTTCTACTTCAATGAGTCGACGGCGAACGACATACTACTCATCCTGGACCGGGCCCAAATCCCGAAAAGGCAGCATTAAGGAGGCGAGATCACTGGAGAACAAATTGGATCAAATCACTGTGGAGACCACCCTAACAATGGGATCTGAAGAACTGTAATATCCTGTGTTTCTCAGAGTCGTGTCTGAACAAAGATGTTTTTTTTTCTTCAATTTTTTTCTGCTCATGGTGATGAGGTAGCACTGCCTGACAAACTTCAAAACAAGTGGATACCCTGGTTTCATATCCCGCGTGTTACATTGGCGCCCAACGTCGAGCAGTCTCTCGTGGGTGAAGAGGTAGAAAAAGGGAGGTGAATGCAGCGGACATGAGTCGGGCATGGTTACTCATGGTCACATGACGAGGTAGCCCTGCCTGCGTACTTCAGACAACAGGGAATTTCCGACGTTGGTGGCTCCCGTGGGAAGCCCTGGTTCATATACCACGTCTTACATAGACATCGGCAGCACAGAACGGCTGCGTCGGGTAAACTCAAGGGAGGTGGGGCGCGGTCTCCAAAAGAACATTTAAAAAAAAGTGTCAATGTTACTTTTTGGGCGACCCGACCAAATTCACATAGAAATGTGCATTATAGATCTATCATTCTCATTGAAAGCCAGTCTAAGACGCGGTAGATCTGTTCTATTTCCATGCCTCCTGTTCTTAAGTTTAGTTTTTTTGCATCTTTTACACCAGCTTCAAACAGCTGAAAATAATATAATGTAGAAAATACTAAAAATAAAAGAAAAACCTTTGAATGTGTAGGTGTCCAAACGTTTGACTGGTACTGTACTTATTCATGAAAACGCATTGAACGGATGTGGGTGGAGCAATGTCTACATATGGGTGCAAATTAAAAACTCACAAAAGCTCTGAGGCTGATATGTAAAACTTCATTATGGGGTATTGTGATGTCATTATGGAGTACTGTGATGTCAGAGGTACTAGCAAGAGTAGTAGGAGTAGTTTTCTTTTCTCTCGACTATACTTGAACAAAAATATTACATTTCTTATAATGCAAGAAAACCTAATCATTTCTACCAGCATGTCACCTATGCAAATAGAGGCGAGAAAGAAAATAAACCTCTAGATCACCTTTACTCCACGAACAGAGACGCATACAAAGCCCTCACTCTTCCCGTATTTGTCAAATCTGACCATAAATCTATCCTCCTGATTCCTGCTTACAAGTGGATACTGAGCTACAGGACTGTTTCACTAGCAGAATGAAATATGTTCCAGGATTCATCCGATGGCATTGAGGAGTTTACCAGCTCAGTCACCGGCTTCATCAATAAGTGAATCAACGTGACCCCAAAGTGACCGTACGTACATATCCCAACCAGAAGCCATGGATTACAGGCAACATCCACACTGAGCTAAAAGCTAGAGCTGCCACATTCAAGGAGCTGGACACGCTTATAAGAAATCCCGCTACGCCCTCCGGCGAACAATCAAACAGGCGAAGCGTCAATACAGGACTAAGATTGAATCCTACTACACCGGCTCTGACGCTCATCGCATGTGGCAGGGCTTAAAAACTATAATGGAGTAGAAAGGGAAACCCAGCCGTGAGCTGCCCAGTGACGCGAGCCTACCAGACAAGCTAAATGCCTTCTATGCTCTCTTCGAGGCAATTAACACTGAACCATGCGAGAGAATTTTCAACTTCTCCCTGACCCAGTCTGTAATACCTACATGTTTCAAGCAGACAACAATAGTCCCTGTGCCTAAGAATGCCAAGGTAACCTGTCTAAATGACTATCGCCCCATAGCACCCACACACAATACATTGCTCTGGCAACAGTGGCAACCAGCCATTCATTCCAATAAAGCATTTACTGAATTGAATTGAGAGAAAGAGAGAGAGAGCGAGAGACCACAGCAGGTGGGTTCCCGCTCCTTGGCTCCCTGAACAACATCACGCCACCTGGTCACTGCCCAGCAGCTCTCGCAGCATGCCAAGATCCACCAGCTCCATGGAGCAGCTGGCCCAGGCCTACCTGCCTGCCTGCCACACACACGCTCTGGGCTCCAGGACAGCCTTTCTGCCTGCCTGACTGGCTGGCCAGCTGGAGCCCTAGGAGACACCAGCTGCAAATGAGACCAGAACACACGGAGAGGAGAGGGGTCCTCAAATCGTCTCACACAAAAACAGGCCCAACAAAGCCGAAACAGTCAGCAAGAGAGAGTGGTGTTCCCCAAAACCAGGCTAACAGTGTAATAAAAATGTTAAGCCCATGGCCTCAAAGACAAACAGGAAGATGCCCCCTCTAAAATAAATATAAAAACATGATTTCTGCAGTGTTAAAATACTTAGACTATATTAAAGGGAAGGCCATATCCATTCCATTACCCACATTTCAATCCAATATTTCGGTATGGCTTTAAGTGGTTTCCATCTTCCTACCAGAGGAATATTTAATCCTATCACCTTTGATAATCCCCCCATTCCAGTTGATCAGATGCATCATTTACTAAGAACATCAGTATTTCACGATATGGACTAATCTAATGGGATTAAGGGAATGCTTGATGAAGAACCAGAATCTCTCAAACCACCGGTGGAGGTTCCTCTGTATTCCGTCCCGGTGGAGGTTCCTCTGTATTCCGTCCCGGTGGTGGTTCCTCTGTATTCCGTCCCGGTGGTTGTTCCTCTTTATTGAAAATCAAGAGATGGATATACAGTACCAGCCAAAAGTTTAAGAACACCTACTCATTCAAGGCTGTTTCTTTATTTTACTATTTTCTACATTGTAGAATAGTGAAGACATCAAAACAATGAAATAACACATATGGAATCATGTAACCAAAAGCGTTCAATCAAAATATATTTTATATTTGAGATTCTTCAAATAGTCACCCTTTGCCTTGATGACAGCTTTGCACACACTTGGCATTCTCTCAACCAGCTTCACCTGGAATGCTTTTCCAACAGACTTGAAGGGAGTTCCCACATATGCTGAGCACTTGTTGGCTGCTTTTCCATCACTCTGCGGTCCGACTCATTCCAAACCACTCAAATTTGGTTGAGGTCAGAGGATTGTGGAGGCCAGGTCAACTGATGCAGCACTCCATCACTCTCCTTCTTGGTCAAATAGATAGCCCTTACACAGCCTGGAGGTGTGTTGGGTCATTGTCCTGTTCCAAAAAAAAAATGATAGTCCCACTAAGCCCAAACCAGATGGGATGGTGTATCGCTGCAGAATGCTGTGGTAGCCATGCTGGTTAAGTGTGCCTTGAATTCTAAATAAATCAGAGTGTCACCAGCAAAGCACCCCCACACCATCACACCTCCTCCATGCTTCACGGTGGGAAGTCCACATGCAGAGATCATCTGTTCACCTACTCTGCGTATCACAAAGACACAGCGGTTGGAACCAAATCTCCAATTTGGACTCCAGACCAAAGGATACATTTCCACCTGTCTAATGTCCATTGCTCGTGTTTCTTGGCCCAAGCAAGTCTCCTCTTATTGGTGTTCTTTAGTAGTGGTTTCTTTGTGTGAATCAGTCCTTCATGGTCAAATTGCTGCGGTCTCCTCCAAACAGTTGATGCAGAGATGTGTCTGTTACTTGAAATCTGTGAAGCATTTATTTGGGCTGCAATTTCTGAGGTAACTAATGAACTTATCCGCTGCAGCAGAGGTAACTCTGGGTCTTCCTTTCCTGTGGCGGTCCTCATGAGAGACAGTTTCATCATAGCGCTTGATGGTTTTTGCGACTGCACTTGAAGAAACTTTCAAAGTTCTTGTAATTTTCCATATTGACTGACCTTCATGCCTTAAAGTAATGATGGACTGTCATTTCTCTTTGCTTATTTGAGCTGTTCTTTCCATATTATGACCTTGGTATTTTACCAAATAGGCCATCTTCTGTATACCCCCCTACCTTGTCACAACACAACTGATTGACAAAAAATTCCACAAATTAAATTTTAACAAGGCACACCTGTTAATTGAAATGCATTCCAGGTGACTACATCATGAAGCTGGTTGAGAGAACACCAAGAGTGTGCAAAGCTGTCATAATACTTTTTTGGTCACTACATTTCATGTATTATTTCATAGTTTTCATGTCTTCACTATTATGCTACAAAATAGTACAAATAAAAACCCTTGAATGTGTAACCAAACTTTTGACAGGTAATGTATAAAGTATGCGGACCCCTGCTCGTCGAACATCTCATTCCAAATTCATGGACATTAATATGGAGTTGGTACCCCCCTTTGCTGCTATAACAGCCTCCACTCTTCTGGGAAGGCTTTCCACTAGATGTTGGAACATTGCTGCGGGGACTTGCTTCCATTCAGCCACAAGAGCATTAGTGAAGTCGGGCACTGAGTTGAGGTTAGGGCTCTGTGCAGGCCAGTCAAGTTCTTCCACACCGATCGACAAACCATTTCTGTATGGACCTCGCTTTGGGCACAGGGGCATTGTCATGCTGAAACAGGAAAGGGCTTTCCCCAAACTGTTGCCACAAAGTTGGAAGCACAGAATGGTCTGGAATGTCATTGTATGATGTAGCATTAAGATTTCCCTTCACTGGAACTAAGGGGCCTAGCCCGAACCATGAAAAACAACCCCAGGCCATTATTCCTCCTTCAAACTTTACAGACGGCACTTTGCAGTCGGGCAGGTAGCGTTCTCCTAGCACTTTCCAAACCCAGATTCGTCTGTCGGACTGCCAGATGGTGAAGCGTGATTCATCACTCCAGAGAACGTGTTTCCACTGCTCCAGAGTCCAACGGCGGCGAGCTTTACACCACTTCAGCCAACGCTTGGCATTGCGCATGGTGATCTTCGGCGTGTGTGCGGCTGCTCGGACATGGAAACCCATTTCATGAAGCTCCTGATGAACAGTTCTAGCAGTTTGGAACTCGGTAGTGAGTGTTGCAACCGAGGACAGACGATTTTTATGAGCTGCGTGCTTCAGCACTCGGCGGTCCCGTTCTGTGAGCTTGTGTGGCCTACCACTTTCCAGTTGAGCCGCTGTTGCTCTTAGACTTTTCCACATCACAATAACAGCACTTAGATGATCGGGGCAGCACTAGCAGGACAGAAATTTGACGAACTGACTTGTTGGAAAGGTGATGATGCCACGTTCAAAGTCACTGAGCTCTTTAGTAAGGCCATTCTACTGCCAATGTTTTATACACCGGTCATAACGGGTGTGGCTGAAATAGCCAAATCTACCAAATTGTAGGGGTGTCCATACACACACAGTGCATTCGATTGTATTTTGAAACCTTGATTTTTTTCTCCGCATTTTGTTACATTACAGCCTTATTCTGAAATGAATTAAAATGCCCTCCCCTCAAAATACACACAATACAATATCAAGTATCTCTGTGCCTTGCTGTCAATATATTGAAGAAAAATAATAAACAAAAACTCAGATTGATCGAAGAGTCACCATACCACTACGTCAGTTGGGGAGTTTTAATAGAGACAATACGATTTTATAAATGCAGACAGACAATTTGTTTGTCCGACATCTTTTTTGTTTCTGATCAAATGAATTATACGGGAAATGGCGGCGGAAACGCCTTTAAGCACAAAATATCGATAAAATAACTATCATACGAAAGTAAACTAGAAAAGATTGTCTATTTATGGAAAATCACATTGATTAACTCTCTGGTCCTATCACAATTGACTTACTTACTAATGGTCCTATCACAGTTGACTTACTTACTAAATAGCACTGCCTACTCCAGATTACTCATTTTTTAAATCATATGAGCAAATAATATTTCCCTTTACTTGGAATGCTAAACCAGACAGGATTAAACATGCCTATTTATATAATGAGTGAGTTTGGGAGGCTGAAATTACACAATATTAAAGCATTAAACCTCTCAAAAGCTTCACTCATACACGAATTGGTTTGCCAGTAGATTATTAGGAAAGGTTCAGCCTTTAAAACAGATTGCAACTTCTCATTTTCCAATTCATTGAAAATAAAACTTTGTTCAACGTGTCATCCTTTCTTAAACAATCCAAGCTGGATACAGTTCATTTTATCCTCCAGAAAACAACAAATATTATGGTTGAACTCAAATTTATGGATTGATTAAAAAAAAAATGTAAACATTCTTTATGTACATTTTTTTTTAAATATGGTATTAATGATACAGTATATTTTTTGATTTGGACTCATACTCCGAGCCTCCCGTGCTCCAATTTGCGTGCTCAGAGAACGGTAGAATGCATTTTGAGAAATGTGCTCATTTCTTTCGCCGCTAATGGATCACGGTATATATCAATGCTTCCACATGGGAGGCTGGTGATCTCACATTAGTCGACTTTTAACTTACTATTTCAATTCAGATTTGTATGATTAACCAACGTGACAATGAAAATTCTTGATATGAAACTGTTCCACGAAACAAAACGCACAGACAAAAGTCATAACTGTCATACAGAACGGTGGGATAAATTGTACGTTTAAAAAAAATAAAAAAATAAAGAATTGTCTCCACATTTCCATGGTCGGATTTTATATATAGCCTGATAAAATGAAATAAAACTTTTCAGGTTTCAAACAATTAAGTATGTTTTAAAAATGCATACCGCCTCCAGCTAACCTTGTAGTGGTGGGTGACTCTCTGATAGACTGTTGCCTGCACTTGAATTGTGAATGGGAGACACGCTTCAATTACCAGTTGAGAATTATTTATTTTTTAGCTATTTTTAAAATCACAAAACTGTTAAGATGTGACTGCATTTAGAATTGCTGCACACGTTACGCTCCAGCTGCAACCACACGTTACGCTCCAGCAGCAACCACACGTTACGCTCCAGCTGCAACCACACGTTACGCTCCAGCTGCAACCACACGTTACGCTCCAGCTGCAACCACACGTTACGCTCCAGCTGCAACCACACGTTACGCTCCAGCTGCAACCTACAAGTTTCGCTCCAGCTGCAACCGCGCGTTACCCTCCAGCAGCAACCGCGCGTTACGCTCCAGCTGCAACCGCGCGTTACGCTCCAGCTGCAACCGGCGTTACGCCCAGCAGCAACCGCGCTGTTACGCCCAGCTGCAACCGCGGCGTACGCTCCAGCTGCAACCGGCGTTACGCCCAGCAGCAACCGGCGTTACGCTCCAGCTGCAACCGCGCGTTACGCTCCAGCTGCAACCGCGCGTTACGCTCCAGCTGCAACCGCGCGTTACGCTCCAGCTGCAACCGCGCGTTACGCTCCAGCTGCAACCGCGTTACGCCCAGCTGCAACCGGCGTTACGCCCAGCTGCAACCGCCGTTACGCTCCAGCTGCAACCGCGCGTTACGCTCCAGCTGCAACCGCGCGTTACCCTCCAGCAGCAACCGCGCGTTACGCTCCAGCTGCAACCGCGCGTTACGCTCCAGCAGCAACCGCGCGTTACGCTCCAGCTGCAACCGCGCGTTACGCTCCAGCTGCAACCGCGCGTTACGCTCCAGCTGCAACCGCGCGTTACGCTCCAGCAGCAACCGCGTTCGCTCCAGCAGCAACCGGCGTTACGCCCAGCAGCAACCGCGTTACGCTCCAGCAGCAACCGCGCGTTCACGCCCAGCAGCAACCGCGCGTTACGCTCCAGCAGCAACCGCGCGTTACGCTCCAGCAGCAACCGCGCGTTACGCTCCAGCAGCAACCGCGCGTTACGCTCCAGCAGCAACCGCTGCTACGCTCCAGCAGCAACCGCGTTACGCCCAGCAGCAACCGCTGCTACGCCCAGCAGCAACCGCTGCTACGCTCCAGCAGCAACCGCGCGTTACGCTCCAGCAGCAACCGCGCGTTACGCTCCAGCAGCAACCGCGCGTTACGCTCCAGCAGCAACCGCGCGTTACGCTCCAGCAGCAACCGCGTTACGCCCAGCAGCAACCGCTGCTACGCTCCAGCAGCAACCGCGTTACGCTCCAGCAGCAACCGCTGCTACGCCCAGCAGCAACCGCGCTGCTACGCTCCAGCAGCAACCGCTGCTACGCTCCAGCAGCAACCGCCGCTGCTACGCTCCAGCAGCAACCGCGCGTTACGCTCCAGCAGCAACCGCGCGTTACGCTCCAGCAGCAACCGCGCGTTACGCTCCAGCAGCAACCGCGCGTTACGCTCCAGCAGCAACCGCGCGTTACGCTCCAGCAGCAGCAACCGCGTTACGCCCAGCAGCAGCAACCGCTGCTACGCCCAGCAGCAGCAACGGCGTTACGCCCAGCAGCAGCAACCGCGCTACGCTCCAGCAGCAGCAACCACGCCGTTACGCCCAGCAGCAGCAACCACGCGTTACGCTCCAGCAGCAGCAACCACACGTTACGCTCCAGCAGCAGCAACCACACGTTACGCTCCAGCAGCAGCAACCACACGTTACGCTCCAGCAGCAGCAACCACACGTTACGCTCCAGCAGCAGCAACCACACGTTACGCTCCAGCAGCAGCAACCACGCGTTACGCTCCAGCAGCAACCACACGTTACGCTCCAGCAGCAACCACATGTTACGCTCTGTGGAGCTGCAGGAGAAATCTCTCTCAGGCTCTGTACGCTGTGAGCGTGTGATAGTTGTGTTGGATAAATAAGATACATGATATATCCAACAACTACGATAGAGACTGTGACTCCTGGGGAACGCAACCAGAGACTTTTCTATCGACTCTCTCTAGCAGTTGGATCCGGCGACCACAGAGAGAGACAACAAGACATACACTCGTAAATATGTAAATGGCAATGTATTTTTCGAATGAGCGGTCGTTCATGTTCAAAGTATTAGCAATTTCTAAGAGTGTAGTCTCAGCTCGGAGTCTCCCGCTCTGGAGCGGTCCATACCCCCTTCCCTTGGTCGACCAAGCCGTCATATCCGTTTCGTCCACTAGGGACAATCTTTTGTATTATGTCAAACTCAATGTGTGAACTAATTGTGTGTGTGTTTTTCATGTATTTCTGTGATTTGATTAGTAAGTTAGCAAATAAATAACTAAGCCAATATGTATTTTGCTGATTCATTATTTATGCTAGGGTTCGTGCAGATATCCAACGGGGTTTGCGACGTTCAGTAATGAGAACTGATGATGTAATAACAATAAAAGACTGTACTCGATAAGATATGGAAAATAGTAGAGTCAGAAAACAGAGACTAAACATTTTCCCGTGGTGCCGACTTCCTAGTTAAATAAAAAGTCAGACACGACACAGTCATATAAAAAAAATTAAGAAAACGATTGACGGCTAACAGAAACCCTGAACAGATTATACTATATACTATAAACTATAGCTTACTGCTAACAAAGGAGCTAAATAATATTAGTCATGTTTATATCATATTTGCTATTATATTTTGTGTTTTAAATTGTGTACAATTACATTTTCTGTATTGTTCCCAAAGGGGCATATTTGCAAATGAGACGTAGGTCTCAAGGTGTTTTCAATGGTTAAATAAACGTTAATAAATAATGCTTCTAGAAAGAAAACTGCTAAATGCATAAGGGAAATAGAGCGCACTCTTAACAGAACGGCAGATCAGACACGCGCGTTCGTGACCAGTGGGCATAAAAGCCTCTTCATCACAGAGAGGAAGAGGTTGGCATGAAGGAGGGTGAGCGAGACAGACATACCCTTATTCCAGGAGCGCTCTTCTTCGCTTCAGCCTTCAACCTCGTCAACTTCAGAGCTGACTTGGTCTTCTTGTAGTCTTGTTTACCTGAAATTTAAAATGGACATTGACTTTATATCTATGAAAGAAATACATGACGAAAAAAAAAATAACTGGCTTAAATGAGGACTGTGGTAATTTTATTTAATTAACTGCACACACACAAAGTTACATATGTTTGTGTATTGTTCAGTTTGGCACAACTGATATTTGAAAATAAAAGAAACCTTAACCTGACAACAAATGAGATATTGGCAAAACAAACTAACAGTTAAAACTAAGTAAATAAATAAACATATCCAGCGATGGCACAATGAAGTCACAGTCAATTGTGTGGCTGTTCTTTCTTAGGTGAAGCGGACAAACTGGCCACCAGGTAGGGTGGAAGAGAGGAGGGGTGACTATAGCAGACTGCCCAGGGTGAGGTCTGGCTGAGTGCTGTCAACACACAGGGCCAGTTTCCAGACGCACTCCTAGACAGTTACCGTCTAAAACTCCTAGACAATCACTCTGGAACAAATAGGCCTTGGCCTCCCACATACAGATGGATGGGGAAGGGGGGGCAGAGAATTCCTCCTCCTCACACTACTCCAACACTGTGCGAGCATAATACAGTTGAAGTCGGAAGTCTACATCCACCTTAGCCAAATACATTTCAACTCAGTTTTTCACAATTCCTGACGTTTAATCCTAGTAAAAATTCCCTGTCTTAGGTCAGTTAGGATCACCACTTTATTTTAAGAATGAATAGTAGAGAGAATGATTTATTTCAGATTTTATTTATTTCATTCCCAGTGGGTCAGAAGTTTACACACACTCAATTAGTATTTGGTAGCGTTGCCTTTAAATTGTTTTACTTGGGTCAAACGTTTTGGGTAGCCTTCCACAAGCTTCCCACAATAAGTTGGGTGAATTTAGGCCCATTCCTCCTGACAGAGCTGGTGTAACTGAGTCCGGTTTGATGGCCTCCTTGCTCGCACATGCTTTTTCACTTATGCCCACAAATTTTCTATAGGATTGAGGTCAGAGCTTTGTGATGGCCACTCCAATACCTTGACTTTGTTGTCCTTAAGCCATTTTTCCACAACTTTGGAAGTATGCTTGGGGTCAATGTCCATTTGGAAGACCCATTTGCGACCAAGCTTTTTGTTCTGGGATTGATTTGCTATGAGACTCCAAATTTAGCTCAGGTGCATCCTGTTTCCATTGATCATCCTTGAGATGTTTCTACAACTTGGGAGTCCACCGGTGGTAAATTTTGTTGATTGGACATGACAGGAGACAGGATTGTGTTGAGGCACAGATCTGGGGATGGGTACCAAATAAAGTCTGCAGCATTGAAGGCCCCAAGAACACAGTGGCCTTTGGAACCACCAAGACTCTTCCTAGAGCTGGCCTCCCGGCCAAACTGAGCAATAGGGGGAGAAGGAATTTGGTCAGGGAGGTGACCAAGAACCCGATAGCCATTCTGACAGAGCTCCTCTGTGGAGATTGGAGAACCTTCCAGAAGGACAACCATCTCTGCAGCACTCCACCAATCAGGACTTCATGGTAGATTGGCCAGACGGAAGCCGCTCCTCAGTAAAAGTCACATGACAGCGCGTTTGGAGTTTGCCAAAAGGCACCTAAAGGACTCTCAAACCAATGAGAAACAAGATTCTCTGGTCTGATGAAACCAAGATTGAACTCTTTGGCCTGAATGCCAGTGTCACGTCTGGAGGAAACCTGGCACCATCCCTACGGTGAAGCATGGTGGTGGCAGCATCATGCTGTGGGGATGTTTTACAGCGGCAGGGACTGGGAGACTAGTCAGGATCGAGGGAAAGATCAACAGAGGAAAGTCGTGTGTAGATGGATGAGAAAAAAAACAATTGAATCAATTTTAGAATTTTAGGCTGTTAGGCTGTTACGTAACAAAATGTAGAAGACATCAAGGGGTCTGAATACTTACGAATGCACTGTAGGTTGATCTGAAAGGGCCTGTCTGTCTGTCGGTCTGTCGGTCTGTGTCTGTCTGTAGGTTGATATGAGAGGCTGGCTATAGGTTCTTGTTGCGCTCAGACTAATCTCGAACACTTACAACTAAAATCTTGCATAATTGCTTCAGATGCTCAAATAAGTTCAGTAAGTCTCCAGTTTCAGGCAAGACTATGGGTCAAATGTCCCTCCCGAAATCCACATTGTGACAGAGGGGGCGCCAGTCCATGTTGGATCTCCATGCTCTGACCCCTGGGGTGCTAAAACTCCAACAGGCTGTCTGACAGAGGGTGTTGAGTGTTTTCCCCAGACACAACAGGCTGTCTGACAGAGGGCGTTGTGCGTTTTCCTAGACACAGCTGGTGCTGCATCAGTCTACTGGAATCATAACTCAATCGACTGCCACACTGACAACCCCACAGCATCTTCCCCCATACTCTGCCAGGCAGACGGGTGGACGACAGCTGACAAGTCAATTATGAACCCATAATAATAGTATTTAAACCCAGTGTCAGCAGTGGTCTTTTTTGACAGTGGCTGACATCACAGAAGCCTTGCGCTTCATAAAGCGCCAGATTAGTGGCAGTCTATGAATTACCTTACCGTCGTTACCAATGACCATGTGGCGTTCCTTTTCAGGTCTCTCAAAATAAACTAAATTGCGTTTTCTTTTTTTCTCCTCTTTTTGTTGTTAACCAGCGGTTCTCTAAAATTGGTTGATAGTGGTTCTTTCTTTTCACAGGGAAATAAAAGGAGGACTTAACTGTCTGTGACCTGCGGTTACATCTTTGAATTGATGAGTAGGAGAACGGCGAGCAAACGTCGCAGAGACAGCCCTACGTCCCAAATGGCACCCTGTTCCCTTAATAGCGCACTACCTTTTTAACCAGAGCTCTATGAACCACTATTCCCACTGTATAAGGAACAGGGTATGGTTTGTGCCTCAACCCCATTGAAAAGGATACAGCGGGAGATTAGTTTGTTATGTACTGTCCTATGTGTTCACACAGCACTACCACAATGAAGATGATTAGTTTGTTATGTTATATTCCATGTTATGAAAGACAGTGGCGGACATCAAATTGTGTCAGCTGGTTATTGTCATGCAAAAGCCTGGCGGTTATTTATGCTACTATAGACTAGTGATGATGTGGTCTGCATAATGCTACTATAGACTAGTGATGATGTGGTCTGCATAATGCTACTATAGACTAGTGATGATGTGGTCTGCATAATGCTACTATAGACTAGTGATGATGTGGTCTGCATAATGCTACTATAGACTAGTGATGATATGGTCTGCATAATGCTACTATAGTCTAGTGATGATGTGGTCTGCATAATGCTACTATAGACTAGTGATGATGTGGTCTGCATAATGCTACTATAGACTAGTGATGATGTGGTCTGCATAATGCTACTATAGACTAGTGATGATGTGGTCTGCATAATGCTACTATAGACTAGTGATGATGTGGTCTGCATAATGCTACTATAGACTAGTGATGTGGTCTGCATAATGCTACTATAGACTAGTGATGTGGTCTGCATAATGCTACTATAGACTAGTGATGATGTGGTCTGCATAATGCTACTATAGACTAGTGATGATGTGGTCTGCATAATGCTACTATAGACTAGTGATGTGGTCTGCATAATGCTACTATAGACTAGTGATGATGTGGTCTGCATAATGCTACTATAGACTAGTGATGATGTGGTCTGCATAATGCTACTATAGACTAGTGATGATGTGGTCTGCATAATGCTACTATAGACTAGTGATGATGTGGTCTGCATAATGCTACTATAGACTAGTGATGATGTGGTCTGCATAATGCTACTATAGACTAGTGATGATGTGGTCTGCATAATGCTACTATAGACTAGTGATGATTTTAAAATAAAATAACTTGTGCTCTGTTCCCTGCACACACAGTTCTCTAATCAAGTGATCATATTTTTATCCATCAGGCTATTATCAATTGAATCTTGTCTTTCCTAATATCTAACATTTCTGTAGCTCTAGAATGGCCCATCATCAAATGGGCAGAAATCTGTACGCACTCCAATAGTGAATGGAGGCCGCTTTTCTGGCGGGTTGTTTTTCAGTCCCTAAATAGTGGGGAACTATGAAAAAAAAAAAGAGGTTGAGTTTGAGGGGTCCAAATACGTACCAATAAGCCGGGTTACACAAGATGGAAGGCCAGTACATGGAAAACCTTGGTTTATGTGTACTACACAACAGTGTGAATTTATCCAACACTGTCATTTCCTCAGAAACGAAGGGAACCCTCTGTCATTGGTGCTCCAGCTAGGGGAAACAGCTGGCATGCTGAAGGCCTGATTGATAGGCAGCATATTGTCTTGGACATGTTGGGGGAGAAATGATAAAAATACAACAGAAAATACCAAACTTTAATAATATTAAAAAAACTACTTCTGACAAGAGGATGGCTAGTCCCAAATGGAACCCTAGTCCCTATACAGTGCACTATTTTAGACAAGAGCCCTATGGCACCCTAGTCCCTATATAGTGCACTACTTTAGACCAGAGCCCTATGGGCCCTGCCACTTGGGATGAGGTTGATATCAAAGACTGAGATAGAAGCTGTTGAAATTGGAACAGCCCCAGTCAGAGTAAGACGATATGAGTCAGTAACCAGGCTTCCATCCTTATATTACCAGTGAAGTACGTTGACATTTTTTATGCAACAGGTCTGATGGAAACATAACAGTTGTCAGTAAACTTTACTTTAAATGTCGACAAAACACGCTAGGTAAGATGGGATCGTTTTGTGTCGGTAATATTCATTATGCGAGAAATGGCGGTGGGAACGCCTTTAATGCGCAAATATCGATAAAAGAATCATATGGAAGTCAACTTTGAGTCACCCGATGTGTCCCACTATGACTCAGGAACCCATGCAGGTTATTACCCCACAGATTAAATTACTTCACAGGGTGGTGAAAGTGCACAGCGATGAGCTCGAAGCTCCTATCCAATAAATATCCAGGGTCTTATTCTGGTGACTCTTTTGTCCATAATAATCACATCACGTAGGCTATGCGTGTGCTCTAGCCAACAACGCGTATATACAGTACTCTGTCTGCGCACTGGACGGTATGTACCAGAGAGGGAACACTCCCTATATAACACAACATGTACCAGTACCAGAGAGGGAACACTCCCTATAACACAACATGTACCAGTACCAGAGAGGGAACACTCCCTATATAACACAACATCTACCAGTACCAGAGAGGGAACACTCCCTATATAACACAACATGTACCAGTACCAGAGAGGGAACACTCCCTATATAACACAACATGTACCAGTACCAGAGAGGGAACACTCTCTATATAACACAACATGTACCAGACCAGAGGGAACACTCCCTATATAACACAACATGTACCAGTACCAGAGAGGGAACACTCCCTATATAACACAACATGTACCAGTACCAGAGAGGGAACACTCCCTATATAACACAACATGTACCAGTACCAGAGAGGGAACACTCCCTATATAACACAACATGTACCAATACCAGAGGGAACACTCCCTACAGTGAGGGAAAAAAGTATTTGATCCCCTGCTGATTTTGTACGTTTGCCCACTGATAAAGAAATGATCAGTCTATAATTCTAGTGGTAGGTTTATTTGAACAGGGAGAGACAGAAAAACGCATGTGAACATCTTTATAAATGGAATTGCATTTTAATGACGGAAATAAGTATTTGACCCCTCTGCAAAACATGACTTAGTGCCAAAACCCTTGTTGGCAATCACAGAGGTCAGACGTTTCTTGTAGTTGGCCACCAGGTTAGCACACATCTCAGGAGGGATTTTGTCCCACTCCTTTTTGCAGATCTTCTCCAAGTCATTAAGGTTTCAAGGCTGACGTTTGGCAACTCGAACCTTCAGCTCCCTCCACAGATTTTCTATGGGATTAAGGTCTGGAGACTTGCTAGGCCACTCCAGGACCTTAATGTGCTTCTTCTTGAGCCACTCCTTTGTTGCCTTGACCGTGTGTTTTGGGTCATTGTCATGCAGGAATACCTATCCACGACCCATTTTCAATGCCCTGGCTGATGGAAGGAGGTTCTCACCCAAGATTTGACGGTACATGGCCCCGTCCATCGTCCCTTTGATGCGGTTAAGTTGTCCTGTCCCCTTAGCAGAAAAACACCGCCAAAGCATAATGTTTCCACCTCCATGTTTGACAGTGGGGATGGTGTTCTTGGGGTCATAGGCAGCATTCCTCCTCCTCCAAACACGGCAAGTTGAGTTGATGCCAAAGAGCTCCATTTTGGTCTCATCTGACCAGAACAGTTTCACCCAGATTGCCAATGAACATCTGAATGATTCAGAGGACAACTTCAGACGGGCATGTATGTGCTTTCTTGAGCAGGGGGACCTTGCGGGCGCTGCAGGATTTCAGTCCTTCACGGCGTAGTGTGTTACCAATTGTTTTCTTGGTGACTATGGTCCCAGCTGCCTTGAGATCAATGACAAGATCCTCCCGTGTAGTTCTGGGCTGATTCCTCACCATTCTCATGATCATTGCAACTCCACGAGGTGAGATCTTGCATGGAGCCCCAGGCCGAGGGAGATTGACAGTTCGTGTTTCTTCCATTTGCGAATAATCGCACCAACTGTTGTCACCTTCTCATCAAGCTGCTTGGCGATAGTCTTGTAGCCCATTCCAGCCTTGTGTAGGTCTACAATCTTGTCCCTTGGAGAGCTCTTTGGTCTTGGCCATGTTGGAGAGTTTGGAATCTGATTGATTGATTGCTTCTGTGGACAGGTGTCTTTTATACAGGTAACAAACTGAGATTAGGAGCACTCCCTTTAAGAGTGTGCTCCTAATCTCAGCTCGTTGCCTGTATAAAAGACACCTGGGAGCCAGAAATCTTTCTGATAGAGAGGGGGTCAAATACTTATTTCCCTCATTAAAATGCAAATCAATTTATAACATTTTTCACATGCGTTTTTTTCTGTTGTTATTCTGTCTCTCACTGTTCAAATAAACCTACCATTAAAATTATAGACTGATCATTTCTTTATCAGTGGGCAAACGTACAAAATCAGCAGGGGATCAAATACTTTTTTCCCCTCACTGTATATAACACAACATGTACCAATACCAGAGGGGGAACCCTCCCTATATAAACACAGTTTTTTCTGAGAAAATCATCAGTAGGTGTTAAAAATGATGAAAAAAAAATTACATGGGAATTTAACTGCAAAAGTTAGTTATTTTTATATTCTACATCAGCCTACGGACAGCGTTTTATCCTCAACAAGTCCATTTGATGGAAACATCTCTGGTGGGAAAATGTGGACCCTGGTAAAAAGCACTAGAAGGAAGTGCCATAGGGCTGGGTAATATGTAGAAATATCATACCACAGAATTTATTACATTTTTTATTGAACAGTGTTTTACGTGGTTTTTTTTATTAAGTAAAACGAGTAGTTTTTTTTACGAGTAGTGAATAGAGTTGCACACTTTGGGGAATATTCCGTGGGAATATATGGGAATTAACGAAAATATGCGCAAATTAAATATTAACACAATTTAACATTTTCAAAGTTTTTTGATTTGTATATATTTACCATATCATAAGTAGACAAAAACAAATATTTGACCTTATCAGTAGACACTTGCAAATTATTAAATCCTTCCAATAGAAATAAAAAAAACGATTTAATTACGAATTGAACTTTAATTACATGAGTTCACTCTTCACATGGGATGATTTTACTGAACAACAAAAGGGAATATTGAATGATCCATCGCATCTCCCAAAAACATTTAACACACATCTGTAAAATGATAGTGTCTAGACTAAATCTTTAGTTGTCTTCCTCTCAGGCTTCCATGTCTTCTCCCTGGACCTCCTCAATGTCCACCTCTTAAACATCAGACTCTGAGGCCTCATCTTCACTGTCACTTTCCAACCTTGTTGAGTATGGCTCGTTGTCAGGCTCAAAAAGCCTCAAATTTGCCCTGATGGCCACCAATTTTTCAACCCTTGTATTGGTCAGTCTGTTGCGTGCTTTGGTGTGTGTGTGTGTTCCCGAACAAGGACCAGTTGCGCTCTGAGGCGGCTGATGTTGGTGGGATTTGGAGGATGATGGAGGCAACAGGGGAAAGAGCCTCAGATCCACAAAGTCCCTTCCACCAGGTGGCTGCTGAGATATGTTGGCACGACTGCCATATCTCATCTCCATCCCAAAGCCCTTGCTTGGAAGTGTACTTCGCCAGACTGCCAAGAACCTTGCCCTCATCCAGGCCAAGGTGGCGAGACACGGTATTGATGACACCATAGGCCTTGTTGATCACTGCACCAGACAGGATGCTCATGCCAGCATACTTTGGGTCCAACATGTACGCGGGAGCGTGTACAGGCTTCAGGCAGAAGTCTTCACGCTTTTTGATGTATTTCAGAACTGCAGTTTCCTCTGCTTGGAACAACAGTGAAGTGGGCAGGGCAGTACGGATTTCTTCTCTTACATCTGCAAGCAGAGTCTGAACATCAGACAGGATGGCAATGTCTCCCTCAACCCGTGCAATGGCTACTGCTATAGGTTTCAGGAGTTTCAGGCTGCTTACCACTCTCTCCCAAAATACATCATCCAGGAGGATCCTGGATGCATAACTTGATGACCCTTAACATACCTAACCATTTCCTTGGCTCTCTTGTAGAGTGTATCCATTGTTTTCAGTGCCATGATGTCCTTGAGGGGAAGATTCAATGCAAATCAAATCAAAGTTTATTTGTCACGTGCGCCGAATGCAACAGGCTCTAACCAATAGTGCAAAAAAAATGTTAGGTTGTCATGAGAATTTTGCTCTCTCAATTGTTGACATAAACTATCACTCAATTTTTGAATAATTCCCCCAGAGGTTGTAAGGCTCTGGTCAATAAAGAATTTATCAATAAAGAATAAAACCCCATATCTGCAATTGGTCCAGAATTGTTTATTCATGAGAATTCTGCTCATAATACCATGCACATTCGTTTATATAGTCACACATAGCGTCATAAATGTCCATACAAATAGCATCACATATGTCCCTCCTCGTCTACTCCGAAACATACATTTACTAATCTTGTCCTGCAACATGTTACACAATCCTATTACAAGCCCAACGGTATTTTCCCCTTCCTGGCTGGAGAGGCCTTCTTCCTCTTATCAGTTTCACAGTGATCACATGCTGTCACTGGTTCCTACTTTTCTATGCACACACATTCAAGCCATTTATAAAAATACTGTTAGTTATTGGTTATCTTAAGAGTATAATTCATTTAGTCATCATTAAACATTTAAACCATATAAAATCATTTAGAACATAGGTGAACAATGCATGAGCAGCACGGCCAATGGGTGTGATGTGAGGGTAGGACTCCTCCACTTTAGACCAAGCATCCTTCATGTTTGCAGCATGTCTGTTACCTGTGCAAATACCTTCTGTGGTCCAAGGTCGTTGATGACTGCCCTTCAGCTCATCTGCACTGTAGAGACGGGTGTGTCTGTTGTCCCTTGTGTTTGTGCTCTTGTAGAATACTGGTTGAGGGGTGGAGATGTAGTTAATTATTCCTTGCCCACAAACATTCGACCGCCCATCAGAGATGATTAAAATACAGTCTGCTTTCTCTATGATTTGCTTGACCTTCACTTGAACTCTGTTGAACTCTGCATCCAGGAAATGAGTAGATAAAGCATGTCTGGTTGGAGGGGTGTATGCTGGGAGAAGAACATCCAGAAATCTCTTTCAATACACATTGCCTGTGAGCGTCAGAGGTGAATCAGTTGCATACACAGCTCGAGCAAGACATTCATCAGCATTTCTCTGACTACGTTCTTCCATTCCGTCAAAAAATCTTCTGATTCCAGGAGGACCATGAGCTGTTGCTATCGATAAGGTATCTGATTCATCATTTTCACCTCGAATAGAAGTAGAGGGACTTTTGTCAGAGGTTGCTTGCTCTGCGCACTGAGGGAACTTTATGCACTTGGCCAGATGATTCTGCATCTTTGTTGCATTCTTCATATGATTTGGCACAGTAATTGCAAATGTACACAGCCTTTCCTTCTACATTAGCTGTAGTGAAATGTCTCCACACATCAGATAGTGCCCGTGGCATTTTCCTGTAAAGATTAGAAAGAGTCAAATAAAATACAATTACAGATAAATAGTTGAATTGTTTAATCTAACTGCTTCTTTGTAAGATAAATGTTTTGAAATGAAACATGTATGGAAACAGGTGAATTAACACTCAGTTAGCAGGCTCAAGCAAGGTAGCAAAAAACGAGCAGAAATTGTCAACAAGTTAAAATTATTTAAAAACACACTTTGCTGTAGGATACTATTTACTAGTTAACAAAATCATGTATGTCATAAAATATATTCACCCCACCCAGTATTGTAATCAAAACTTACCAGAAAGCATGTAGTCCTTGGCTCAGACAGTGTAGTAGTGTGGGCTCAATAGCATCCCATTAGTGTGCAAGATCTTGAGTATCAGCTGTACATGTGATGGAAGAATGCACTGTGCATGCAGGGGTTGCAAATCCATTGACTTGGGGATAGCTTAACCAAAATATGCCACAAGCTCTAGAATTGCCGTATGTTTATCCCACAAAAAAAAGGTTCACTGTTATAAGCTAACTTTTTTTTTTTAATGAATTTAAGCAAAAATTCCCAGGCTTAACTTCCCATGGAAAATTTCAGGAGAT
Organism: Brachymystax lenok tsinlingensis; assembly: GCA_030435695.1. Taxonomy (NCBI): domain Eukaryota; kingdom Metazoa; phylum Chordata; class Actinopteri; order Salmoniformes; family Salmonidae; genus Brachymystax; species Brachymystax lenok. Next base: position 2,595,424 of record CM059799.1, read on the forward strand.
TTACCGGAATGTTTCCGACCCTTTGCATCCCCAGTAGGGACACACCAAGTGATTTCAAATGGGTCTTTCTCCATTCTGATTTGTTTTATACTGTTCAATTGAACCCAAAATATTTTGTCTGCAATTTCCTGCACTGATCTCAGAAAATCTCCACACTGCCACATAGGTCTGCAAGATATGGGCCTTATATTAAAAACAACATTTTGCAATTTGACTTAGAACAAAAAACGTTGGTGAACTGTTCAAATAGAAATTATTATAATAAATTCTATAGAATATAATAGTGGGCACTTTGAATACAGTGTCTTGAGATGACAACAAATGAAAATTGCCATGGGGAGGAGGTATTGTGACAAGGTAGAAGCCAAAGTGTTGCCAAGTGTTTCCTAAGGGGACCCTATAATCTGTAGCTACATGTAAATGTCGTCTTAGCTACTTCATGTAGCCAACATTCTTGCTTCGTGTATTCCGCCGATTTAGAAGATACTGTTGCACAACAACAACAACAAAAAACATCTATCACTGGTATTATCAGGCTGTATAGCTAGTGACGTTTGCTCTGACTCCGTACATGTAATAGTAAAGCGATTAGCATTAGCAGCTAACAAGATTCAGGCCCAACTTGCACAGAAAAAAAAAAAAAGACAAAACTATCTGTTTCCAGATGTGAGAAACAAAGCGAAAGCAGCATCGTTGTCATCAACATTGTTTAAATGTGCTGCACTGACCATGCGGAGACTGAGTGCAAATTGGGACAAATACGCTCCTTGAGTGACAGGGGGGACGTGGCTAAGTCTGCGTGGAAAGCGGCAAGAAGAGACCGGAGAGTAGCAAAGTAAACTATACAAATTAACATTGCACACAGCGTATCACGTGCAACAAACCAACAAACAAACAAACCAACAAACCCAGTCAAATGGTGTTATAGAAGGTAAAAGGAAAAATCCAAACCCGGTCCACGCGTCAACACCGGTATGTAGTAAAACACAGTGTAGTGCTCAGACAGTGTAGTGTCATTTGGGACGCGGGGGGGGCTGCATTGCATGTTGGTGGTGTATCGGTGGTGCCAGGGGGAAGAAACTCACCGATCTGTTTACGGTACTGATCGACCGGGGCCACAGCAGCGCACGCATCCTTCCTCCCCATCCTCACCTGGGAAGAATAACAGAAGAGTCTACAGCTGAAATATTACATGCATCTGGAATACAACATCTTTAGTAATCAACTGTGGGATTGCATCAAAGCACTCAGGCCTTTACACAGCACCGTTTTACATGAGATCCTACTTTGTTTAAGGGGGACAAGACAGCGTGAGACAAAGGACAGGAGTGATGGCATCTAAAACCTCTCGGAAAACAATCCAACAATTGGACCTTTAAAATCCTTCCTCCGCTGCTCGGACAAACAGTGTTCACGCAGCAGAAGACATCCTCAGCGAAGAGACTTATTATTATTTAAATCAAAAGAAAAAGTATGCTTTCTAAAATAAATGTTTAAATTGTTTAATGCTTCATAATCAACAGGAGTAGACATAGTGAACTGCTTACTTACGGGGCCCTTCCCAGCAACCCCAAAAAACAAACAAAAAAAAGTATATACACAATGAGTAACGATAACTAGACTATATACAAGGGGTACCAGTACAGAGTCAATGTGCAAGGGTATGAGGTAATTGAGGTAGATACAGTGCATTGGGAAAGTATTCAGACCCCTTGACATTTTCCACATTTTGTTACGTTACAGACTTATTTTAAAACGGATTAAAATTGTTGTCCCCCCCCATCATCAATCTACACACAATACCCCATAATGACATCACAATACCCCATAATGACATCACAATACCCCATAATGACAAAGAAAAAATTGATTTTTAAAATTTTTGCAAATGTATTACAAATAAAAAAACTGAAATCCAAATTCACATAAGTATTCAGATCCTTTACTCAGTACTTTGTTGAAGCACCTTTGGTAGCAATTACAGCCTCGAATCTTCTTGGATATGACGCGACACGCTTGCCACACCTGTATTTGGGGAGTTTCTCCCATTCTTCTCTGCAGATCCTCTCAAGCTCTGCCATGTTGGATAGGGAGCGTCGCTGCACAGCTATTTTCAGGTCTCTCCAGAGATGTTCAATCGGGTTCAAGTCCGGGCTCTGGCTGGGCCACTAAAGAACATTCAGAGACTTGTCCTGAAGACACTCATACGTTGTCTTGGCTGTGTGCTTAGGGTCATTGTCCTGTTAGAAGGTGAACCTTTGCCCCTGTCTGAGGTCCTGAGCGCTCTGGAGCAAGGATCTCTGTTCATCTTTGCCTCGATCCTGACTAGTCTCCCAGTCCCTGCCGTTGAAAAACATCCCCACAGCATGATTCTGCCACCACCATGCTTCACCGTAGGGATGGTGCCAGGTTTTCCTCCAGACGTGACGCTTGGCATTCAGGCCAAAGAGTTCAATCTTGGTTTCATCAGACCAGACTTGTTTCTAATGGTCAGAGTCCTTTAGGTGCTTTTTGGTAAACGCCAAGTGGGCTGTAATGTGCCTTTTACTGAGGAGTGGCTTCCATCTGGCCACTCTACCATAAAGGCCTGATTGGTGGAATGCTGCAGAGATGGGAAAATCTTCCAGAAGGACAACCATCTCCACAGAGGAACTTAAGAGCTCTGTCAGAGTGGGTTCACCACACTGACCAAGGCCCTTCTCCCCCAATTGCTCAGTTTGGCCGGACGGCCAGCTCTAGGAAAAGTATTGGAGGTCCCAAACTTCTTCCATTTAAGAATGGAGGCCAATGTGTTTTTGGGGACCTTCAATGCTGCAGACATGTTTTGTACCCTTCCCCAGATCTGTGCCTCGACACAATCCTGTCAACGGACAGTTCCTTCCACCTCCTTGCTTGGTTATTGCTCGGACACGTCCTGTCAACTGTGGGACCTTATACAGTGCCTTGCAAAAGTATTCATCCCCCTTGGCGTTTTTCCTATTTTGTTGTATTACAACTTGTAATTTAAATTGATTTTTATTTGGATTTCATGTAATGGACATACACAAAATAGTCCAAATTGGTGAAGTGAACAAAAATTCCATGTTTAACAAAATTATACAAAATTCAAAATGGAAATGTGGTGCGTGCATATGTAGCCTGTGTGAAATGGCTAGTTAGTTAGCGGGTTGCACGCTAACAGCGTTTTAATCGGTGACGTCACTCGCTCTGAGACCTTGAAGTAGTTGTACCCCTTGCACTGCAAGGGCCGCGGCTTTTGTGGAGCGATGGGTAACGATGCTTCGAGGGTGGCTGTTGTCTATGTGTGCAGAGGGTCCCTGGTTTCGAGCCCAGGCAGGGGCGAGTAGAGGGACGGAAGATATACTGTTACACATATGCTATGAAGCATCTAAATAACATCTGGTGCAACCAATTATCCTCAGAAGTCACATAATTAGTTAAATAAAGTCCACCTGTGTGCAATCTAGGTGTCACATGAGCTGACAAAGGCAAGATCTCAATTACCTCCTTGTGTCCTCTCTCCTCATTCTCAAAACCCATTGGAGGAAAAGGTCAGAGGGGTAGGACCGCTGACTTTCTCATCCAATGGGTTTAGGGAAGAGATTAGGAGAGAGGTCTTCCCCCAGAGAGGTCTTGCATTTCCTCTGGCCAGGATGATTTCAAGGAATGCAAACGGTTTTGTCTAGATGGGATACAGCTTGTCAGAACTGACTAGAATAGACTTTTCGTAGCAGGTTAGAAAAGCATACACAGCAGGAGAATTAATGTAACAGGTTAGGAGAATTATGTTTAGGAAGAGGATTAGGCTTAGCTAAAATGCATACAAAAAAAACCCAGACATAAGCTGTTTCCCATCTAGCAATGACCGGTGTCAACGGGCAACCTGCTTCCCTCCTTCAGCCTCAGGTGTCCCTGTTATTTCCATGATGTCACCTAAGGTTAAAAGGGATGTGTTCTTTAGTCATGTATCCGATCTGCTGTGTTTTTCTACAATTTCTTTTTTTAAATGATGTTCTGGCCTAATCAGCCAGAAATGGTCAGTTATTGTTTGTGATCAGATTTAGTAGCTTATACAAGTTAATTTGTCGCTGGAGTTGTCACTTCAGTCTAAATGTTGGTAGTAAACGCTGTATATGGTCCTGGTCTGAACAAGCCTGTATCTGTGTAGGCTAACCCATTGATTTAAAGACTGAGTAAACAAAAAGGTTTGAGCATCACGGAGAAAACAATTAGCACCTCCAGCTATACCAAGAAATAGGAGGAAATTATATAAAAACAAAAACAGTCCAGCACGGTGGGATTGGTTGATTAGGAAAAAAGCACTATTGCCCAATTTAACTTCACTATAAATATAAACCTGGACAAGGAGGACGCAAAATTCACAGCAGCCATTTATGACAGAAAGTTTGGTCACAATAGTTGTATAAACTTTCCCTATGCAGTGATTGTGTCAACTACATAATTGTACAATCTTCAAAATGCATCTCCACTGCAACAGACAGGCTGAACTCAATCATTTAGCTGCACTGTCTGTGCACCATAGTCGACTGACTACACCCAAATCAACACTCTGCATTTGTGCACTTACCTACTCAGTAAGTCGAAATATTGTTGCTTATGCGAGGTATTTCTGCATTCTCAGGTTGCCTGTCTACAGACATGTAAGAGATAGTTGACAGATTTGCTGGATTTTTGCACCCAAATTCTCCCTAAAATGCCAACACAACACATTCCCCAATTATCATTTCCTGGTATATAGTCCACGTCACCACTAATGACAGACAACTTAGCCCTCTAATCAGGGACGAGTATTTGCGGGACTTGACCAATAGTAGAGTGGAAGGCGGGGACTGACAGACAGAAAACAATCGACATGCGCTTCCAGTCCTCACCAAACGGTCCAAGGAACGGCGGGGCAAGACGTTATAGACTGCGACATAGCGAGGAGGACATTACTGACCACAGGGGCCGTCTGTAGTGCACGTTTCAGGCCGTCTGTAGTGCACGTTTCAGGCCGTCTGTAGTGCACGTTTCAGGCCGTCTGTAGTGCACGTTTCTGGCCGTCTGTAGTGCACGTTTCTGGCCGTCGGTAGTGCACGTTTCAGGCTGTCTGTAGTGCACGTTTCAGGCCGTCGGTAGTGCACGTTTCAGGCTGTCTGTAGTGCACGTTTCAGGCCGTCTGTAGTGCACGTTTCAGGCCGTCTGTAGTGCACGTTTCAGGCCGTCGGTAGTGCACGTTTCAGGCCGTCTGTAGTGCACGTTTCAGGCCGTCTGTAGTGCACGTTTCAGGCCGTCTGTAGTGCACGTTTCAGGCCGTCGGTAGTGCACGTTTCAGGCCGTCTGTAGTGCACGTTTCTGTGTATAGTATTGCTATGAGCCTCTCCTCACGGACCAGACTGTTCTGCTGCACTCCTCTCTCTTGACCATCACTCCCGGTTTAACGGAGAAAGACCTCTATTCATTTAGAACAAGATCGGATTCTGGTCAAGTTATCTAAGGTTTGCAAAGATAATAGCAACTGTTAAAATAGATTAAAATATGGCAATAGTGTATTAAAAATAGGGTTCAGATATTTGAATATTTCACGTTGTTTGGATTAGGCTACATAGTCGTTAAAATATTACAACTACCTTCTCTATGACTAACTACTGAATTAAAGAAAAATATCCAAATCTGATTGTAATTCATATAGAGCTACTGAGCTATATCAGTAGGCCCTACATGTTCGTCACATAATAGAAATCCCCTCTCTATATTTCTGTTCTTCTTTGTTTTCATAATTTAACAGCAATTTACATGTCTCTTTGTTTACTGTGTTGAATGTTGTCTCCCTCTCTAATTGCATCTGGCCCTTATTGCTGCCTGGGGCTGCGTGCAGATTACAGAGACTGAGCTTGCCACTGCTTGGAACTTATTGAAGTTTTAAACTATGTCCCAATGGCACCCTATTCTATGTAATACAATATGGGCCCTGGTCTAAAGTAGTGCACTATATAGGGAATAGGGTGCCATTTGAGGCGGAGATTCAGATGATTTCCTGCTCTCCCATGGGCGGCCCATTACGCATGCTGCACAGCGGTAACTAATAGATCTCCTTATAATGTGTCTGGGTAAATGCTTAAACTTACCGTGGTGCCTGGCATCAATATGGAGCACTTTGACATGGCTTCAGATGGGAGTACTGTAGGTTACTTGCTACCAAGTGACATTTGTCAATGCTGCAAGGCCAATTTGTTCTTGTCCTGTATGTGAAAAAAAATATAGTCTGTAATTTTAATTTAAAAGGGTTTTGCAAGTGATGTGTCTGTGACATCAAAAAGTGTACCTGCTGTTAAAGGGTGGCATGCTGTATATATTGTTTTTATGTACACTGAGTGTACAAAACATTAGGAACACAAGCTCTTTCCATGACATCCTTATTGATGTCCTCTTCAATCAGTGTGGATGAAGGGGAGGAGACAGGGGTACCAGTTTTTAAGCCTTGAGACAATTCAGAGATGGATTGTGCATGTGTGCCATTGGCAAGTGTGAATTGACAAGACAAAATATTCAATTGCCTTTGAACGTGGTATGGTAGTAGGTGCCAGGCGCACCGGTTTGTGTCAAGCACTGCACCGCTGCTGGGGTTTTCACGCTTAGAATGGTCCACCACCCAAAAGCCTTTCAGCCAACTTGACACAACTGTGGGGAAGCATTGGAGTCAACATGGGGCCAGCATCCCTGTGGAACGCTTTCGACACCTTGTAGAGTCCACGGCCCGACAAATGTACACTGTTTCTGAGGGCAAAAAAGCTTCCTCAATATTAGGAAGGTGTTCCTATTGTTTTGTAACATTCAGGACTCCTTCCTGATATTGAGTTGAACCCACCCCTTTTTGGAGTTGGAAGTGGACAACATGGATTTGCTTGATGAGCAGTTATACGATACGGCCCCACCGTTTACTGAAATACACAGATTGTCATTTAAAGTAGTTATACACTGCTCAAAAAAATAAAGGGAACACTTAAACAACACAATGTAACTCCAAGTCAATCACACTTCTGTGAAATCAAACTGTCCACTTAGGAAGCAACACTGATTGACAATAAATTTCACATGCTGTTGTGCAAATGGAATAGACAACAGGTGGAAATTATAGGCAATTAGCAAGACACCCCCAATAAAGGAGTGGTTCTGCAGGTGGTGACCACAGACCACTTCTCAGTTCCTATGCTTCCTGGCTGATGTTTTGGTCACTTTTGAATGCTGGCGGTGCTTTCACTCTAGTGGTAGCATGAGACGGAGTCTACAACCCACACAAGTGGCTCAGGTAGTGCAGCTCATCCAGGATGGCACATCAATGCGAGCTGTGGCAAGAAGGTTTGCTGTGTCTGTCAGCGTAGTGTCCAGAGCATGGAGGCGCTACCAGGAGACAGGCCAGTACATCAGGAGACGTGGAGGAGGCCGTGGAGGGCAACAACCCAGCAGCAGGACCACTACCTCCGCCTTTGTGCAAGGAGGAGCACTGCCAGAGCCCTGCAAAATGACCTCCAGCAGGCCACAAATGTGCATGTGTCTGCTCAAACGGTCAGAAACAGACTCCATGAGGGTGGTATGAGGGCCCAACGTCCACAGGTGGGGTTGTGCTTACAGCCCAACACCGTGCAGGACGTTTGGCATTTGCCAGAGAACACCAAGATTGGCAAATTCGCCACTGGCGCCCTGTGCTCTTCACAGATGAAAGCAGGTTCACACTGAGCACGTGACAGACGTGACAGAGTCTGGAGACGCCGTGGAGAACGTTCTGCTGCCTGCAACATCCTCCAGCATGACCGGTTTGGCGGTGGGTCAGTCATGGTGTGGGGTGGCATTTCTTTGGGGGCCGCACAGCCCTCCATGTGCTCGCCAGAGGTAGCCTGACTGCCATTAGGTACCGAGATGAGATCCTCAGACCCCTTGTGAGACCATATGCTGGTGCGGTTGGCCCTGGGTTCCTCCTAATGCAAGACAATGCTAGACCTCATGTGGCTGGAGTGTGTCAGCAGTTCCTGCAAGAGGAAGGCATTGATGCTAAGGACTGGCCCGCCCGTTCCCCAGACCTGAATCCAATTGAGCACATCTGGGACATCATGTCTCGCTCCATCCACCAACGCTACGTTGCACCACAGACTGTCCAGGAGTTGGCGGATGCTTTAGGTCTGGGAGGAGATCCCTCAGGAGACCATCCGCCACCTCATCAGGAGCATGCCCAGGCGTTGTAGGGAGGTCATTCAGGCACGTGGAGGCCACACACACTACTGAGCCTCATTTTGACTTGTTTTAAGGACATTACATCAAAGTTGGATCAGGCTGTAGTGTGGTTTTCCACTTTAATTTTGAGTGTGACTCCAAATCCAGACCTCCATGGGTTGATAAATTTGATTTCCATTGATAATTTTTGTGTGATTTTGTTGTCAGCACATTCAACTATGTAAAGAAAAAAGTATTTAATAAGATTATTTCATTCATTCAGATCTATGATGTGTTATTTTAGTGTTCCCTTTATTTTTTTGAGCAGTGTATATTTCCCAGGGGTCTGTATTTGTAAATGTGAAAATACATGACTTTCCAAATGGCACCCTATTCCCTATATAGTACACTACTTTAGACCAGAGTCCTATGGCACCCTATTCCCTACATAGTACACTACTTTAGACCAGAGCCCTATGGCAACCTAATCGCTATATAGTACACTACTTTAGACCAGAGCCCTATGGCACCCTATTCCCTATATAGTGCACTAGTTTTGACCAGAGCTTAGTGCACTATGTAGGGAATGCCATTTGGGACACATCCTTAATGAACACATAAATGTTATCTCTGAGATCTCATATTGACATTATCTGTAAACCAGTTACTTCACTGTTACAGGGGATCAATGCAGTCATGTACCAATGCGGGCATGTACCAATGCAGTCATGTACCAATGCGGTCATGTACCAATGCAGTCATGTACCAATGCGGTCATGTACCAATACAGTCATGTACCAATGCAGTCATGTACCAATGCGGTCATGTACCAATGCGGTCATGTACCAATAAAGTCATGTACCAATGCAGTCATGTATCAATGCAGTCATGTATCAATAAAGTAATGTACCAATGCGGTCATGTACCAATCCAGTCATGTACCAATGCGGTCATGTACCAATGCGGTCATGTATCAATAAAGTAATGTACCAATGCGGTCATGTACCAATGCAGTCATGTACCAATGCAGTCATGTACCAATGCGGTCATATACCAATGCAGTCATGTACCAATGCGGACATGTACCAATGCAGTCATGTACCAATGCGGTCATGTACCAATGCAGTCATGTACCAATGCAGTCATGTACCAATGTGGTCATGTATCAATAAAGTAATGTATCAATGCGGTCATGTACCAATGCAGTCATGTACCAATGTGGTCATGTATCAATAAAGTAATGTACCAATGCGGTCATGTACCAATGCAGTCATGTACCAATGCAGTCATGTATCAATAAAGTAATGTACCAATGCGGTCATGTACCAATGCGGTCATGTACCAATGCGGTCATGTATCAATAAAGTAATGTACCAATGCGGTCATGTACCAATGCGGTCATGTATCAATAAAGTAATGTACCAATGCAGTCATGTACCAATACAGTCATGTACCAATGCAGTTATGTACCAATACAATCATGTACCAATACAGGCATGTACCAATACATACAGTCATGTACCAATGCGGTCATATACCAATGCAGTCATGTACCAATGCGGTCATGTACCAATGCAGTCATGTACCAATGTGGTCATGTATCAATAAAGTCATGTACCAATGCGGTCATGTACCAATGCAGTCATGTACCAATGCAGTCATGTATCAATAAAGTAATGTACCAATGCGGTCATGTACCAATGCGGTCATGTACCAATGCGGTCATGTATCAATAAAGTAATGTACCAATGCGGTCATGTACCAATGCGGTCATGTATCAATAAAGTAATGTACCAATGCAGTCATGTACCAATACAGTCATGTACCAATGCAGTTATGTACCAATACAATCATGTACCAATACAGGCATGTACCAATACATACAGTCATGTACCAATGCAGTCATGTACCAATGCAGTCATGTACCAATACAATCATGTACCAATGTGTTCATGTACCAATACAATCATGTACCAATGCGTTCATGTACCAATGCAGTCATGTACTGTACCTAGATGTGACAGAAACAAAACAACAGTGTTGATGTGTTCAAACTGAAGTTCATCAGTGGAGGTAAATGACAGAGCCCACTGACTGACAGACAGACAGACAGGCAGGCAGGCAGACAGACAGAGACACAGCCAGACAGACAGAGAGAGAGACAGACAGACAGACAGGAGATTTAGCTTTAACACTCATCGTCAGTACCCCTCCACGGCTTCTTCTCTCGTTCTCCTTCTCCCCCCTCTTTGTCATACACTCTCTCTCCCCCTTCCCCCCACACTCTCCCTCCCCCTTCCTCCCACACTCTCCCTCCTGGCCATTAATTGCGTCATTAGGCAGACTGCATGAGGAGGAGAATGCTCCAGGGTATTGGGGTCTAAATGATACTGTCGTCTCAGACAAGACCCAGCGAGGACGACGTGTCAACATGATCTGGGGCAGTTGGAGCAGCCATCGTGTGGGACTGATTCATTCTGCGACCGAGAGTGTCAGAGGGTCTTTAGTAGGCAGACAATAGCTCTCCTTCTTCCTGAGTATTAGATTATAAAGTCTATAGAGTATTAGATTATAAAGTCTATAGAGTATTAGATTATAATAAACCTTGATAAAAACAGTATTAGATTAGAAAGTCTATAGAGTATTAGATTTTAAAGTCTATAGCGTATTAGATTATAAAGTCTAAAGAGTATTCGATTATAAAGTCTGTAGAGTATTCGATTATAATCAGCCTTGATAAAAACAGTTTTCGATTATAAAGGCTATAGAGTATTAGATTATAATCAGCCTTGATAAAAACATGAGTATTTTATATTGTTTCATTAACAACAGAGAGAGAAAATAGAGAAATAATAGAAAATGAAAACGCGTAATAATAAAAGTATAAATAATAATGAGTAACGATAACTTGGCTATATACAGGGAGTACCAGGTAATAACATGGCTATATACAGGGGGTACCAGGTAATAACATGGCTATATACAGGGAGTACCAGGTAATAACATGGTTATATACAGGGAGTACCAGGTAATAACATGGCTATATACAGGGAGTACCAGTACTGAGTCAATGTGCAGGGGTACCAGGTAATAACATGGCTATATACAGGAGTACCAGGTAATAACATGGCTATATACAGGGAGTACCAGGTAATAACATGGCTATATACAGGGGGTACCAGGTAATAACATGGCTATATACAGGGAGTACCAGGTAATAACATGGCTATATACAGGGAGTACCAGGTAATAACATGGCTATATACAGGGTACCAGGTAATAACATGGCTATATACAGGGAGTACCAGGTAATAACATGGCTATATACAGGGGGTACCAGGTAATAACATGGCTATATACAGGGGGTACCAGGTAATAACATGGCTATATACAGGGAGTACCAGGTAATAACATGGCTATATACAGGGGGTACCAGGTAATAACATGGCTATATACAGGGAGTACCAGGTAATAACATGGCTATATACAGGGGGTACCAGGTAATAACATGGGTATATACAGGGAGTACCAGTACTGAGTCAATGTGCAGGGGAACCAGGTAATAACATGGCTATATACAGGGAGTACCAGTACTGAGTCAATGTGCAGGGGTACCAGGTAATAACATGGCTATATACAGGGAGTACCAGTACTGAGTCAATGTCCAGGGGTACTAGGTAATAACTTGGCTATATACAGGGAGTACCAGTACTGAGTCAATGTGCAGGGGTACCAGGTAATAACATGGCTATATACAGGGAGTACCAGTACTGAGTCAATGTGCAGGGGTACTAGGTAATAACATGGCTATATACAGGGAGTACCAGGTAATAACGTGGCTATATACAGGGGGTACCAGGTAATAACATGGCTATATACAGGGAGTACCAGGTTATAACTTGGCTATATACAGGGAGTACCAGGTAATAACATGGCTATTTACAGGGAGTACCAGGTAATAACATGGCTATATACAGGGAGTACCAGGTAATAACATGGCTATATACAGGGAGTACCAGGTAATAACATGGCTATATACAGGGAGTACCAGGTAATAACATGGCTATATACAGGGAGTACCAGGTAATAACATGGCTATATACAGGGAGTACCAGGTTATAACTTGGCTATATACAGGGAGTACCAGGTTATAACTTGGCTATATACAGGGAGTACCAGGTTATAACTTGGCTATATACAGGGAGTACCAGGTATTAACATGGCTATATACAGGGAGTACCAGGTTATAACTTGGCTATATACAGGGAGTACCAGGTAATAACGTGGCTATATACAGGGAGTACCAGGTAATAACATGGCTATATACAGGGGGTACCAGGTAATAACATGGCTATTTACAGGGAGTACCAGGTAATAACATGGCTATATACAGGGAGTACCAGGTAATAACATGGCTATATACAGGGAGTACCAGGTAATAACATGGCTATATACAGGGAGTACCAGGTTATAACTTGGCTATATACAGGGAGTACCAGGTTATAACTTGGCTATATACAGGGAGTACCAGGTAATAACATGGCTATATACAGGGGGTACCAGGTAATAACATGGCTATATACAGGGAGTACCAGGTAATAACATGACTATATACAGGGAGTACCAGGTAATAACATGACTATATACAGGGGTACCAGGTAATAACATGGCTATATACAGGGAGTACCAGGTAATAACATGGCTATATACAGGGGTACCAGGTAATAACATGGCTATATACAGGGAGTACCAGGTAATAACATGACTATATACAGGGAGTACCAGGTATTAACATGGCTATATACAGGGAGTACCAGGTATTAACATGGCTATATACAGGGAGTACCAGGTATTAACATGACTATATACAAGGAGTACCAGGTATTAACATGACTATATACAGGGAGTACCAGGTAATAACATGGCTATATACAGGGAGTACCAGGTAATAACATGACTATATACAGGGAGTACCAGGTATTAACATGGCTATATACAGGTAGTACCAGGTAATAACATGGCTATATACAGGGAGTACCAGGTATTAACATGACTATATACAAGGAGTACCAGGTATTAACATGACTATATACAGGGAGTACCAGGTATTAACATGGCTATATACAGGGAGTACCAGGTAATAACATGGCTATATACAGGGAGTACCAGGTATTAACATGACTATATACAGGGAGTACCAGGTATTAACATGACTATATACAGGGAGTACCAGGTAATAACATGGCTATATACAGGGAGTACCAGGTAATAACATGGCTATATACAGGGAGTACCAGGTAATAACATGACTATATACAGGGAGTACCAGGTATTAACATGGCTATATACAGGGAGTACGAGGTAATAACATGGTTATATACAGGGGGTACCAGGTAATAACATGGCTATATACAGGGAGTACCAGGTAATAACATGACTATATACAGGGAGTACCAGGTAATAACATGGCTATAGACAGGGAGTACCAGGTATTAACATGACTATATACAGGGGGTACCAGGTAATAACATGGCTATATACAGGGAGTACCAGGTAATAACATGACTATATACAGGGAGTACCAGGTAATAACATGGCTATATACAGGGAGTACCAGGTAATAACATGGCTATATACAGGGAGTACCAGGTATTAACATGGCTATATACAGGGGGTACCAGGTAATAACATGGCTATATACAGGGAGTACCAGGTTATAACATGGCTATATACAGGAGTACCAGGTAATAACATGGTTATATACAGGGAGTACCAGGTTATAACTTGGCTATATACAGGGGGTACCAGTACTGAGTCAATGTGCAGGGGTACCAGGTAATAACATGGCTATATACAGGAAGTACCAGTACTGAGTCAATGTGCAGGGGTACCAGGTTATAACTTGGCTATATACAGGGAGTACCAGTACTGAGTCAATGTGCAGGGGTACTAGGTAATAACTTGGCTATATACAGGGAGTACCAGTACTGAGTCAATGTGCAGGGGTACCAGGTTATAACTTGGCTATATACAGGGAGTACCAGTACTGAGTCAATGTGCAGGGGTACCAGGTTATAACTTGGCTATATACAGGGAGTACCAGTACTGAGTCAATGTGCAGGGGTACCAGGTAATAACATGGCTATATACAGGGAGTACCAGGTTATAACTTGGCTATATACAGGGAGTACCAGGTTATAACTTGGCTATATACAGGGAGTACCAGTACTGAGTCAATGTGCAGGGGTACCAGGTAATAACATGGCAATATACAGGGAGTACCAGTACTGAGTCAATGTGCAGGGGTACCAGGTAATAACATGGCTATATACAGGGAGTACCAGGTTATAACTTGGCTATATACAGGGAGTACCAGGTTATAACTTGGCTATATACAGGGAGTACCAGTACTGAGTCAATGTGCAGGGGTACTAGGTCATAACATGGCTATATACAGGGAGTACCAGTACTGAGTCAATGTGCAGGGGTACCAGGTAATAACATGGCTATATACAGGGAGTACCAGTACTGAGTCAATGTGCAGGGGTACCAGGTAGTAACATGGCTATATACAGGGAGTACCAGTACTGAGTCAATGTGCAGGGGTACCAGGTAATAACATGGCTATATACAGCGAGTACCAGTACTGAGTCAATGTGCAGGGGTACTAGGTAATAACATGGCTATATACAGGGAGTACCAGTACTGAGTCAATGTGCAGGGGTACTAGGTAATAACTTGGCTATATACAGGGAGTACCAGTACTGAGTCAATGTGCAGGGGTACTAGGTAATAACTTGGCTATATACAGGAAGTACCAGGTAATAACATGGCTATATACAGGGAGTACCAGGTAATAACATGGCTATATACAGGGAGTACCAGGTAATAACTTGGCTATATACAGGAAGTACCAAGTAATAACATGGCTATATACAAGGGGTACCAGGTAATAACATGGCTATATACAGGGAGTACCAGTACTGAGTCAATGTCCAGGGGTACTAGGTAATAACTTGGCTATATACAGGAGTACCAGTACTGAGTCAATGTGCAGGGTACTAGGTAATAACTTGGCTATATACAGGGAGTACCAGTACTGAGTCAATGTGCAGGGGTACTAGGTAATAACTTGGCTATATACAGGGAGTACCAGTACTGAGTCAATGTGCAGGGGTACTAGGTAATAACTTGGCTATATACAGGGAGTACCAGTACTGAGTCAATGTGCAGGGGTACTAGGTAATAACTTGGCTATATACAGGGAGTACCAGTACTGAGTCAATGTCCAGGGGTACTAGGTAATAACATGGCTATATACAGGGAGTACCAGTACTGAGTCAATGTGCAGGGGTACTAGGTAATAACTTGGCTATATACAGGGAGTACCAGTACTGAGTCAATGTGCAGGCGTACTAGGTAATAACTTGGCTATATACAGGGAGTACCAGTACTGAGTCAATGTGCAGGGGTACTAGGTAATAACATGGCTATATACAGGAAGTACCAGGTAATAACATGGCTATATACAAGGGGTACCAGGTATTAACATGGCTATATACAGGGAGTACCAGGTAATAACGTGGCTATATACAGGGGGTACCAGGTAATAACATGGCTATATACAGGGAGTACCAGGTAATAACATGGCTATATACAGGGGGTACCAGGTAATAACATGACTATATACAGGGAGTACCAGGTAATAACATGGCTATATACAGGGAGTACCAGGTAATAACTTGGCTATATACAGGGAGTACCAGGTAATAACGTGGCTATATACAGGGGGTACCAGGTAATACCATGGCTATATACAGGGAGTACCAGGTAATAACATGGCTATATACAGGGGGTACCAGATAATAACATGGCTATATACAGGGGGTACCAGGTAATAACATGGCTATATACAGGGAGTACCAGGTAATAACATGGCTATATACAGGGAGTACCAGGTAATAACTTGGCTATATACAGGAAGTACCAGGTAATAACATGGGTATATACAAGGGGTACCAGGTAATAACATGGCTATATACAGGGAGTACCAGTACTGAGTCAATGTCCAGGGGTACTAGGTAATAACTTGGCTATATACAGGGAGTACCAGTACTGAGTCAATGTGCAGGGGTACTAGGTAATAACTTGGCTATATACAGGGAGTACCAGTACTGAGTCAATGTGCAGGGTACTAGGTAATAACTTGGCTATATACAGGAAGTACCAGGTAATAACATGGCTATATACAGGGAGTACCAGGTAATAACATGGCTATATACAGGGAGTACCAGGTAATAACTTGGCTATATACAGGAAGTACCAGGTAATAACATGGCTATATACAAGGGGTACCAGGTAATAACATGGCTATATACAGGGAGTACCAGTACTGAGTCAATGTCCAGGGGTACTAGGTAATAACTTGGCTATATACAGGGAGTACCAGTACTGAGTCAATGTGCAGGGGTACTAGGTAATAACTTGGCTATATACAGGGAGTACCAGTACTGAGTCAATGTGCAGGGGTACTAGGTAATAACTTGGCTATATACAGGGAGTACCAGTACTGAGTCAATGTGCAGGGGTACTAGGTAATAACTTGGCTATATACAGGAGTACCAGTACTGAGTCAATGTGCAGGGTACTAGGTAATAACTTGGCTATATACAGGAGTACCAGTACTGAGTCAATGTCCAGGGGTACTAGGTAATAACATGGCTATATACAGGGAGTACCAGTACTGAGTCAATGTGCAGGGGTACTAGGTAATAACTTGGCTATATACAGGGAGTACCAGTACTGAGTCAATGTGCAGGGGTACTAGGTAATAACTTGGCTATATACAGGGAGTACCAGTACTGAGTCAATGTGCAGGGGTACTAGGTAATAACATGGCTATATACAGGAAGTACCAGGTAATAACATGGCTATATACAAGGGGTACCAGGTATTAACATGGCTATATACAGGGAGTACCAGGTAATAACTTGGCTATATACAGGGAGTACCAGGTAATAACGTGGCTATATACAGGGGGTACCAGGTAATAACATGGCTATATACAGGGAGTACCAGGTAATAACATGGCTATATACAGGGGGTACCAGATAATAACATGGCTATATACAGGGGGTACCAGGTAATAACATGGCTATATACAGGGAGTACCAGGTAATAACATGGCTATATACAGGGAGAACCAGGTAATAACATGGCTATATACAGGGAGTACCAGGTAATAACATGGCTATATACAGGGAGTACCAGGTAATAACTTGGCTAAATACAAGGGGTACCAGTACTGAGTCAATGTGCAGGGGTACCAGGTAATAACATGGCTATTAACAAGGAGTACCAGTACTGAGTCAATGTGCAGGGGTACCAGGTAATAACATGGCTATATACAGGCAGTACCAGGTAATAACAAGGCTATATACAGGGAGTACCAGTACTGAGTCAATGTGCAGGGGTACCAGGTAATAACATGGCTATTTACAGGGAGTACCAGGTAATAACATGGCTATGTACAGGGAGTACCAGGTAATAACATGGCTATATACAAGAGGTACCAGGTATTAACATGGCTATATACAGGGAGTACCAGGTAATAACATGGCTATATACAGGGAGTACCAGGTAATAACATGGCTATATACAGGGAGTACCAGGTAATAACATGGCTATATACAAGAGGTACCAGGTATTAACATGGCTATAAACAGGGAGTACCAGGTAATAACATGGCTATATACAGGGAGTACCAGGTAATAACATGGCTATATACAGGGAGTACCAAGTAATAACATGGCTATATACAGGGGGTACCAGTACTGAGTTGAGGTGCAGGGGTACGAGGTATTTGCGGTATATGCACTACATAACTAAAAGTATGTGGACACCTGCTCGTCGAACATCTCATTCCAAAATCATGGGCATTAATATGGAGTTGGTTCCCTCTTTCCTGCTATAACAGCCTCCACTCTTCTGGGAAGGCTTTCCACTAGATGTTGGAACATTGCTGCTATAACAGCCTCCACTCTTCTGGGAAGGCTTTCCACTAGATGTTGGAACATTGCCGCTATAGCAGCCTCCACTCTTCTGGGAAGGCTTTCCACTAGATGTTGGAACATTGCAGCTATAACAGCCTCCACTCTTCTGGGAAGGCTTTCCACTAGATGTTGGAACATTGCTGCTATAACAGCCTCCACTCTTCTGGGAAGGCTTTCCACTAGATGTTGGAACATTGCTGCGGGGACTTGCTTCCATTCAGCCACACAAGCATTAGTGAGGTCGGGCACTGATGTTGGGCGATTAGGCCTGGTTTGCAATTGGCCTTCCAATTCATCCCAAAGGTATTCAATGGGGTTAAGGTCAGGGCTCTGTGTAGGCCAGTCCCGTGTGGCTCAGTTGGTAACATCTTCTTATTTACAATGACGGCCTACCGAGGAACAGTGGGTTAACTGCCTTGTTCAGGGGCAGAACGACAGATTTCTACCTCGTCAGCTCGGGGATTCGTTCTAGCAACCTTTCGGTTACTGGCCCAACGCTCTAACCCTCTAGGCTACCTGCTGCCTCGGGCATCTCCTCTGTGTTAATGTTGTCTGGTTAACAGGATGGACATCTCCTCTGTGTTAATGTTGTCTGGTTAACAGGATGGACATCTCCTCTGTGTTAATGTTGTCTGGTTAACAGGATGGACATCTCCTCTGTGTTAATGTTGTCTGGTTAACAGGATGGACATCTCCTCTGTGTTAATGTTGTCTGGTTAACAGGATGGACATCTCCTCTGTGTTAATGTTGTCTGGTTAACAGGATGGACATCTCCTCTGTGTTAATGTTGTCTGGTTAACAGGATGGACATCTCCTCTGTGTTAATGTTGTCTGGTTAACAGGATGGACATCTCCTCTGTGTTAATGTTGTCTGGTTAACAGACCTTTCGGTTACTGGCCCAACGCTAATATGGCATGTGTCTGTAGTGGTGTTGAGTAGCCTAATATGGCATGTGTCTGTAGTGGTGTTGAGTAGCCTAATATGGCATGTGTCTGTAGTGGTGTTGAGTAGCCTAATATGGCATGTGTCTGTAGTGGTGTTGAGTAGCCTAATATGGCTTGTGTCTGTAGTGGTGTTGAGTAGCCTAATATGGCTTGTGTCTGTAGTGGTGTTGAGTAGCCTAATATGGCATGTGTCTGTAGTGGTGTTGAGTAGCCTAATATGGCATGTGTCTGTAGTGGTGTTGAGTAGCCTAATATGGCATGTGTCTGTAGTGGTGTTGAGTAGCCTAATATGGCATGTGTCTGTAGTGGTGTTGAGTAGCCTAATATGGCATGTGTCTGTAGTGGTGTTGAGTAGCCTAATATGGCATGTGTCTGTAGTGGTGTTGAGTAGCCTAATATGGCATGTGTCTGTAGTGGTGTTGAGTAGCCTAATATGGCATGTGTCTGTAGTGGTGTTGAGTAGCCTAATATGGCATGTGTCTGTAGTGGTGTTGAGTAGCCTAATATGGCATGTGTCTGTAGTGGTGTTGAGTAGCCTAATATGGCATGTGTCTGTAGTGGTGTTGAGTAGCCTAATATGGCATGTGTCTGTAGTGGTGTTGAGTAGCCTAATATGGCATGTGTCTGTAGTGGTGTTGAGTAGCCTAATATGGCATGTGTCTGTAGTGGTGTTGAGTAGCCTAATATGGCATGTGTCTGTAGTGGTGTTGAGTAGCCTAATATGGCATGTGTCTGTAGTGGTGTTGAGTAGCCTAATATGGCATGTGTCTGTAGTGGTGTTGAGTAGCCTAATATGGCATGTGTCTGTAGTGGTGTTGAGTAGCCTAATATGGCATGTGTCTGTAGTGGTGTTGAGTAGCCTAATATGGCATGTGTCTGTAGTGGTGTTGAGTAGCCTAATATGGCATGTGTCTGTAGTGGTGTTGAGTAGCCTAATATGGCATGTGTCTGTAGTGGTGTTGAGTAGCCTAATATGGCATGTGTCTGTAGTGGTGTTGAGTAGCCTAATATGGCTTGTGTCTGTAGTGGTGTTGAGTAGCCTAATATGGCTTGTGTCTGTAGTGGTGTTGAGTAGCCTAATATGGCATGTGTCTGTAGTGGTGTTGAGTAGCCTAATATGGCATGTGTCTGTAGTGGTGTTGAGTAGCCTAATATGGCATGTGTCTGTAGTGGTGTTGAGTAGCCTAATATGGCATGTGTCTGTAGTGGTGTTGAGTAGCCTAATATGGCATGTGTCTGTAGTGGTGTTGAGTAGCCTAATATGGCATGTGTCTG
Organism: Brachymystax lenok tsinlingensis; assembly: GCA_030435695.1. Classification (NCBI taxonomy): domain Eukaryota; kingdom Metazoa; phylum Chordata; class Actinopteri; order Salmoniformes; family Salmonidae; genus Brachymystax; species Brachymystax lenok. The sequence continues at coordinate 2,615,905 of CM059799.1, forward strand.
TAGTGGTGTTGAGTAGCCTAATATGGCATGTGTCTGTAGTGGTGTTGAGTAGCCTAATATGGCATGTGTCTGTAGTGGTGTTGAGTAGCCTAATATGGCATGTGTCTGTAGTGGTGTTGAGTAGCCTAATATGGCATGTGTCTGTAGTGGTGTTGAGTAGCCTAATATGGCATGTGTCTGTAGTGGTGTTGAGTAGCCTAATATGGCATGTGTCTGTAGTGGTGTTGAGTAGCCTAATATGGCATGTGTCTGTAGTGGTGTTGAGTAGCCTAATATGGCATGTGTCTGTAGTGGTGTTGAGTAGCCTAATATGGCATGTGTCTGTAGTGGTGTTGAGTAGCCTAATATGGCATGTGTCTGTAGTGGTGTTGAGTAGCCTAATATGGCATGTGTCTGTAGTGGTGTTGAGTAGCCTAATATGGCATGTGTCTGTAGTGGTGTTGAGTAGCCTAATATGGCATGTGCCTGTAGTGGTGTTGAGTAGCCTAATATGGCATGTGTCTGTAGTGGTGTTGAGTAGCCTAATATGGCATGTGTCTGTAGTGGTGTTGAGTAGCCTAATATGGCATGTGTCTGTAGTGGTGTTGAGTAGCCTAATATGGCATGTGTCTGTAGTGGTGTTGAGTAGCCTAATATGGCATGTGTCTGTAGTGGTGTTGAGTAGCCTAATATGGCATGTGTCTGTAGTGGTGTTGAGTAGCCTAATATGGCATGTGTCTGTAGTGGTGTTGAGTAGCCTAATATGGCATGTGTCTGTAGTGGTGTTGAGTAGCCTAATATGGCATGTGTCTGTAGTGGTGTTGAGTAGCCTAATATGGCATGTGTCTGTAGTGGTGTTGAGTAGCCTAATATGGCATGTGTCTGTAGTGGTGTTGAGTAGCCTAATATGGCATGTGTCTGTAGTGGTGTTGAGTAGCCTAATATGGCATGTGTCTGTAGTGGTGTTGAGTAGCCTAATATGGCATGTGTCTGTAGTGGTGTTGAGTAGCCTAATATGGCATGTGTCTGTAGTGGTGTTGAGTAGCCTAATATGGCATGTGTCTGTAGTGGTGTTGAGTAGCCTAATATGGCATGTGTCTGTAGTGGTGTTGAGTAGCCTAATATGGCATGTGTCTGTAGTGGTGTTGAGTAGCCTAATATGGCATGTGTCTGTAGTGGTGTTGAGTAGCCTAATATGGCATGTGTCTGTAGTGGTGTTGAGTAGCCTAATATGGCATGTGTCTGTAGTGGTGTTGAGTAGCCTAATATGGCATGTGTCTGTAGTGGTGTTGAGTAGCCTAATATGGCATGTGTCTGTAGTGGTGTTGAGTAGCCTAATATGGCATGTGTCTGTAGTGGTGTTGAGTAGCCTAATATGGCATGTGTCTGTAGTGGTGTTGAGTAGCCTAATATGGCATGTGTCTGTAGTGGTGTTGAGTAGCCTAATATGGCATGTGTCTGTAGTGGTGTTGAGTAGCCTAATATGGCATGTGTCTGTAGTGGTGTTGAGTAGCCTAATATGGCATGTGTCTGTAGTGGTGTTGAGTAGCCTAATATGGCATGTGCTAACCTTACTTTACTTCAGACTACTAACCGCTAGCCTAGCTAGCCTTACTTTGTATTAAGATAACACTAATTAATGGCTACTAACCGTTGCCAGCTGCAGAGCGACACACAGAAGCATCCAGGGTCAATGCCCTGCTCAAGGGCATGTTGACCGATCTCCCACCAGGCCAAAAACGTGAACCCTCCAAGATCCCCCCACAGTTCCCCAATAGCGGTCCCTCAACCATTCGAGATCCCTCCCACAGTCCCCCAATGCACCAGCAACCAAGAGAATGAACTAACGAGAAAAAGGAAAAGACAGAAGAAAACAACAAACAACAATGCAAAAAATTAATAATAATAATAATGTAAAACAAAGGACATCAAGGACAACTGTATATGTTTGTGTGCATGTGTGGCTCTATCACATGTATGTGTGTGTTCTTGTATGTGTTTATTTGAATGAGAGTGTGTGTATATGCGTGTGTACAACCACCTGCACGGCATCAGCCTCAGGCAAACCCGGCATTAGTTGTAAAAACAAATGCTTATTTTTGTTTTATTTTTTTGACCATCATTCTGTCTCCCGCACAGCAACTCCACTCCCACTTGTCTCCAATTCCACATCCCAACCCTCCAGCTTCCCTCAGCCCAGCCCACCTATCTCTGCTGGCCACCCTCTTCGTGTTTCTACGCAACACATTTCTTTCAACTACGCTGTGATGTGTATGCTGCGACAATTTCAATCTATCTAATCGAATAGAATCCACAGATTGCGAGTTGAAGATAAATGCTTTTACTAAGACTATTAGTATATTAGTAATTGACTGACCCGGTCTCTCCAGATCTCCAAACTATTTCTAGGGTCAATTTTAGATCAATGCTGTGCATTTTCAGCCGTTCCTGAACCTGAGACCAGAAACAAGCTACCTGAGGGCAATACCAAAATAAATGATCTATTGATTCTGTATCCTCACAACAAAATGTGCAGAGCTTCGATGATTTTATGCCTCAAATATTCAACATTTTGTTGGTGGCAAGAATTCTATATAATAATTTTAGCTGAAAAACACCTTGTTTTATATATCAACTCATACCATGGAATCGGTACATCAAAAATCTCTTCCCAACTATTTTACAATCTGTATGGCACAGTTGTCAACATCCTGGTCCTCAAATGAAACTGGTATACTTTCCTATTGATGCTGTTTTTATTCCTCTGCCAGTTTTGATCCTTTATATTGGGCAGACAGACCAGTTCCCTACCTCCTCCCGCTGCCACCTGCCTCCTCCATGTTCGGGGTAATGCTGTAATCAACTGGTTGTACTCTTGGATTGAGCAGACCTTCCCATACAATTCTGATAACTCCACGAAGGACATAACTCTACCATTCCAATTTACAATATCATTTAAGAACAAAATACCCTTTTCAAACATCTTTACAGGTATTTTATCAACCAGCACATTTGAGTTAATAACCAGCACATTTGAAGTAGTAATATTTGTTCTATATTTTCAACGGGGCTGACATTGAAATGGTAGCCAGCTCTGCAATGCTTGTTTGAAAAAGAGAGGTACTTTGAAAAAACTATAATTTTCAATTAATAGAAAATGAGATGAGCAATCTGCACAAAGGAAAAAAGGCCATTTTTAAACAATGGATGAGATTTTCTTAGTAATCTACTAGAGAACCATTTAGGGTTTAAATGAAACTTTTGTATGAGTGAAGCTTTTACAGAGAGGTTCAGTGCTTTAATATTTGATAATCTCAACCCACCCAACTCATACTCATTATATAGATAGGCACGTTTTATTTTGTCTGGTTTAGCATCCCAGATAAAGCTGAAAAACGGATCATCAGGAGTGGGCAGCGCCATAAGTAAGTGAGTAAACTGAGATGTGACTAAAGAGTTAATCAGGGCAATTGTTCCATAAATAGACAGGTATTTACCTCTCCATGGTTGCAGGATCTTGTCTATTTTTACAAGTTTTCTATTCAAATTCATTGTGGAGAGCTTCTTTATATAATTTGTGATATGAATACTGAGTATGTCGACTTCACCATCAGCCCATTTTATAGGTAAACCGCAGGGTTTTTTAAGGATGCTGTCATAGTTTGCATGATAGCTCAAACAGACTGGCAATCAGGCTATTTCGAACTACCCCCTTTACCCTGGCTGGATTAAAACATAATGAACTATGAGGACTGTACTATACTGTAGCATAGCATACCCTGGCTGGATTAAAACATAATGAACTATGAGGACTGTACTATACTGTAGCATAGCATACCCTGGCTGGATTAAAACATAATGAACTATGAGGACTGTACTATACTGTAGCATAGCATACCCTGGCTGGATTAAAACATAATGAACTATGAGGACTGTACTATACTGTAGCATAGCATACCCTGGCTGGATTAAAACATAATGAACTATGAGGACTGTACTATACTGTAGCATAGCATACCCTGGCTGGATTAAAACATAATGAACTATGAGGACTGTACTATACTGTAGCATAGCATACCCTGGCTGGATTAAAACATAATGAACTATGAGGACTGTACTATACTGTAGCATAGCATACCCTGGCTGGATTAAAACATAATGAACTATGAGGACTGTACTATACTGTAGCATAGCATACCCTGGCTGGATTAAAACATAATGAACTATGAGGACTGTACTATACTGTAGCATAGCATACCCTGGTTGGATTAAAACATAGCCTTACTAGCTAGCCTTACTTTACTTCAGACTACTAACCGCTAGCCTAGCTAGCCTTACTTTACTTCAGACTACTAACCGCTAGCCTAGCTAGCCTTACTTTACTTCAGACTACTAACCGCTAGCCTAGCTAGCCTTACTTTACTTCAGGCTACTAACCGCTAGCCTAGCTAGCCTTACTTTACTTCAGAGACTACTAACCGCTAGCCTAGCTAGCCTTACTTTACTTCAGGCTACTAACCGCTAGCCTAGCTAGCCTTACTTTACATCAGAGACTACTAACCGCTAGCCTAGCTAGCCTTACTTTACTTCAGACTACTAACCGCTAGCCTAGCTAGCCTTACTTTACTTCAGACTACTAACCGCTAGCCTAGCTAGCCTTACTTTACTTCAGACTACTAACCGCTAGCCTAGCTAGCCTTACTTTACTTCAGGCTACTAACCGCTAGCCTAGCTAGCCTTACTTTACTTCAGAGACTACTAACCGCTAGCCTAGCTAGCCTTACTTTACTTCAGGTTACTAACCGCCAGCCTAGCTAGCCTTACTTTACATCAGAGACTACTAACCGCCAGCCTAGCTAGCCTTACTTTACTTCAGACTACTAACCGCCAGCCTAGCTAGCCTTACTTTACTTCAGACTACTAACCGCTAGCCTAGCTAGCCTTACTTTACTTCAGACTACTAACCGCTAGCCTAGCTAGCCTTACTTTACTTCAGGCTACTAACCGCTAGCCTAGCTAGCCTTACTTTACTTCAGACTACTAACCGCTAGCCTAGCTAGCCTTACTTTACTTCAGACTACTAACCGCTAGCCTAGCTAGCCTTACTTTACTTCAGGCTACTAACCGCTAGCCTAGCTAGCCTTACTTTACTTCAGGCTACTAACCGCTAGCCTAGCTAGCCTTACTTTACTTCAGACTACTAACCGCTAGCCTAGCTAGCCTTACTTTACTTCAGACTACTAACCGCTAGCCTAGCTAGCCTTACTTTACTTCAGGCTACTAACCGCTAGCCTAGCTAGCCTTACTTTACTTCAGACTACTAACCGCTAGCCTAGCTAACATTACTTTACTTCAGACTACTAACCGCTAGCCTAGCTAGCCTTACTTTACTTCAGACTACTAACCGCTAGCCTAGCTAGCCTTACTTTACTTCAGGCTACTAACCGCCAGCCTAGCTAGCCTTACTTTACTTCAGACTACTAACCGCCAGCCTAGCTAGCCTTACTTTACTTCAGGCTACTAACCGCCAGCCTAGCTAGCCTTACTTTACTTCAGACTACTAACCGCCAGCCTAGCTAGCCTTACTTTACTTCAGACTACTAACCGCTAGCCTAGCTAGCCTTACTTTACATCAGACTACTAACCGCTAGCCTAGCTAGCCTTACTTTACTTCAGGCTACTAACCGCTAGCCTAGCTAGCCTTACTTTACTTCAGGCTACTAACCGCTAGCCTAGCTAGCCTTACTTTACTTCAGACTACTAACCGCTAGCCTAGCTAGCCTTACTTTACTTCAGACTACTAACCGCTAGCCTAGCTAGCCTTACTTTACTTCAGACTACTAACCGCTAGCCTAGCTAGCCTTACTTTACTTCAGACTACTAACCGCTAGCCTAGCTAGCCTTACTTTACTTCAGACTACTAACCGCTAGCCTAGCTAGCCTTACTTTACTTCTGATTTCCTTTCTTGAAGACCAATAGTAAGATGCTTCTTTGCCTCCTGTAATTATCCATTTTAGAACCATGAGTTTTTACCAGATTACAGATTTATATAGAAGACCTTTGCGCACGTAGTAGGTATTTGTTTTTTTTAATACTTTTTACATTAAACAACACATTTATTTGGTAATGCAATGCCGAAAAACCAATCATTGTTAATGTAACAATAAATAAAATCATTTTTTATGGATTTTAGGTAATTTATACATTTTGATATAAAAATACAGAAATCTAAAATATTCAAACAATGGACCTAAAAGCTGTCTGGGTTACTGAAACACTCAGGCAAGTGTTAGAAAAGACCCAGAAGTGTCTTTGGGTGAACTTTAAGGTTTAAGCGCATAATTTGGTTTGATTAATTTTCTCGTCCTCTTTATCCCAATCAGATATTTTCTAAACTGTTTTTATGCAATGTCCCCCTAGCAAAGATTATCGGAATCATTAATTAATGAAGTGTTTTAATCAGAATAATGAATGAATGAAAGTGTTTTAATCAGAATAAATAATGAATAAAGTGTTTTAATCAGAGTGATACAGCTCCTTAATCAGGGTTGATATTTAGATATGACTGATTGGTTAATTTATTAAATCAGGTCTATTGTCCCTTCGTTAACCAGCCCTTAGTGAGACCGCAGGAGACCTTCGTCAATAATCACTCGTGGTGTCACGAATACTCCTTGTAACACAGTCTGTCTCTTTGCGACATTAGTTGTACTACTGTGTTGTATCTCTTTGCCTAGGTAGGCTAACAGATCATACAGAGAACACTTGGTTTTCAGGGGGATATACAATGCTTGACTGTTTTTTGGTCACATGATGTCCTCCTCTCCATGTGTTCCTGTTGGTCACATGATGTCCTCCTCTCCATGTGTTTTTGTTGGTCACATGAGCGCGGCAAATTCAAAATAAAAATGTGTAATATTTAACATTCATCAACAAGTGTTGCATAGTCATCAAAAGCTCTGCTTCTTGGCAATATCACAGCGTTGTCAGATTTCAAAAAGGCTTTACGGCAAAAGCACAACACATTTGATTGTTTGAGGATAGCACCTCTAATATTTATGCATTAGCATAAATTCATAAACCAGCGCGGGTCACACAAAACACATATCACAGCTAAAACAAATCCCTTACCTTTTGAAGAACTTCTGCTGAGGGCTTCCCAAGTGTCCAACAAAGACATCCAACGGTTCTATTGTTCGAAAAAGTAATTTATTATAACCATAAATCTCCGTTTGGTTGGCGCGTTATGATCATAAAATCCACCGTTGAGTCGCCCATTGAACCGTGAAGAGAGCACTTTCCAATTATACCTATAAACTTTCTACAAACAAATCAAACATCATTTTTAATGTATCCTTAGGTATCCTTTTGTGTATATTTGCTGTAATATTTCAACCGGACGATAACGTGAACGATAGGAAAGAAAAATAAAGTGGTGCGCGTTCACAATCTCGCGCGCATCAAACCTTATTTACAAAAGTGGTCCCCTGACTACTTCCTCTTCTTATCCGTTCTGCTTACTCCTAGAACTCCCAGTCTTTGTATAAAGACTGTTGACATCTAGTGGAAGCCATAGGTACTGCAGTCTCAGTCCTAGGTAAAATACAAATGAAGGCACAATGGAGAAGAAGGTCATTTACAAAAAAAACTGCAAATCCGGATGGATTTTCCTCTGCTTTTTGCCTGCTATATCAGTTCTGTTATACTCACATACATTATTTTAACACTCTTAGAAACTTCAGAGTGTTTCCTATCCAATAGTACTAATTATGTACATATCCTATTTTCTGGGCCTGAGTGGCAGGCATTTTACTTTGGGCACATCAGACAGGTGAAAATTAAGAAAATGGGACCCTAGCCCTACGGAGTTAATTAAATAAAGGTGAAATAAATAACTGTCAGCAGCGTCTCTAATGGCTTGAGCCGACAGTGAGCTGGGGTAGTTAGTTTCACATCTCAGGCCCTGTGCCGCGTGCGGGCAGAGTTAACCAGTTGAGAGAGTGGTGAATGTGTTCAATATTTTTGCATTAAGATATTGTATTTTATTTCAATATTTTCGGATTTCTAATACACAAATTAAATAATTGAATTCATAAATTGAACTTAATTATCTGAATTAATTTAATATTGCATTCAGTAAAAAAAAAAGTTTAATTAAATGTACTATTCAAATGTGATATTGATATATTCAGTTTCAATATGGTAGATATGGTAGATATTGCATTTATTGTTTGTGTATCAAGGTTTCATATATTCAACTTCTCAGATGCATTTAGATTCTCATTCAGTTCACTAAATTCAGATTCAAAACTTTAAACAACATCCTGGTACTTTGCCAGCCAGGAAAGGTAGAGGAGAACCGATCAAATCAAACACTCTCTGTGGTCAACACAAGTTAGTGGTATCAACGGAGTTGTTTCTGGCGGTTTCTGAAGCCAATGTGTCATGTTTCATGTTTTTTCTTCCTATGAATTGACTCTTAACGTTCAAATGTTTAAATGTATAATTGAATAGCCCTGTCATAGGTCTTCTAATGATAGCTTTTTCCACAACCAATTTAATCTTTCTTAAGCACGCTAGCAGATACCCATGGACTTCCAATCATTATGCTAACACTAGTTAGCATTGGCTCACAAAACTTCCTTCATACTGGACACAGAGACATAACAATGGTATCCACTAGTTCATCTGACTCTGGAGAAAAATAAATAAATAGATAGATAAAGGGCCTTGTAAATTATTTCTTTAAGGGAATGATCTCTTAGAAACAATCCTTGCACATCACAGAAAACATTCCTATAAAAATGTTAGTTGATGAACTACTGTGACTCTTATTGGAACGTTCTCTAAAGTTGTGGGAACGTTTAGTTGTTAGCTGGGATGCCTTGGATCTTTCAATCAATCTCCAAGCGTATAATTACTAATTACATTGGGATTAAAGTGGACGTGCTCAGAGAGAGAGAGAGAGAGAGAGAGAGAGGATGAGCGTGGCTAATTCAAATCACCATATGAAATGTGATTAACTTACTGGGGTAAAAACAGTCATATGAATGTTTCAAATGATTCCCTCGTGAGCTCTCAGGTCTGGTAGAATTCCTCACAGAGAATAGTGGGGGAACAGACAGTATTAGCTGACAAGGTACAAATCTGTCGTTCTGCCCCTGAACAGGCAGTTAACCCAAGGTTCCTAGGCTGTCATTGGAAATAAGATTTTGTTCTTAACTGACTTGCCTAGTAAAATAAAATAAATGGATATTGACATCTCTTTTCCAAGTGAGCCCTGGTCAAGAAAGCAGAATGCATAGTAAACAACATAAAACACGACCGTCATTGGAAGTTAAAACAGCGTTAATTAGAGATTTTAAAAACATGGCCAATATGTGGTATCCTCAGGGATTTCAAATCATCAATCAGAATCACATAATCTAGTTTTACTTCTGCAAAATGTTCCAAGATGATGGGGCAGCAAACTGACAGACACAAGAGAAATAATCTGCATAACTTTTTCTGTATTTATGGCAGTGTCAGATATCACCATTAAACTCTCTATTATATGAAAAATGCGAAACAATAATCAGTTACATTAGACATTTAACTGGAAAACTGAAAGAGTCCTGGAACTAGCTGTCAAACTGTTTTTTTTGTGTAGAGGTTAACTCTGTGTGTTAGGTAGACTATATACTGTAGCTATCCAGTTATGCTGAGTTATACCAGGCTATATACTGTAGCTATCCAGTTATACTGATTTATACCAGGCTATATACTGTAGTTATCTAGATATACTGAGTTATACCAGGCTATGTACTGTAGTTATCTAGTTATACTGAGTTATACCAGGCTATATACTGTAGCTATCCAGTTATACTGAGTTATACCAGGCTATATACTGTAGTTATCCAGTTATACCAGGCTATATACTGTAGTTATCTAGTTATACTGAGTTTTACCAGGCTATATACTGTAGTTATCCAGTTATACTGAGTTATACCAGGCTATATACTGTAGCTATCCAGTTATACTGAGTTATACCAGGCTATATACTGTAGCTATCCAGTTATACTGAGTTATACCAGGCTATATACTGTAGTTATCCAGTTGTACTGAGTTATACCAGGCTATGTACTGTAGCTATCCAAATATACTGAGTTATACCAGGCTATGTACTGTAGTTATCTAGTTATACTGAGTTATACCAGGCTATATACTGTAGCTATCCAGTTATACTGAGTTATACCAGGCTATATACTGTAGTTATCCAGTTATACCAGGCTATATACTGTAGTTATCTAGTTATACTGAGTTATACCAGGCTATATACTGTAGTTATCCAGTTATACTGAGTTATACCAGGCTATATACTGTAGCTATCCAGTTATACTGAGTTATACCAGGCTATATACTGTAGCTATCCAGTTATACTGAGTTATACCAGGCTATATACTGTAGTTATCCAGTTGTACTGAGTTATACCAGGCTATGTACTGTAGCTATCCAAATATACTGAGTTATACCAGGCTATATACTGTAGCTATCCAGTTATACTGAGTTATACCAGGCTATATACTGTAGTTATCCAGTTATACCAGGCTATATACTGTAGCTATCCAGTTATACTGAGTTATACCAGGCTATATACTGTAGCTATCCAGTTAAACTGAGTTATACCAGGCAATATACTGTAGCTATCCAGTTATACTGAGTTATACCAGGCTATATACTGTAGTTATCCAGTTATACTGAGTTATACCAGGCTATATACTGTAGTTATCCAGTTATACTGAGTTATACCAGGCTATATACTGTAGTTATCCAGTTATACTGAGTTATACCAGGCTATATACTGTAGTTATCCAGTTATACTGAGTTATACCAGGCTATATACTGTAGCTATCCAGTTATACTGAGTTATAACAGGCTATATACTGTAGTTATCCAGTTATACTGAGTTATGCCAGGCTATATACTGTAGATATCCAGTTATACTGAGTTATACCAGGCTATATACTGTAGTTATCCAGTTATACTGAGTTATACCAGGCTATATACTGTAGTTATGCAGTTATACTGAGTTATACCAGGCTATATACTGTAGTTATCCAGTTATACTGAGGTATACCAGGCTATATACTGTAGTTATCCAGTTATACTGAGTTATACCAGGCTATATACTGTAGTTATCCAGTTATACTGAGTTATACCAGGCTATATACTGTAGTTATCCAGTTATACTGAGTTATACCAGGCTATATACTGTAGCTATCCAGTTATACTGAGTTATACCAGGCTATATACTGTAGTTATCCAGTTATACTGAGTTATACCAGGCTATATACTGTAGCTATCCAGTTATACTGAGTTATACCAGGCTATATACTGTAGCTATCCAGTTATACTGAGTTATACCAGGCTATATACTGTAGTTATCCAGTTATACTGAGTTATACCAGGCTATATACTGTAGTTATCCAGTTATACTGAGTTAAACCAGGCTATATACTGTAGTTATCCAGTTATACTGAGTTATACCAGGCTATATACTGTAGTTATCCAGTTATACCAGGCTATATACTGTAGTTATCCAGTTATACTGAGTTAAACCAGGCTATATACTGTAGTTATCCAGTTATACTGAGTTAAACCAGGCTATATACTGTAGTTATCCAGTTATACTGAGTTATACCAGGCTATATACTGTAGTTATCCAGTTATACTGAGTTATACCAGGCTATATACTGTAGCTATCCAGTTATACCAGGCTATATACTGTAGTTATCCAGTTATACTGAGTTATGCCAGGCTATGTACTGTAGTTATCCAGTTATACTGAGTTATACCAGGCTATATACTGTAGTTATCCAGTTATGAGTTATACCAGGCTATATACTGTAGTTATCCAGTTATACTGAGTTAAACCAGGCTATATACTGTAGTTATCCAGTTATACTGAGTTAAACCAGGCTATATACTGTAGTTATCCAGTTATACTGAGTTATACCAGGCTATATACTGTAGTTATCCAGTTATACCAGGCTATATACTGTAGTTATCCAGTTATACTGAGTTAAACCAGGCTATATACTGTAGCTATCCAGTTATACCAGGCTATATACTGTAGTTATCCAGTTATACTGAGTTATGCCAGGCTATGTACTGTAGTTATCCAGTTATACTGAGTTATACCAGGCTATATACTGTAGTTATCCAGTTATACCAGGCTATATACTGTAGTTATCCAGTTATCCTGAGTTAAACCAGGCTATATACTGTAGTTATCCAGTTATACTGAGTTAAACCAGGCTATATACTGTAGTTATCCAGTTATACTGAGTTATACCAGGCTATATACTGTAGTTATCCAGTTATACCAGGCTATATACTGTAGTTATCCAGTTATACTAAGTTAAACCAGGCTATATACAGTAGTTATCCAGTTATACTGAGTTAAACCAGGCTATATACTGTAGTTATCCAGTTATACTGAGTTATACCAGGCTATATACTGTAGTTATCCAGTTATACCAGGCTATATACTGTAGTTATCCAGTTATACTGAGTTAAACCAGGCTATATACTGTAGTTATCCAGTTATACTGAGTTATACCAGGCTATATACTGTAGTTATCCAGTTATACCAGGCTATATACTGTAGTTATCCAGTTATGCTGAGTTATACCAGGCTATATACTGTAGTTATCCAGTTATCCAGGCTATATACTGTAGTTATCCAGTTATACTGAGTTAAACCAGGCTATATACTGTAGTTATCCAGTTATACTGAGTTAAACCAGGCTATATACTGTAGTTATCCAGTTATACTGAGTTATACCAGGCTATATACTGTAGTTATCCAGTTATACAGTTATACCAGGCTATATACTGTAGTTATCCAGTTATACTGAGTTATACCAGGCTATATACTGTAGCTATCCAGTTATACTGAGTTATACCAGGCTATATACTGTAGTTATCCAGTTATACTGAGTTATACCAGGCTATATACTGTAGTTATCCAGTTATACTGAGTTATACCAGGCTATATACTGTAGTTATCCAGTTATACTGAGTTATACCAGGCTATATACTGTAGCTATCCAGTTATACTGAGTTATACCAGGCTATATACTGTAGTTATCCAGTTATACTGAGTTATGCCAGGCTATATACTGTAGTTATCCAGTTATACTGAGTTATACCAGGCTATATACTGTAGTTATCCAGTTATACTGAGTTATACCAGGCTATATACTGTAGTTATCCAGTTATACTGAGTTATACCAGGCTATATACTGTAGTTATGCTGAGTTATACTATATGTAGTTATCCAGTTATACTGAGTTATACCAGGCTATATACTGTAGTTATCCAGTTATACTGAGTTATACCAGGCTATATGCTGTAGTTATCCAGTTATACTGAGTTATACCAGGCTATATACTGTAGTTATCCAGTTATACTGAGTTATACCAGGCTATATACTGTAGTTATCCAGTTATACTGAGTTATACCAGGCTATATACTGTAGTTATCCAGTTATACTGAGTTATACCAGGCTATATACTGTAGTTATCCAGTTATACTGAGTTATACCAGGCTATATACTGTAGTTATCCAGTTATACTGAGTTATACCAGGCTATATACTGTAGCTATCCAGTTATACTGAGTTATACCAGGCTATATACTGTAGTTATCCAGTTATACTGAGTTATACCAGGCTATATACTGTAGCTATCCAGTTATACTGAGTTATACCAGGCTATATACTGTAGTTATCCAGTTATACTGAGTTATACCAGGCTATATACTGTAGCTATCCAGTTATACCAGGCTATATACTGTAGTTATCCAGTTATACTGAGTTATGCCAGGCTATGTACTGTAGTTATCCAGTTATACTGAGTTATACCAGGCTATATACTGTAGTTATCCAGTTATACCAGGCTATATACTGTAGTTATCCAGTTATACTGAGTTAAACCAGGCTATATACTGTAGTTATCCAGTTATACTGAGTTAAACCAGGCTATATACTGTAGTTATCCAGTTATACTGAGTTATACCAGGCTATATACTGTAGTTATCCAGTTATACCAGGCTATATACTGTAGTTATCCAGTTATACTGAGTTAAACCAGGCTATATACTGTAGCTATCCAGTTATACCAGGCTATATACTGTAGTTATCCAGTTATACTGAGTTATGCCAGGCTATGTACTGTAGTTATCCAGTTATACTGAGTTATACCAGGCTATATACTGTAGTTATCCAGTTATACCAGGCTATATACTGTAGTTATCCAGTTATACTGAGTTAAACCAGGCTATATACTGTAGTTATCCAGTTATACTGAGTTAAACCAGGCTATATACTGTAGTTATCCAGTTATACTGAGTTATACCAGGCTATATACTGTAGTTATCCAGTTATACCAGGCTATATACTGTAGATATCCAGTTATACTAAGTTAAACCAGGCTATATACAGTAGTTATCCAGTTATACTGAGTTAAACCAGGCTATATACTGTAGTTATCCAGTTATACTGAGTTATACCAGGCTATATACTGTAGTTATCCAGTTATACCAGGCTATATACTGTAGTTATCCAGTTATACTGAGTTAAACCAGGCTATATACTGTAGTTATCCAGTTATACTGAGTTATACCAGGCTATATACTGTAGTTATCCAGTTATACCAGGCTATATACTGTAGTTATCCAGTTATACTGAGTTAAACCAGGCTATATACTGTAGTTATCCAGTTATACTGAGTTAAACCAGGCTATATACTGTAGTTATCCAGTTATACTGAGTTATACCAGGCTATATACTGTAGTTATCCAGTTATACTGAGTTATACCAGGCTATATACTGTAGCTATCAAGTTATACCAGGCTATATACTGTAGTTATCCAGTTATACTGAGTTATGCCAGGCTATGTACTGTAGTTATCCAGTTATACTGAGTTATACCAGGCTATATACTGTAGTTATCCAGTTATACCAGGCTATATACTGTAGTTATCCAGTTATACTGAGTTAAACCAGGCTATATACTGTAGTTATCCAGTTATACTGAGTTAAACCAGGCTATATACTGTAGTTATCCAGTTATACTGAGTTATACCAGGCTATATACTGTAGTTATCCAGTTATACCAGGCTATATACTGTAGTTATCCAGTTATACTGAGTTAAACCAGGCTATATACTGTAGTTATCCAGTTATACTGAGTTAAACCAGGCTATATACTGTAGTTATCCAGTTATACTGAGTTAAACCAGGCTATATACTGTAGTTATCCAGTTATACTGAGTTATACCAGGCTATATACTGTAGTTATCCAGTTATACTGAGTTATACCAGGCTATATACTGTAGCTATCCAGTTATACTGAGTTATACCAGGCTATATACTGTAGTTATCCAGTTATACTGAGTTATACCAGGCTATATACTGTAGTTATCCAGTTATACTGAGTTATACCAGGCTATATACTGTAGTTATCCAGTTATACTGAGTTATACCAGGCTATATACTGTAGCTATCCAGTTATACTGAGTTATACCAGGCTATATACTGTAGTTATCCAGTTATACTGAGTTATGCCAGGCTATATACTGTAGATATCCAGTTATACTGAGTTATACCAGGCTATATACTGTAGTTATCCAGTTATACTGAGTTATACAAGGCTATATACTGTAGTTATGCAGTTATACTGAGTTATACCAGGCTATATACTGTAGTTATCCAGTTATACTGAGGTATACCAGGCTATATACTGTAGTTATCCAGTTATACTGAGTTATACCAGGCTATATACTGTAGTTATCCAGTTATACTGAGTTATACCAGGCTATATACTGTAGTTATCCAGTTATACTGAGTTATACCAGGCTATATACTGTAGCTATCCAGTTATACTGAGTTATACCAGGCTATATACTGTAGTTATCCAGTTATACTGAGTTATACCAGGCTATATACTGTAGCTATCCAGTTATACTGAGTTATACCAGGCTATATACTGTAGTTATCCAGTTATACTGAGTTATACCAGGCTATATACTGTAGCTATCCAGTTATACCAGGCTATATACTGTAGTTATCCAGTTATACTGAGTTATGCCAGGCTATGTACTGTAGTTATCCAGTTATACTGAGTTATACCAGGCTATATACTGTAGTTATCCAGTTATACCAGGCTATATACTGTAGTTATCCAGTTATACTGAGTTAAACCAGGCTATATACTGTAGTTATCCAGTTATACTGAGTTAAACCAGGCTATATACTGTAGTTATCCAGTTATACTGAGTTATACCAGGCTATATACTGTAGTTATCCAGTTATACCAGGCTATATACTGTAGTTATCCAGTTATACTGAGTTAAACCAGGCTATATACTGTAGCTATCCAGTTATACCAGGCTATATACTGTAGTTATCCAGTTATACTGAGTTATGCCAGGCTATGTACTGTAGTTATCCAGTTATACTGAGTTATACCAGGCTATATACTGTAGTTATCCAGTTATACCAGGCTATATACTGTAGTTATCCAGTTATACTGAGTTAAACCAGGCTATATACTGTAGTTATCCAGTTATACTGAGTTAAACCAGGCTATATACTGTAGTTATCCAGTTATACTGAGTTATACCAGGCTATATACTGTAGTTATCCAGTTATACCAGGCTATATACTGTAGATATCCAGTTATACTAAGTTAAACCAGGCTATATACAGTAGTTATCCAGTTATACTGAGTTAAACCAGGCTATATACTGTAGTTATCCAGTTATACTGAGTTATACCAGGCTATATACTGTAGTTATCCAGTTATACCAGGCTATATACTGTAGTTATCCAGTTATACTGAGTTAAACCAGGCTATATACTGTAGTTATCCAGTTATACTGAGTTATACCAGGCTATATACTGTAGTTATCCAGTTATACCAGGCTATATACTGTAGTTATCCAGTTATACTGAGTTAAACCAGGCTATATACTGTAGTTATCCAGTTATACTGAGTTAAACCAGGCTATATACTGTAGTTATCCAGTTATACTGAGTTATACCAGGCTATATACTGTAGTTATCCAGTTATACTGAGTTATACCAGGCTATATACTGTAGCTATCAAGTTATACCAGGCTATATACTGTAGTTATCCAGTTATACTGAGTTATGCCAGGCTATGTACTGTAGTTATCCAGTTATACTGAGTTATACCAGGCTATATACTGTAGTTATCCAGTTATACCAGGCTATATACTGTAGTTATCCAGTTATACTGAGTTATACCAGGCTATATACTGTAGTTATCCAGTTATACCAGGCTATATACTGTAGTTATCCAGTTATACTGAGTTATACCAGGCTATGTACTGTAGCTATCCAGTTATACTGAGTTATACCAGGCTATATACTGTAGTTATCCAGTTATACTGAGTTATGCCAGGCTATATACTGTAGATATCCAGTTATACTGAGTTATACCAGGCTATATACTGTAGTTATCCAGTTATACTGAGTTATACCAGGCTATATACTGTAGTTATGCAGTTATACTGAGTTATACTAGGCTATATACTGTAGTTATCCAGTTATACTGAGGTATACCAGGCTATATACTGTAGTTATCCAGTTATACTGAGTTATACCAGGCTATATACTGTAGTTATCCAGTTATACTGAGTTATACCAGGCTATATACTGTAGTTATCCAGTTATACTGAGTTATACCAGGCTATATACTGTAGCTATCCAGTTATACTGAGTTATACCAGGCTATATACTGTAGTTATCCAGTTATACTGAGTTATACCAGGCTATATACTGTAGCTATCCAGTTATACTGAGTTATACCAGGCTATATACTGTAGCTATCCAGTTATACTGAGTTATACCAGGCTATATACTGTAGTTATCCAGTTATACCAGGCTATATACTGTAGTTATCCAGTTATACTGAGTTAAACCAGGCTATATACTGTAGTTATCCAGTTATACTGAGTTATACCAGGCTATATACTGTAGTTATCCAGTTATACCAGGCTATATACTGTAGTTATCCAGTTATACTGAGTTAAACCAGGCTATATACTGTAGTTATCCAGTTATACTGAGTTAAACCAGGCTATATACTGTAGTTATCCAGTTATACTGAGTTATACCAGGCTATATACTGTAGTTATCCAGTTATACTGAGTTATACCAGGCTATATACTGTAGCTATCCAGTTATACCAGGCTATATACTGTAGTTATCCAGTTATACTGAGTTATGCCAGGCTATGTACTGTAGTTATCCAGTTATACTGAGTTATACCAGGCTATATACTGTAGTTATCCCAGTTATACAAGGCTATATACTGTAGTTATCCAGTTATACTGAGTTAAACCAGGCTATATACTGTAGTTATCCAGTTATACTGAGTTAAACCAGGCTATATACTGTAGTTATCCAGTTATACTGAGTTATACCAGGCTATATACTGTAGTTATCCAGTTATACCAGGCTATATACTGTAGTTATCCAGTTATACTGAGTTAAACCAGGCTATATACTGTAGCTATCCAGTTATACCAGGCTATATACTGTAGTTATCCAGTTATACTGAGTTATGCCAGGCTATGTACTGTAGTTATCCAGTTATACTGAGTTATACCAGGCTATATACTGTAGTTATCCAGTTATACCAGGCTATATACTGTAGTTATCCAGTTATACCAGGCTATATACTGTAGTTATCCAGTTATACTGAGTTAAACCAGGCTATATACTGTAGTTATCCAGTTATACTGAGTTAAACCAGGCTATATACTGTAGTTATCCAGTTATACTGAGTTATACCAGGCTATATACTGTAGTTATCCAGTTATACCAGGCTATATACTGTAGTTATCCAGTTATACTGAGTTAAACCAGGCTATATACTGTAGCTATCCAGTTATACCAGGCTATATACTGTAGTTATCCAGTTATACTGAGTTAAACCAGGCTATATACTGTAGTTATCCAGTTATACTGAGTTAAACCAGGCTATATACTGTAGTTATCCAGTTATACTGAGTTATACCAGGCTATATACTGTAGTTATCCAGTTATACCAGGCTATATACTGTAGTTATCCAGTTATACTGAGTTAAACCAGGCTATATACAGTAGTTATCCAGTTATACTGAGTTAAACCAGGCTATATACTGTAGTTATCCAGTTATACTGAGTTATACCAGGCTATATACTGTAGTTATCCAGTTATACTGAGTTATACCAGGCTATATACTGTAGCTATCCAGTTATACCAGGCTATATACTGTAGTTATCCAGTTATACTGAGTTATACCAGGCTATGTACTGTAGTTATCCAGTTATACTGAGTTATACCAGGCTATATACTGTAGTTATCCAGTTATACTGAGTTATACCAGGCTATATACTGTAGTTATCCAGTTATACTGAGTTATACCAGGCTATATACCGTAGTTATCCAGTTATACTGAGTATAGCCTATTGTATAGGATAGACTATTGTGTAGTATAGATTATTGTGTAGTATAGACTGTTGTGTAGTATAGACTATTGTATAGGATAGACTATTGTGTATTATAGACTATTGTGTAGTATAGACTATTGTGTAGGATAGACTATTGTATAGGATACACTATTGTGTAGTATAGACTATTGTGTAGTATAGACTATTGTATAGGATAGACTATTGTGTAGTATAGACTATTGTATAGGATAGACTATTGTGAAGTATAGACTATTGTATAGGATAGACTGTTGTGTAGGATAGACTATTGTATAGGATAGACTGTTGTGTAGAATAGACTATTGTGTAGTATAGACTATTGTGTATTAAAGACTATTCAGTAGTATAGACTATTGTGTGGTATAGACTATTGTGTGGGATAGACTACTGTGTAGTATAGACTATTGTGTAGGATAGACTATTGTGTAGGATAGACTGTTGTGTAGTATAGACTATTGTGTAGTATAGACTATTGTGTAGTATAGACTATTAAGTAGTATAGACTATTGTGTGGTATAGACTATTGTATAGGATAGACTATTGTATAGTATAGACTATTGTGTAGTAAAGACTATTGTATAGGATAGACTATTGTGTAGTATAGACTATTGTATAGGATAGACTGTTGTGTCGGATAGACTATTGTATAGGATAGACTGTTGTGTAGGATAGACTATTGTGTAGTATAGACTATTGTGTATTAAAGACTATTAAGTAGTATAGACTATTGTGTGGTATAGACTATTGTGTAGGATAGACTATTGTGTAGGATAGACTATTGTGTAGTATAGACTATTGTATAGGATACACTCTTGTGTAGTATATACTATTGTGTGGTATAGACTATTGTGTAGCATAGACTATTGTATAGCATACACAATTGTATAGGATAGACTATTGTGTAGTAAAGACTATTGTGTGTTATAGACTATTGTGTGGGATAGACTATTGTATGTTATAGACTATTGTGTGGGATAGACTATTGTGTAGTATAGACTATTGTGTGTTATAGACTATTGTGAGGGATAGACTATTGTATAGGATACACTATTGTGTAGTACAGACTATTGTGTGTTATAGACTATTGTGTAGTATAGACTATTGGGTATTATAGACTATTGTATAGGATACACTATTGTGTAGTATAAACTATTGTGTGGGATAGACTATTGTGTGGGATAGAGTATTGTGTAGTATAGACTAATGTATAGGATACACTATTGTGTAGTATAGACTATTGTGTAATATAGACTATTGTGTAGTATAAACTATTGTGTAGTATAGACTACTGTGTGGGATAGACTATTGTGTGGGATAGACTATTGTGTAGTATAGACTATTGTGCAGAATAGACTATTGTGTGGTATAGACTATTGTGTAGTATAGACTATTCTATAGGATACACTATTGTGTAGTATAGACTATTGTGTAGTATAGACTATTGTGCAGTATAGACTATTGTGTGGTATAGACTATTGTGTGGTATAGACTATTGTGTAGTATAGACTATTGTGTAGTATAGACTAATGTGTGGTATAGACTATTGTGCAAAGTCAAAGTCAAAGTCAAAGTCACCATTATTAGTCAGTTGTACAACCAAATGCCTTCAACCGAAATGTGTCTTCCGCATTTAACCCAACCCCTCTGAATCAGAGAGGTGCGGGGGGCTGCCTTTTTAATCGACATCCACGTCTTGGCGCCGAGGGAACAGTGGGTTAACTGCCTTGTTCAGGGGCAGAACGACAGATTTTTACCTTGTCAGCTCGGGGATTTGAACTTGCAGCCCTCCGGTTACAAGTCCAACGCTCTAACCACTAGGCTACCTGCAGTCTATACTACACTATTGTGCAGTATAGACTATTGTGTAGGATAGACTATTGTGCAGTATAGACTATTGTGCAGTATAGACTATTGTGTGGTATAGACTATTGTGTAGTATAGACTATTCTATAGGATACACTATTGTGTAGTATAGACTATTGTGTAGTATAGACTATTGTGTAGGATAGTCTATTGTGTGGTATAGACTATTGTGTAGTGTAGACTATTGTGTGGTATAGACTATTGTGTAGTATAGACTATTATGTGGTATAGAGTATTCTATAGGATACGCTATTGTGTAGTATAGACTATTGTGTGGTATAGACTATTGTGCAGTATAGACTATCCTATAGGATACACTATTGGGTAGTATAGACTATTGTGTAATATAGACTATTGTGTAGTATAAACTATTGTGTAGTATAGACTATTGTGTGGGATAGACTATTTTGTGGGATAGAGTATTGTGTAGTATAGACTAATGTATAGGATACACTATTGTGTAGTATAGACTATTGTGTAATATAGACTATTGTGTAGTATAAACTATTGTGTAGTATAGACTATTGTGTGGGATAGACTATTGTGTGGGATAGACTATTGTGTAGTATAGACTATTGTGCAGAATAGACTATTGTGTGGTATAGACTATTGTGTAGTATAGACTATTCTATAGGATACACTATTGTGTAGTATAGACTATTGTGTAGTATAGACTATTGTGTAGTATAGACTATTGTTTGGGATAGACTATTGTGTGGGATAGACGATTGTGTAGTATAGACTATTAGGCAGTATAGACTATTGTGTGGTATTGACTATTGTGTGGGATAGACTATTGTGTAGTATAGACTATTGTGCAGTATAGACTATTGTGTGGTATAGACTATTGTGTAGT
Organism: Brachymystax lenok tsinlingensis; assembly: GCA_030435695.1. NCBI lineage: Eukaryota > Metazoa > Chordata > Actinopteri > Salmoniformes > Salmonidae > Brachymystax > Brachymystax lenok. The sequence continues at coordinate 2,638,149 of CM059799.1, forward strand.
ATAGACTATTCTATAGGATACACTATTGTGTAGTATAGACTATTGTGTAGTATAGACTATTGTGCAGTATAGACTATTGTGTGGTATAGACTATTGTATAGGATACACTATTGTATAGGATACACTATTGTGTAGGATAGACTATTGTGCAGTATAGACTATTGTGCAGTATAGACTATTGTGCAGTATAGACTATTGTGTGGTATAGACTATTGTGTAGTATAGACTATTGTGTAGTATAGACTATTGTGTAGTATAGACTAATGTGTGGTATAGACTATTGTGCAGTATAGACTATTGTGTAGGATAGACTATTGTGCAGTATAGACTATTGTGCAGTATAGACTATTGTGTGGTATAGACTATTGTGTAGTATAGACTATTGTGTAGTATAGACTATTGTGTAGTATAGACTAGTGAGTAGGATATTCTGTTGTGCAACACCCAACACTATTCCTATTATTTATCATGGATTTAGTGTCAACAACATATCGCCAAGTGACCGTCTTCACAATACACTATCTGGTTATGAAATAACATGACAAATACATTTTGTTTTTCCATGTTACACTTCAAACTTTAAACAAAACAAGGGGCTTGAAGTAGCCTACTTGAATTTGAGGGTAAGAAATTCAAGGACCAGAATTGAAATACCTTGTAATTACTGAAGCCAATTTATAAGTTGAGTAATCCTGGTCCTTTATAATTAACTGTGATTTATTTTTTGATCAGTTTTTTGTGAGCGATGTGGCCACTGTCGTTTGTTTTCCGCAGCTTCAATTGAAGGGTGTTGTCTACTCTGTTGAAGGGTGTTGTCTACTCTGTTGAAGGGTGTTGTCTACTCTGTTGAAGGGTGTTGTCTACTCTGTTGAAGGGTGTTGTCTAGTCTGTTGAAGGGTGTTGTCTACTCTATTGAAGGGTGTTGTCTACTCTATTGAAGGGTGTTGTCTACTCTGTTGAAGGGTGTTGTCTACTCTATTGAAGGGTGTTGTCTACTCTGTTGAAGGGTGTTGTCTACTCTGTTGAAGGGTGTTGTCTACTCTGTTGAAGGGTGTTGTCTACTCTGTTGAAGGGTGTTGTCTACTCTGTTGAAGGGTGTTGTCTACTCTGTTGAAGGGTGTTGTCTACTCTGTTGAAGGGTGTTGTCTACTCTGTTGAAGGGTGTTGTCTACTCTGTTGAAGGGTGTTGTCTACTCTGTTGAAGGGTGTTGTCTACTCTGTTGAAGGGTGTTGTCTACTCTGTTGAAGGGTGTTGTCTACTCTATTGAAGGGTGTTGTCTACTCTGTTGAAGGGTGTTGTCTACTCTATTGAAGGGTGTTGTCTACTCTGTTGAAGGGTGTTGTCTACTCTGTTGAAGGGTGTTGTCTAGTCTGTTGAAGGGTGTTGTCTACTCTGTTGATGGGTGTTGTCTACTCTGTTGAAGGGTGTAATTTACTCTGTTGAAGGGTGTTGTCTACTCTGTTGAAGGGTGTTGTCTACTCTGTTGAAGGGTGTTGTCTACTCTGTTGAAGGAGTGTTGTCTACTCTGTTGAAGGGTGTTGTCTACTCTGTTGAAGGGTGTTGTCTACTCTGTTGAAGGGTGTTGTCTACTCTGTTGAAGGGTGTTGTCTACTCTGTTGAAGGGTGTTGTCTACTCTGTTGAAGGTGTTGTCTACTCTGTTGAAGGGTGTTGTCTACTCTGTTGAAGGGTGTTGTCTACTCTGTTGAAGGGTGTTGTCTACTCTGTTGAAGGGTGTTGTCTACTCTGTTGAAGGGTGTTGTCTACTCTGTTGAAGGGTGTTGTCTACTCTGTTGAAGGGTGTTGTCTACTCTGTTGAAGGGTGTTGTCTACTCTGTTGAAGGGTGTTGTCTACTCTGTTGAAGGGTGTTGTCTACTCTGTTGAAGGGTGTTGTCTACTCTGTTGAAGGGTGTTGTCTACTCTATTGAAGGGTGTTGTCTACTCTGTTGAAGGGTGTTGTCTACTCTATTGAAGGGTGTTGTCTACTCTGTTGAAGGGTGTTGTCTACTCTGTTGAAGGGTGTTGTCTAGTCTGTTGAAGGGTGTTGTCTACTCTGTTGATGGGTGTTGTCTACTCTGTTGAAGGGTGTAATTTACTCTGTTGAAGGGTGTTGTCTACTCTGTTGAAGGGTGTTGTCTACTCTGTTGAAGGGTGTTGTCTACTCTGTTGAAGGGTGTTGTCTACTCTGTTGAAGGGTGTTGTCTACTCTGTTGAAGGGTGTTGTCTACTCTGTTGAAGGGTGTTGTCTACTCTGTTGAAGGGTGTTGTCTACTCTGTTGAAGGGTGTTGTCTACTCTGTTGAAGGGTGTTGTCTACTCTGTTGAAGGGTGTTGTCTACTCTATTGAAGGGTGTTGTCTACTCTGTTGAAGGGTGTTGTCTACTCTATTGAAGGGTGTTGTCTACTCTGTTGAAGGGTGTTGTCTACTCTGTTGAAGGGTGTTGTCTAGTCTGTTGAAGGGTGTTGTCTACTCTGTTGATGGGTGTTGTCTACTCTGTTGAAGGGTGTAATTTACTCTGTTGAAGGGTGTTGTCTACTCTGTTGAAGGAGTGTTGTCTACTCTGTTGAAGGGTGTTGTCTACTCTGTTGAAGGGTGTTGTCTACTCTATTGAAGGGTGTTGTCTACTCTGTTGAAGGGTGTTGTCTACTCTATTGAAGGGTGTTGTCTACTCTGTTGAAGGGTGTTGTCTACTCTGTTGAAGGGTGTTGTCTCCTCTGTTGAAGGGTGTTGTCTACTCTGTTGAAGGGTGTTGTCTACTCTGTTGAAGGGTGTTGTCTACTCTATTGAAGGGTGTTGTCTACTCTGTTGAAGGGTGTTGTCTACTCTATTGAAGGGTGTTGTCTACTCTGTTGAAGGGTGTTGTCTACTCTATTGAATGGTGTTGTCTACTCTGTTGAAGGGTGTTGTCTACTCTGTTGAAGGGTGTTGTCTACTCTGTTGAAGGGTGTTGTCTACTCTGTTGAAGGGTGTTGTCTACTCTATTGAAGGGTGTTGTCTACTCTGTTGAAGGGTGTTGTCTACTCTATTGAAGGGTGTGGTCTGCTCTGTTGAAGGGTGTTGTCTACTCTATTGAAGGGTGTAATTTACTCTGTTGAAGGGTGTTGTCTACTCTGTTGAAGGGTGTTGTCTACTCTGTTGAAGGGTGTTGTCTACTCTGTTGATGGGTGTTGTCTACTATGTTGAAGGGTGTTGTCTACTCTATTGAAGGGTGTTGTCTAGTCTGTTGAAGGGTGTTGTCTACTCTGTTGAAGGGTGTTGTCTACTCTATTGAAGGGTGTTGTCTACTCTGTTGAAGGGTGTTGTCTGCTCTGTTGAAGGGTGTTGTCTGCTCTGTTGAAGGGTGTTGTCTACTCTGTTGAAGGGTGTTGTCTACTCTGTTGAAGGGTGTTGTCTACTCTGTTGATGGGTGTTGTCTACTCTGTTGAAGGGTGTTGTCTACTCTGTTGAAGGGTGTTGTCTACTCTATTGAAGGGTGTTGTCTACTCTGTTGAAGGGTGTTGTCTACTCTGTTGAAGGGTGTTGTCTACTCTGTTGAAGGGTGTTGTCTACTCTGTTGAAGGGTGTTGTCTACTCTGTTGAAGGGTGTTGTCTACTCTGTTGATGGGTGTTGTCTACTCTGTTGAAGGGTGTTGTCTACTCTATTGAATGGTGTTGTCTCCTCTATTGAAGGGTGTTGTCTACTCTGTTGAAGGGTATTGTCTACTCTGTTGAAGGGTGTTGTCTAGTCTGTTGAATGGTGTTGTCTAGTCTGTTGAAGGGTGTTGTCTACTCTGTTGAAGGGTGTTGTTTACTCTGTTGAAAGGTGTTGTCTACTCTGTTGAAGGGTGTTGTCTACTCTGTTGAAGGGTGTTGTCTACTCTGTTGATGGGTGTTGTCTACTCTGTTGAAGGGTGTTGTCTACTCTGTTGAAGGGTGTTGTCTACTCTGTTGATGGGTGTTGTCTACTCTGTTGATGGGTGTTGTCTACTCTGTTGAAGGGTGTTGTCTACTCTGTTGAAGGGTGTTGTCTACTCTGTTGAAGGGTGTTGTCTGCTCTGTTGATGGGTGTTGTCTACTCTGTTGAAGGGTGTTGTCTAGTCTGTTGAAGGGTGTTGTCTACTCTGTTGATGGGTGTTGTCTACTCTGTTGAAGGGTGTAATTTACTCTGTTGAAGGGTGTTGTCTACTCTGTTGAAGGGTGTTGTCTACTCTATTGAAGGGTGTTGTCTACTCTATTGAACGGTGTTGTCTACTCTGTTGATGGGTGTTGTCTACTCTGTTGAAGGGTGTTGTCTACTCTATTGAAGGGTGTTGTCTACTCTGTTGAAGGGTGTTGTCTACTCTATTGAAGGGTGTTGTCTACTCTGTTGAAGGGTGTTGTCTACTCTGTTGATGGGTGTTGTCTACTCTGTTGAAGGGTGTAATTTACTCTGTTGAAGGGTGTTGTCTACTCTGTTGAAGGGTGTTGTCTACTCTATTGAAGGGTGTTGTCTACTCTATTGAACGGTGTTGTCTACTCTGTTGATGGGTGTTGTCTACTCTGTTGAAGGGTGTTGTCTACTCTATTGAAGGGTGTTGTCTACTCTGTTGAAGGGTGTTGTCTACTCTATTGAAGGGTGTTGTCTACTCTGTTGATGGGTGTTGTCTACTCTGTTGATGGGTGTTGTCTACTCTGTTGAAGGGTGTTGTCTACTCTATTGAATGGTGTTGTCTCCTCTATTGAAGGGTGTTGTCTACTCTGTTGAAGGGTATTGTCTACTCTGTTGAAGGGTGTTGTCTAGTCTGTTGAAGGGTGTTGTCTACTCTGTTGAAGGGTGTTGTCTACTCTGTTGAAGGGTGTTGTCTACTCTATTGAAGGGTGTTGTCTACTCTATTGAACGGTGTTGTCTACTCTATTGAAGGGTGTTGTCTACTCTGTTGAAGGGTGTTGTCTACTCTGTTGAAGGGTGTTGTCTCCTCTATTGAAGGGTGTTGTCTACTCTATTGAAGGGTGTTGTCTACTCTATTGAAGGGTGTTGTCTACTCTATTGAAGGGTGTTGTCTACTCTATTGAAGGGTGTTGTCTACTCTATTGAAGGGTGTTGTCTCCTCTATTGAAGGGTGTTGTCTACTCTGTTGAAGGGTATTTTCTGCTCTATTGAAGGGTGTGGTCTACTCTATTGAAGGGTGTGGTCTGCTCTGTTGAAGGGTGTGGTCTGCTCTGTTGATGGGTGTTGTCTGCTCTGTTGAAGGATGTTGTCTACTCTATTGAAGGGTGTTGTCTACTCTATTGAACGGTGTTGTCTACTCTGTTGATGGGTGTTGTCTACTCTGTTGAAGGGTGTTGTCTACTCTATTGAAGGGTGTTGTCTACTCTGTTGAAGGGTGTTGTCTACTCTATTGAAGGGTGTTGTCTACTCTGTTGAAGGGTGTTGTCTACTCTGTTGAAGGGTATTGTCTACTCTGTCGAAGGGTGTGGTCTGCTCTGTTGAAGGGTGTGGTCTGCTCTGTTGATGGGTGTTGTCTGCTCTGTTGAAGGGTATTGTCTACTCTGTTGAAGGGTGTTGTCTAGTCTGTTGAATGGTGTTGTCTAGTCTGTTGAAGGGTGTTGTCTGCTCTGTTGAAGGGTGTGGTCTGCTCTATTGAAGGGTGTTGTCTGCTCTGTTGAAGGGTGTTGTCTACTCTGTTGAAGGGTGTTGTTTACTCTGTTGAAGGGTATTGTCTACTCTGTTGAAGGGTGTTGTCTACTCTGTTGAAGGGTGTTGTCTACTCTGTTGAAGGGTGTTGTCTACTCTGTTGAAGGGTGTTGTCTACTCTGTTGAAGGGTGTTGTCTACTCTGTTGATGGGTGTTGTCTACTCTGTTGAAGGGTGTTGTCTACTCTGTTGAAGGGTGTTGTTTACTCTGTTGAAGGGTGTTGTCTGCTCTGTTGATGGGTGTTGTCTACTCTGTTGAAGGGTGTTGTCTACTCTGTTGAAGGGTGTTGTCTACTCTGTTGAAGGGTGTTGTCTACTCTGTTGAAGGGTGTTGTCTACTCTGTTGAAGGGTGTTGTCTACTCTATTGAAGGGTGTTGTCTACTCTATTGAACGGTGTTGTCTACTCTATTGAAGGGTGTTGTCTAGTCTGTTGAAGGGTGTTGTCTACTCTGTTGAAGGGTGTTGTCTCCTCTATTGAAGGGTGTTGTCTACTCTATTGAAGGGTGTTGTCTACTCTATTGAAGGGTGTTGTCTACTCTATTGAAGGGTGTTGTCTACTCTATTGAAGGGTGTTGTCTACTCTATTGAAGGGTGTTGTCTCCTCTATTGAAGGGTGTTGTCTACTCTGTTGAAGGGTGTTTTCTGCTCTATTGAAGGGTGTGGTCTACTCTATTGAAGGGTGTGGTCTGCTCTGTTGAAGGGTGTGGTCTGCTCTGTTGATGGGTGTTGTCTGCTCTGTTGAAGGGTGTTGTCTAGTCTGTTGAAGGATGTTGGTTTATATGAAAAGCCATTATCTCATTTAGAAGGCTAAATTCACATTTCTATCTTTTCAAAAATAGTTTCATATTTAACAATATAATTATTTACAATATTAAGATGTACATCTGATATTTGCTCTTAAAGTTACAATGTTTCTGTTATAATGTCTTTTCTGATCATTTTAATGACATAAGAAAATAAAAATCCCATATTCCATCTTATCCTTCCCAACATTCTTTATTTTAGAAATATTGATTCAATGTCCAATCTTTTGACGTAGAGAAAGCATTCCTTTGGTGGAGAGGGAATTTTCCCTCCTTTTTTAAATGTACGACCCGGCGTTAAGATGCCAAGAAGGGTGTTGTCCCTTCACTCTTCTGTGGGAGAGCGGGGTCTGGCTATCTTCAAACGTGTGCCAAGCTGATCTGGCACCTTTGATCCTCACCGGCGAGAAAGAGTCATGACAGTTACTGTGGTCAAGGTTACGGTATTTAAATATAGCTGTTACCATTTTGTTAATCAACCTAGCTAGCTAGTAAAAGTAACTTGCAGCTGCAATTATCTGTTGGGAAAGAGAAATGGCCCTGTATTTACCAGAAAAGGTTGCTCATCCACCGTGACAAAAGAGGAGGACCCAGAGCTGCTTCTCCTGACTTAAAATGGGGTGTTGAGGGACCACTTATCACATTGTCCAAGGTGTGTTTGTGTTATGATAAACAATACATTTTTCTGTCCAGATAACGATGGTGATTCAGCATTGAAAAATATCTACTACTGACCAAATGTCTCTTTGTTTTCCAGTCCAACAGGAGTGCATCGACTTCTTAGACCATCCGGTGTATGGACGTCCTGTGCCAATGTGATCCAGTTCTGGAGACAACAGCACATTGAGCCCGTGCACAATCAGGTCAGTAACTCATCAAACATGATACAATATTGTGTAAACATAGAATTTGTAGATGTGTCGAAATGTTGACTTTGTCCCCTTTTCCCCATGTTTTAGGCACGAGGCGGAACATCAGGCTCACCCCAACGAGAAGCAGTGCATGAGCAACACCAACCTCAGCAAGGAGGTCTGCTGGAAGTGAGGTCTCTCCCATTATTAGATGTTTTCTCTCTCTCTCTCTCTCTCTCTCTCTCTCTCTCTCTCTCTCTCTCTCTCTCTCTCTCTCTCTCTCTCTCTCTCTCTCTCTCTCAATTAAATGTAATTCAAATGGATTTATTGGCATGGGACAAATATGTTGACATTGCCAAAGCAAAGTGAAATAAACAGTAATAAATGATCAGTAAATATTACACTCACAAGTTTCAAAGGAATAGACACATTTTCAAATGCCATATTATGTCTATATATACAGTGTTGTAACGATGTGCAAATAGTTCAAGTACAAAAGGGCTGTACTTGTGGTTTGTTCTTCACTGGTTGCCCTTTTCTTGCTATTAATCATATTATTGATTATTATATTATTAATCTGACTACTTGCTAACTATTTGCACATCGTTACAACACTGTATATATAGACATAATATGACATTTGAAAATGTGTCTATTCCTTTGAAACTTGTCAGTGTAATATTTACTATTTAATATTTATTTATTATTGTCTATTTCACTTGGTTTGGCAATGTTAACATATGTTTCCCATGAAATTCAATTGAAAGAGAGAGAGATAGAGAGAGGGATGGAGAGAGAGGGATGGAGAGAGAGGGATGGAGAAAAGGAGAGAGAGAGAGATAGAGAGAGAGGGATGGAGAGAGAGGGATGGAGAGAGAGGGATGGAGAAAAGGAGAGAGAGAGAGAGAGAGAGAGAGAGAGAGAGAGAGAGAGAGAGAGAGAGAGAGACAGACAGACACAGAGACAGAGAGGGATAAAGACGATAAAAAACAGTTTTTCTGTGGTCCATGGAGGAAGTAAATGGTCTGGGTGTGAATGCAGTGAGGCGTCCAGCTCCACAGGCAGTTCAGTGGTCAGGGGGATGTAGTCAGAGCCACCCGCTGGAGAGACACACACACACCCAGGTACACACACACACACACATACACAGAGAGGGGTAAACTGTTGACAGCAATTTCACCACGGGCAGAAAATCGACCTGTGGATGCTTGTAGCACAATGTCTGATTGACTGTCTGATTGCTCTGGGAGGAATGAGGGCTGTTTGGCTGTTTTCAGTATACAAACAACACCTACTGTAGCTACGTGACTAGGCTGCTCATGGAGACTGTCTTTGACAACTTAATATAGAGACAGAAAAGAGAGACAGTTGTCACCTGAAAGTTGTTATTTAGCATTATTATAAACAAGTCCAATCATTCACTCATCTATACCAGCTGTGGTTATACAATATGTAGTTATACCAGCTGTAGTTATACCAGCTGTAGTTATACCAGCTGTAGTTCGTCCAGCTGTATCTATACCAGCTGTAGTTATACCAGCTGTATCTATACCAGCAGTAGTTATACCTAATATATCTATACCAGCTGTAGTTATACCAGGTGTATCTATACCAGCTGTATCTATACCAGCTGTATCTATACCAGCTATAGTTATACCAGCTGTAGTTATACCAGCTGTATCTATACCAGCTGTAGTTATACCAGCTGTAGTTATATCAGCCGTATCTATACCAGCTTTAGTTATACCAGCTGTAGTTATACCAGCTGTAGTTATACCAGCTGTATCTATACCAGCCGTATCTATACCAGCTGTAGTTATACCAGCTATAGTTATACCAGCTGTATCTATACCAGCTGTATCTATACCAGCTGTAGTTATACCAGCTGTATCTATACGAGCTGTATCTATACCAGCTGTAGTTATACCAGCTATAGTTATACCAGCTGTATCTATAACAGCTGTATCTATACCAGCTGTAGTTATACCAGCTGTAGTTATACCAGCTGTAGTTATACCAGCTGTATCTATAACAGCTGTATCTATACCAGCTGTAGTTATACCAGCTGTAGTTATACCAGCTGTAGTTATACCTAATGTATCTATACCAGCTTTTGTTTTACCAGGTGTAGTTATACCAGCTGTAGTTATACCAGCTTTAGTTATACCTGATGTATCTATACCAGCTGTAGTTATACCAGCTGTATCTATACCAGCTGTAGTTATACCAGCTGTATCTATACCAGCCATAGTTATACCAGCTGTAGTTATACCAGCTTTAGTTATACCAGCTTTAGTTATACCAGCTGTATCTATACCAGCTGTAGTTATACCAGCTGTAGGTATACCAGCTTTAGTTATACCAGCTGTATCTATACCAGCTGTAGTTATACCAGCTGTAGTTATACCAGCTTTAGTTATACCAGCTGTATCTATACCAGCTTTAGTTATACCAGCTGTAGTTATACCAGCTTTAGTTATACCTGATGTATCTATACCAGCTGTATCTATACCAGCTGTATCTATACCAGCTATAGTTATACCAGCTGTATCTATACCAGCTGTATCTATACCAGCTGTAGTTATACCAGCTGTATCTATACCAGCTGTAGTTATACCAGCTGTATCTATACCAGCTGTATCTATACCAGCTGTAGTTATACCAGCTGTATCTATACCAGCTATAGTTATACAAGCTGTAGTTATACCAGCTGTAGTTATACCAGCTGTAGTTATACCAGCTGTATCTATAACAGCTGTATCTATACCAGCTGTAGATATACCAGCTGTAGTTATACCAACTGTAGTTATACCAGCTGTAGTTATACCAGCTGTAGTTATACATAATGTATCTATACCAGCTTTTGTTTTACCAGGTGTAGTTATACCAGCTGTAGTTATACCAGCTTTATTTATACCAGCTGTAGTTATACCAGCTGTAGTTATACCTAATGTATCTATACCAGCTGTAGTTATACCAGCTGTAGTTATACCAGCTTTAGTTATACCTGATGTATCTATACCAGCTGTAGTTATACCAGCTGTATCTATTCCAGCTATAGTTATACCAGCTGTATCTATACCAGCTTTAGTTATACCAGCTGTAGTTATACCAGCTGTAGTTATACCAGCTATATCTATACCAGCAATAGTTATACCAGCTGTATCTATACCAGCTATAGTTATACCAGCTGTATCTATACCAGCTGTAGTTATACCAGCTGTATCTATACCAGCTGTAGTTATACCAGTTGTATCTATACCAGCTGTAGTTATACCAGCTGTATGTATACCAACTATAGTTATACCAGCTGTATGTATACCAGCTGTAGTTATACCAGCTGTATCTATACCAGTTGTATCTATACCAGGTGTAGTTATACCAGCTGTAGTTATACCAGCTGTAGTTTTACCAGCTGTATCTATAACAGCTGTTTCTATACCAGCTGTAGTTATACCAGCTGTATCTATACCAGCTGTATCTATACCAGCTGTAGTTATACCAGCTGTATCTATACCATCTTTAGTTATACCTGATGTATCTATACCAGCTGTAGTTATACCAGCTGTATCTATACCAGCAATAGTTATACTAGCTGTATCTATACCAGCTATAGTTATACCAGCTGTAGTTATACCAGCTTTAGTTATACCTGATGTATCTATACCACCTGTTGTTATACCAGCTGTATCTATACCAGCTATAGTTTTACCAGCTGTGTCTATACCAGCTGTAGTTATACCAGCTATAGTTGTACCAGCTGTATCTATACCAGCTGTATCTATACCAGCTGTAGTTATACCAGCTGTATCTATACCAGCTGTAGTTATACCAGCTGTATCTATACCAGCTATAGTTATACCAGCTGTAGTTATACCAGCTTTAGTTATACCTGATGTATCTATACCACCTGTTGTTATACCAGCTGTATCTATACCAGCTATAGTTATACCAGCTGTATCTATACCAGCTGTAGTTATACCAGCTATAGTTATACCAGCTGTATCTATACCAGCTGTATCTATACCAGCTGTAGTTATACCAGCTGTATCTATACCAGCTATAGTTATGCCAGCTGTATCTATACCAGCTGTATCTATACCAGCTGTAGTTATACCAGCTGTATCTATACCAGCTATAGTTATACAAGCTGTAGTTATACCAGCTGTAGTTATACCAGCTGTAGTTATTCAAGCTGTAGTTATACCAGCTGTAGTTATACCAGCTGTAGTTATACCAGCTGTATCTATAACAGCTGTATCTATACCAGATGTAGTTATACCAGCTGTAGTTATACCAACTGTAGTTATACCTAATGTATCTATACCAGCTTTAGTTATACCTGATGTATCAATACCAGCTGTAATTATACCAGCTGTATCTATACCAGCTGTAGTTATACCAGCTGTATCTATACCAGCTATAGTCATACCAGCTGTATCTATACCAGCTGTATCTATACCAGCTGTAGTTATACCAGCTGTATCTTTACCAGCTGTAGTTATACCAGCTGTATCTATACCAGCTGTATCTATACCAGCTGTAGTTATACCAGCTGTATCTATACCATCTTTAGTTATACCTGATGTATCTATACCAGCTGTAGTTATACCAGCTGTATCTATACCAGCAATAGTTATACTAGCTGTATCTATACCAGCTATAGTTATACCAGCTGTAGTTATACCAGCTTTAGTTATACCTGATGTATCTATACCACCTGTTGTTATACCAGCTGTATCTATACCAGCTATAGTTTTACCAGCTGTGTCTATACCAGCTGTAGTTATACCAGCTATAGTTGTACCAGCTGTATCTATACCAGCTGTATCTATACCAGCTGTAGTTATACCAGCTGTATCTATACCAGCTGTAGTTATACCAGCTGTATCTATACCAGCTATAGTTATACCAGCTGTAGTTATACCAGCTTTAGTTATACCTGATGTATCTATACCACCTGTTGTTATACCAGCTGTATCTATACCAGCTATAGTTATACCAGCTGTATCTATACCAGCTGTAGTTATACCAGCTATAGTTATACCAGCTGTATCTATACCAGCTGTATCTATACCAGCTGTAGTTATACCAGCTGTATCTATACCAGCTATAGTTATGCCAGCTGTATCTATACCAGCTGTATCTATACCAGCTGTAGTTATACCAGCTGTATCTATACCAGCTATAGTTATACAAGCTGTAGTTATACCAGCTGTAGTTATACCAGCTGTAGTTATTCCAGCTGTAGTTATACCAGCTGTAGTTATACCAGCTGTAGTTATACCAGCTGTATCTATAACAGCTGTATCTATACCAGATGTAGTTATACCAGCTGTAGTTATACCAACTGTAGTTATACCTAATGTATCTATACCAGCTTTAGTTATACCTGATGTATCAATACCAGCTGTAATTATACCAGCTGTATCTATACCAGCTGTAGTTATACCAGCTGTATCTATACCAGCTATAGTCATACCAGCTGTATCTATACCAGCTGTATCTATACCAGCTGTAGTTATACCAGCTGTATCTATACCATCTTTAGTTATACCTGATGTATCTATACCAGCTGTAGTTATACCAGCTGTATCTATACCAGCAATAGTTATACTAGCTGTATCTATACCAGCTATAGTTATACCAGCTGTAGTTATACCAGCTTTAGTTATACCTGATGTATCTATACCACCTGTTGTTATACCAGCTGTATCTATACCAGCTATAGTTTTACCAGCTGTGTCTATACCAGCTGTAGTTATACCAGCTATAGTTGTACCAGCTGTATCTATACCAGCTGTATCTATACCAGCTGTAGTTATACCAGCTGTATCTATACCAGCTGTAGTTATACCAGCTGTATCTATACCAGCTATAGTTATACCAGCTGTAGTTATACCAGCTTTAGTTATACCTGATGTATCTATACCACCTGTTGTTATACCAGCTGTATCTATACCAGCTATAGTTATACCAGCTGTATCTATACCAGCTGTAGTTATACCAGCTATAGTTATACCAGCTGTATCTATACCAGCTGTATCTATACCAGCTGTAGTTATACCAGCTGTATCTATACCAGCTATAGTTATGCCAGCTGTATCTATACCAGCTGTATCTATACCAGCTGTAGTTATACCAGCTGTATCTATACCAGCTATAGTTATACAAGCTGTAGTTATACCAGCTGTAGTTATACCAGCTGTAGTTATTCCAGCTGTAGTTATACCAGCTGTAGTTATACCAGCTGTAGTTATACCAGCTGTATCTATAACAGCTGTATCTATACCAGATGTAGTTATACCAGCTGTAGTTATACCAACTGTAGTTATACCTAATGTATCTATACCAGCTTTAGTTATACCTGATGTATCAATACCAGCTGTAATTATACCAGCTGTATCTATACCAGCTGTAGTTATACCAGCTGTATCTATACCAGCTATAGTCATACCAGCTGTATCTATACCAGCTGTATCTATACCAGCTGTAGTTATACCAGCTGTATCTTTACCAGCTGTAGTTATACCAGCTGTATCTATACCAGCTGTATCTATACCAGCTGTAGATATACCAGCTGTATCTATACCAGCTGTAGTTATACCAGCTGTAGTTATACCAGCTGTAGTTATACCAGCTGTATCTATAACAGCTGTATCTATACCAGCTGTAGTTATACCAGCTGTAGTTATACCAACTGTAGTTAAACCCGCTGTAGTTATACCAGCTGTAGTTATACCAACTGTAGTTATACCTAATGTATCTATACCAGCTGTAGTTAAACCCGCTGTAGTTATACCAGCTGTAGTTATACCAACTGTAGTTATACCTAATGTATCTATACCAGCTGTAGTTATACCAGCTGTATCTATACCAGCTATAGTCATACCAGCTGTATCTATACCAGCTGTATCTATACCAGCTGTAGTTATACCAGCTGTATCTATACCAGCTGTAGTTATACCAGCTGTATCTATACCAGCTGTATCTATACCAGCTGTAGATATACCAGCTGTATCTATACCAGCTGTAGTTATACCAGCTGTAGTTATACCAACTGTCGTTATACCAGCTGTAGTTATACCAGCTGTAGTTATACCTAATATATCTATACCAGCTTTTGTTTTACCAGGTGTAGTTATACCAGCTGTAGTTATACCAGCTGTAGTTATACATGCTTTAGTTATACCAGCTGTATCTATACCAGCTGTAGTTATACCAGCTGTATCTATACCAGCTGTAGTTATACCAGCTGTAGTTATACCTAATGTATCTATACCAGCTTTTGTTTTACCAGGTGTAGATATACCAGCTGTAGTTATACCAGCTGTAGTTATACCAGCTTTAGTTATACCTGATGTATCTATACCAGCTGTAGTTATACCAGCTGTATCTATACCAGCTATAGTTATACCAGCTGTATCTATACCAGCTATAGTTATACCAGCTATAGTTATACCAGCTTTTTTTATACCAGCTGTATGTATACCAGCTATATTTAAACCAGCTGTAGTTATACCTGCTGTAGTTATACCAGCTATAGTTATACCAGCTGTAGTTATACCAGCTGTAGTTATACCAGCTGTATCTATACCAGCTGTAGTTATACCAGCTGTATCTATACCAGCTGTAGTTATACCAGCTGTATCTATACCAGCTGTAGTTATACCAGCTGTATGTATACCAGCTAAAGTTATACCAGCTGTATGTATACCAGCTATAGTTATACCAGCTGTATCTATACCAGCTGTAGTTATTCCAGCTGTATCTATACCAGCTATTGTTATACCAGCTGTAGTTATACCAGCTGTATCTATAACAGCTGTATCTATACCAGCTGTAGTTATACCAGCTGTAGTTATACCAGCTGTAGTTATACCAGCTGTATGTATACCAGCTAAAGTTATACCAGCTGTATGTATACCAGCTATAGTTATACCAACTGTATCTATACCAGCTGTAGTTATACCAGCTGTATCTATACCAGCTGTAGTTATACCAGTTGTATCTATACCAGCTGTAGTTATACCAGCTGTATGTATACCAGCTATCATTATACCAGCTGTATGTATACCAGCTATAGTTAAACCAGCTGTAGTTATACCTGCTGTAGTTATACCAGCTGTAGTTATACCAGCTGTAGTTATACCAGCTGTATCTATACCAGCTGTAGTTATACCAGCTGTATCTATACCAGCTGTAGTTATACCAGCTGTATGTATACCAGCTGTATCTATACCAGCTGTATCTGTACCAGCTGTAGTTATACCAGCTGTAGTTATACCAGCTATAGTTATACCAGCTGTATCTATACCAGCTGTAGTTATTCCAGCTGTATCTATACCAGCTATAGCTATACCCGCTGTACTTATACCCCTGTAGTTATACCACCTTTATCTATACCAGCTATAGTTATACCAGCTGTATCTATACCAGCTATAGTTATACCAGCTGTATCTATACCAGCTGTAGTTATACCAGCTGTATGTATACCAGCTGTATCTATACCAGCTGTAGTTATACCAGCTGTACTTATACCAGCTGTATGTATACCAGCTGTATCTATACCAGCTGTATCTATACCAGCTGTAGTTATACCAGCTGTAATTATACCAGCTGTATCTATACCAGCTGTATCTATACCAGCTGTAGTTATACCAGCTGTATCTATACCAGCTATCGTTATACAAGCTGTATCTATACCAGCTGTAGTTATACCATCTGTATCTATACCAGCTTTAGTTATACCAGATGTATCTATACCAGCTGTATCTATACCAGCTGTAGTTATAAAAGGCTGTATCTATACCAGCTATAGTTATACCAGCTGTAGTTATACCAGCTGTAGTTATACCAGCTTTAGTTATACCTGATTTATCAATACCAGCTGTAGTTATACCAGCTGTATCTATACCAGCTATAGTTATACCAGCTGTATCTATACCAGCTATAGTTATACCAGCTGTAGTAATACCATCTGTAGTTATACCAGCTGTATCTATACCAGCTATAGTTATAACAGCTGTAGTTATACCAGCTGTATCTATACCAGCTGTTGTTATACCAGCTGTAGTTATACCAGCTATAGTTATACCAGCTGTATCTATACCAGCTATAGTTATACCAGCTGTATCTATACCAGCTGTAGTTATACCAGCTGTATCTATACCAGCTATAGTTATAGCATGTGTCTATACCAGCTGTTGTTATACCAGCTGTATCTATACTCAGCTATAGTTATACCAGCTGTATATATACCAACCGTAGTTATACCAGCTGTAGTTATACCAGCTGTAGTTATACCAGCAGTATGTATACCAGCTGTAGTTATACCAGCTGTATCTATACCAGCTGTAGTTATACCAGCTGTATGTATACCAGCTAAAGTTATACCAGCTGTATGTATACCAGCTATAGTTATACCAGCTGTAGTTATACCATCTGTAGTTATACCAGCTATAGTTATACCAGCTGTTGTTATACCAGCTGTAGTTATACCAGCTGTATCTATACCAGCTGTTGTTATACCAGCTGTAGTTATACCAGCTATAGTTATACCAGCTGTATCTATACCAGCTATAGTTATACCAGCTGTATCTATACCAGCTGTAGTTATACCAGCTGTATCTATACCAGCTATAGTTACACCAGCTGTATCTATACCAGCTGTTGTTATACCAGCTGTATCTATTCCAGCTATAGTTATACCAGCTGTATATATACCAGCTGTAGTTATACCAGCTGTATCTATACCAGCTGTAGTTATACCAGCTGTATCTATACCAGCTGTAGTTTTACCAGCTGTATGTATACCAGGTAAAGTTATACCAGCTGTATGTATACCAGCTATAGTTATACCAGCTGTATCTATACCAGCTGTAGTTATTCCAGCTGTATCTATACCAGCTATTGTTATACCAGCTGTAGTTATACCAGCTGTATCTATAACAGCTGTATCTATACCAGCTGTAGTTATACCAGCTGCAGTTATACCAACTGTAGTTGTACCAGCTGTAGTTATACCAGCTGTAGTTATACCTAATGTATCTATACCAGCTTTTGTTTTACCAGGTGTAGTTATACCAGCTGTAGTTATACCAGCTGTAGTTATACATGCTTTAGTTATACCAGCTGTATGTATACCAGCTATCATTATACCAGCTGTATCTATACCAGCTGTAGTTATACCAGTTGTATCTATACCAGCTGTAGTTATACCAGCTGTATGTATACCAGCTATCATTATACCAGCTGTATGTATACCAGCTATAGTTAAACCAGCTGTAGTTATACCAGCTGTAGTTATACCAGCTATAGTTATACCAGCTGTATCTATACCAGCTGTAGTTATACCAGCTGTATGTATACCAGCTGTATCTATACCAGCTGTAGTTATACCAGCTGTATGTATACCAGCTGTATCTATACCAGCTGTAGATATACCAGCTGTATCTATACCAGCTGTAGTTATACCAGCTGTAGTTATACCAGCTGTAGTTATACCAGCTGTAGTTATACCAGCTGTATCTATAACAGCTGTATCTATACCAGCTGTAGTTATACCAGCTGTAGTTATACCAACTGTAGTTATACCGCTGTAGTTATACCAGCTGTAGTTATACCAACTGTAGTTATACCTAATGTATCTATACCAGCTTTAGTTATACCTGATGTATCAATACCAGCTGTAATTATACCAGCTGTATCTTTACCAGCTGTATCTATACCAGCTGTAGTTATACCAGCTGTATCTATACCAGCTATAGTCATACCAGCTGTATCTATACCAGCTGTATCTATACCAGCTGTAGTTATACCAGCTGTATCTATACCAGCTGTAGTTATACCAGCTGTATCTATACCAGCTGTATCTATACCAGCTGTAGATATACCAGCTGTATCTATACCAGCTGTAGTTATACCAGCTGTAGTTATACCAGCTGTAGTTATACCAGCTGTAGTTATACCAGCTGTATCTATAACAGCTGTATCTATACCAGCTGTAGTTATACCAGCTGTAGTTATACCAACTGTCGTTATACCAGCTGTAGTTATACCAGCTGTAGTTATACCAGCTATCATTATACCAGCTGTATCTATACCAGCTGTAGTTATACCAGTTGTATCTATACCAGCTGTAGTTATACCAGCTGTATGTATACCAGCTATCATTATACCAGCTGTATGTATACCAGCTATAGTTAAACCAGCTGTAGTTATACCAGCTGTAGTTATACCAGCTATAGTTATACCAGCTGTATCTATACCAGCTGTAGTTATACCAGCTGTATGTATACCAGCTGTATCTATACCAGCTGTAGTTATACCAGCTGTATGTATACCAGCTGTATCTATACCAGCTGTAGATATACCAGCTGTATCTATACCAGCTGTAGTTATACCAGCTGTAGTTATACCAGCTGTAGTTATACCAGCTGTAGTTATACCAGCTGTATCTATAACAGCTGTATCTATACCAGCTGTAGTTATACCAGCTGTAGTTATACCAGCTGTAGTTATACCCGCTGTAGTTATACCAGCTGTAGTTATACCAACTGTAGTTATACCTAATGTATCTATACCAGCTATAGTTATACCAGCTGTATCTATACCAGCTGTAGTTATACCAGCTGTATGTATACCAGCTGTATCTATACCAGCTGTAGTTATACCAGCTGTACTTATACCAGCTGTATGTATACCAGCTGTATCTATACCAGCTGTATCTATACCAGCTGTAGTTATACCAGCTGTAATTATACCAGCTGTATCTATACCAGCTGTATCTATACCAGCTGTAGTTATACCAGCTGTATCTATACCAGCTGTATCTATAATACAGCTGTATCTATACCAGCTGTAGTTATACCCAGCTGTAGTTATACCAGCTGTCGTTATACCAGCTGTAGTTATACCAGCTGTAGTTATACCAGCTAATTCGTTATACAAGCTGTATCTATACCAGCTGTAGTTATACCATCTGTATCTATACCAGCTTTAGTTATACCAGATGTATCTATACCAGCTGTATCTATACCAGCTGTAGTTATAAAAGGCTGTATCTATACCAGCTATAGTTATACCAGCTGTAGTTATACCAGCTGTAGTTATACCAGCTTTAGTTATACCAGCTGTATCTATACCAGCTGTATCTATACCAGCTGTATCTTATACCAGCTGTATGTTATACCAGCTGTATCTATACCAGCTGTATCTATACTAACTGTAGTTATACCAGCTGTATTATACCAGCTGTATCTATACCAGCTGTATCTATACCAGCTGTAGTTATACCAGATGTATCTATACCAGCTACGTTATACAAGCTGTATCTATACCAGCTGTACCATCTGTATCTATACCAACTTTAAACCAGATGTATCTATACTAGCTTGTATCTATACCAGCTATAAAGGCTGTATCTATACCAGCTATAGTTATACC
Organism: Brachymystax lenok tsinlingensis; assembly: GCA_030435695.1. Lineage (NCBI taxonomy): Eukaryota > Metazoa > Chordata > Actinopteri > Salmoniformes > Salmonidae > Brachymystax > Brachymystax lenok. The sequence goes on from CM059799.1 coordinate 2,657,903, forward strand.
AGCTGTAGTTATACCAGCTGTAGTTATACCAGCTTTAGTTATACCTGATTTATCAATACCAGCTGTAGTTATACCAGCTGTATCTATACCAGCTATAGTTATACCAGCTGTATCTATACCAGCTATAGTTATACCAGCTGTAGTAATACCATCTGTAGTTATACCAGCTGTATCTATACCAGCTATAGTTATAACAGCTGTAGTTATACCAGCTGTATCTATACCAGCTGTTGTTATACCAGCTGTAGTTATACCAGCTATAGTTATACCAGCTGTATCTATACCAGCTATAGTTATACCAGCTGTATCTATACCAGCTGTAGTTATACCAGCTGTATCTATACCAGCTATAGTTATAGCATGTGTCTATACCAGCTGTTGTTATACCAGCTGTATCTATACCAGCTATAGTTATACCAGCTGTATATATACCAACCGTAGTTATACCAGCTGTAGTTATACCAGCTGTAGTTATACCAGCAGTATGTATACCAGCTGTAGTTATACCAGCTGTATCTATACCAGCTGTAGTTATACCAGCTGTATGTATACCAGCTAAAGTTATACCAGCTGTATGTATACCAGCTATAGTTATACCAGCTGTAGTTATACCATCTGTAGTTATACCAGCTATAGTTATACCAGCTGTTGTTATACCAGCTGTAGTTATACCAGCTGTATCTATACCAGCTGTTGTTATACCAGCTGTAGTTATACCAGCTATAGTTATACCAGCTGTATCTATACCAGCTATAGTTATACCAGCTGTATCTATACCAGCTGTAGTTATACCAGCTGTATCTATACCAGCTATAGTTACACCAGCTGTATCTATACCAGCTGTTGTTATACCAGCTGTATCTATTCCAGCTATAGTTATACCAGCTGTATATATACCAGCTGTAGTTATACCAGCTGTATCTATACCAGCTGTAGTTATACCAGCTGTATCTATACCAGCTGTAGTTTTACCAGCTGTATGTATACCAGGTAAAGTTATACCAGCTGTATGTATACCAGCTATAGTTATACCAGCTGTATCTATACCAGCTGTAGTTATTCCAGCTGTATCTATACCAGCTATTGTTATACCAGCTGTAGTTATACCAGCTGTATCTATAACAGCTGTATCTATACCAGCTGTAGTTATACCAGCTGCAGTTATACCAACTGTAGTTGTACCAGCTGTAGTTATACCAGCTGTAGTTATACCTAATGTATCTATACCAGCTTTTGTTTTACCAGGTGTAGTTATACCAGCTGTAGTTATACCAGCTGTAGTTATACATGCTTTAGTTATACCAGCTGTATGTATACCAGCTATCATTATACCAGCTGTATCTATACCAGCTGTAGTTATACCAGTTGTATCTATACCAGCTGTAGTTATACCAGCTGTATGTATACCAGCTATCATTATACCAGCTGTATGTATACCAGCTATAGTTAAACCAGCTGTAGTTATACCAGCTGTAGTTATACCAGCTATAGTTATACCAGCTGTATCTATACCAGCTGTAGTTATACCAGCTGTATGTATACCAGCTGTATCTATACCAGCTGTAGTTATACCAGCTGTATGTATACCAGCTGTATCTATACCAGCTGTAGATATACCAGCTGTATCTATACCAGCTGTAGTTATACCAGCTGTAGTTATACCAGCTGTAGTTATACCAGCTGTAGTTATACCAGCTGTATCTATAACAGCTGTATCTATACCAGCTGTAGTTATACCAGCTGTAGTTATACCAACTGTAGTTATACCCGCTGTAGTTATACCAGCTGTAGTTATACCAACTGTAGTTATACCTAATGTATCTATACCAGCTTTAGTTATACCTGATGTATCAATACCAGCTGTAATTATACCAGCTGTATCTTTACCAGCTGTATCTATACCAGCTGTAGTTATACCAGCTGTATCTATACTCAGCTATAGTCATACCAGCTGTATCTATACCAGCTGTATCTATACCAGCTGTAGTTATACCAGCTGTATCTATACCAGCTGTAGTTATACCAGCTGTATCTATACCAGCTGTATCTATACCAGCTGTAGATATACCAGCTGTATCTATACCAGCTGTAGTTATACCAGCTGTAGTTATACCAGCTGTAGTTATACCAGCTGTATCTATAACAGCTGTATCTATACCAGCTGTAGTTATACCAGCTGTAGTTATACCAACTGTCGTTATACCAGCTGTAGTTATACCAGCTGTAGTTATACCAGCTATCATTATACCAGCTGTATCTATACCAGCTGTAGTTATACCAGTTGTATCTATACCAGCTGTAGTTATACCAGCTGTATGTATACCAGCTATCATTATACCAGCTGTATGTATACCAGCTATAGTTAAACCAGCTGTAGTTATACCAGCTGTAGTTATACCAGCTATAGTTATACCAGCTGTATCTATACCAGCTGTAGTTATACCAGCTGTATGTATACCAGCTGTATCTATACCAGCTGTAGTTATACCAGCTGTATGTATACCAGCTGTATCTATACCAGCTGTAGATATACCAGCTGTATCTATACCAGCTGTAGTTATACCAGCTGTAGTTATACCAGCTGTAGTTATACCAGCTGTAGTTATACCAGCTGTATCTATAACAGCTGTATCTATACCAGCTGTAGTTATACCAGCTGTAGTTATACCAACTGTAGTTATACCCGCTGTAGTTATACCAGCTGTAGTTATACCAACTGTAGTTATACCTAATGTATCTATACCAGCTTTAGTTATACCTGATGTATCAATACCAGCTGTAATTATACCAGCTGTATCTTTACCAGCTGTATCTATACCAGCTGTAGTTATACCAGCTGTATCTATACCAGCTATAGTCATACCAGCTGTATCTATACCAGCTGTATCTATACCAGCTGTAGTTATACCAGCTGTATCTATACCAGCTGTAGTTATACCAGCTGTATCTATACCAGCTGTATCTATACCAGCTGTAGATATACCAGCTGTATCTATACCAGCTGTAGTTATACCAGCTGTAGTTATACCAGCTGTAGTTATACCAGCTGTAGTTATACCAGCTGTATCTATAACAGCTGTATCTATACCAGCTGTAGTTATACCAGCTGTAGTTATACCAACTGTCGTTATACCAGCTGTAGTTATACCAGCTGTAGTTATACCTAATGTATCTATACCAGCTTTTGTTTTACCAGGTGTAGTTATACCAGCTGTAGTTATACCAGCTGTAGTTATACATGCTTTAGTTATACTAGCTGTATCTATACCAGCTGTAGTTATACCAGCTGTATCTATACCAGCTGTAGTTATACCAGCTGTAGTTATAACAAATGTATCTATACCAGCTTTTGTTTTACCAGGTGTAGATATACCAGCTTTAGTTATACCAGCTGTAGTTATACCAGCTTTAGTTATACCTGATGTATCTATACCAGCTGTAGTTATACCAGCTGTATCTATACCAGCTATAGTTATACCAGCTGTATCTATACCAGCTATAGTTATACCAGCTGTAGTTATACCAGCTTTTTTTATACCAGCTGTATCTATACCAGCTATCGTTATACCAGCTGTATCTATACCAGCTGTAGTTATACCAGCTGTATCTATACCAGCTGTAGTTATACCAGCTGTATCTATACCAGCTGTAGTTATACCAGCTGTATCTATACCAGCTGTAGTTATACCAGTTGTATCTATACCAGCTGTAGTTATACCAGCTGTATGTATACCAGCTATCATTATACCAGCTGTATGTATACCAGCTATAGTTAAACCAGCTGTAGTTATACCTGCTGTAGTTATACCAGCTATAGTTATACCAGCTGTAGTTATACCAGCTGTAGTTATACCAGCTGTATCTATACCAGCTGTAGTTATACCAGCTGCATCTATACCAGCTGTAGTTATACCAGCTGTATCTATACCAGCTGTAGTTATACCAGCTGTATGTATACCAGCTAAAGTTATACCAGCTGTATGTATACCAGCTATAGTTATACCAGCTGTATCTATACCAGCTGTAGTTATACCAGCTGTATCTATACCAGCTGTAGTTATTCCAGCTGTATCTATACTAGCTGTAGTTATACCAGTTGTATCTATACCAGCTGTAGTTATACCAGCTGTATGTATACCAGCTATAATTATACCAGCTGTATGTATACCAGCTATAGTTAAACCAGCTGTAGTTATACCTGCTGTAGTTATACCAGCTATAGTTATACCAGCTGTAGTTATACAAGCTGTAGTTATACCAGCTGTATCTATACCAGCTGTATCTGTACCAGCTGTAGTTGTACCAGCTGTAGTTATACCAGCTATAGTTATACCAGCTGTATCTATACCAGCTGTAGTTATTCCAGCTCTATCTATAACAGCTATAGCTATACAAGCTGTAGTTATACCCCTGTAGTTATACCAGCTGTATCTATACCAGCTATAGTTATACCAGCTGTATCTATACCAGCTATAGTTATACCATCTGTATCTATACCAGCTGTAGTTATACCAGGTGTATGTATACCAGCAGTATCTATACCAGCTGTAGTTATACCAGCTGTACTTATACCAGCTGTATGTATACCAGCTGTATCTATACCAGCTGTATCTATACCAGCTGTAGTTATACCAGCTGTAATTATACCAGCTGTATCTATACCAGCTGTATCTATACCAGCTGTAGTTATACCAGCTGTATCTATACCAGCTATCGTTATACAAGCTGTATCTATGCCAGCTGTAGTTATACCATCTGTATCTATACCAGCTTTAGTTATACCAGATGTATCTATACCAGCTGTATCTATACCAGCTGTAGTTATACCAGCTGTATCTATACCAGCTATAGTTATACCAGCTGTAGTTATACCAGCTGTAGTTATACCAGCTTTAGTTATACCTGATTTATCAATACCAGCTGTAGTTATACCAGCTGTATCTATACCAGCTATAGTTATACCAGCTGTATCTATACCAGCTATAGTTATACCAGCTGTAGTTATACCATCTGTAGTTATACCAGCTGTATCTATACCAGCTATAGTTATACCAGCTGTATCTATACCAGCTATAGTTATACAAGCTGTATCTATACCAGCTGTAGTTATACCAGCTGTATCTATACCAGCTGTAGTTATACCAGCTGTATCTATACCAGCTGTAGTTATACCAGCTGTATGTATACCAGCTAAAGTTATACCAGCTGTATCTATACCATCTATAGTTATACCAGCTGTAGTTATACCATCTGTAGTTATACCAGCTGTAGTTATACCAGCTGTAGTTATACCAGCTGTAGTTATACCAGCTGTATCTATACCAGCTGTTGTTATACCAGCTGTAGTTATACCAGCTATAGTTATACCAGCTGTATCTATACCAGCTATAGTTATACCAGCTGTATCTATACCAGCTGTAGTTATACCAGCTGTATCTATACCAGCTATAGTTATAGCATGTGTCTATACCAGCTGTTGTTATACCAGCTGTATCTATACCAGCTATAGTTATACCAGCTGTATATATACCAACCGTAGTTATACCAGCTGTAGTTATACCAGCTGTAGTTATACCAGCAGTATCTATACAAGCTGTAGTTATACCAGCTGTATCTAAACCAGCTGTAGTTATACCAGCTGTATCTATACCAGCTGTAGTTATACCAGCTGTATGTATACCAGCTAAAGTTATACCAGCTGTATGTATACCAGCTATAGATATACCAGCTGTAGTTATACCATCTGTAGTTATACCAGCTGTATCTATACCAGCTGTAGTTATACCAGCTGTATGTATACCAGGTAAAGTTATACCAGCTGTATGTATACCAGCTATAGTTATACCAGCTGTATCTATACCAGCTGTAGTTATTCCAGCTGTATCTATACCAGCTATTGTTATACCAGCTGTAGTTATACCAGCTGTATCTATAACAGCTGTATCTATACCAGCTGTAGTTATACCAGCTGCAGTTATACCAACTGTAGTTATACCAGCTGTAGTTATACCAGCTGTAGTTATACCTAATGTATCTATACCAGCTTTAGTTTTACCAGGTGTAGTTATACCAGCTGTAGTTATACCAGCTGTAGTTATACATGCTTTAGTTATACCAGCTGTATGTATACCAGCTATCATTATACCAGCTGTATGTATACCAGCTGTAGTTATACCAGCTGTATCTATACCAGCTGTAGTTATACCAGTTGTATCTATACCAGCTGTAGTTATACCAGCTGTATGTATACCAGCTATCATTATACCAGCTGTATGTATACCAGCTATAGTTAAACCAGCTGTAGTTATACCAGCTGTAGTTATACCAGCTATAGTTATACCAGCTGTATCTATACCAGCTGTAGTTATACCAGCTGTATGTATACCAGCTGTATCTATACCAGCTGTAGTTATACCAGCTGTAGTTATACCAGCTGTATGTATACCAGCTGTATCTATACCAGCTGTATCTATACCAGCTGTAGTTATACCAGCTGTAATTATACCAGCTGTATCAATACCAGCTGTATCTATACCAGCTGTAGTTATACCAGCTGTATCTATACCAGCTATCGTTATACCAGCTGTATCTATACCAGCTGTAGTTATTCCAGCTGTATCTATACCAGCTGTAGTTATACCAGCTGTATCTATACCGGCTGTAGTTATACCAGCTGTATGTATACCAGCTAAAGTTATACCAGCTGTATGTATACCAGCTATAGTTATACCAGCTGTAGTTATACCAGCTGTATCTATACCAGCTGTTGTTATACCAGCTGTAGTTATACCAGCTATAGTTATACAAGCTGTATCTATACCAGCTATAGTTATACCAGCTGTATCTATACCAGCTATAGTTATACCAGCTGTATATATACCAGCTGTAGTTATACCAGCTGTAGTTATACCAGCTGTATGTATACCATCTGTATCTATACCAGCTGTAGTTATACCAGCTGTAATTATACCAGCTGTATCGATACCAGCTGTATCTATACCAGCTGTAGTTATACCAGCTGTATCTATACCAGCTATAGTTATACCAGCTGTATCTATACCAGCTGTAGTTATACCAGCTGTATCTATACCAGCTTTAGTTATACCTGATGTATCTATACCAGCTGTAGTTATACCAGCTGTATCTATACCAGCTATAGTTATACCAGCTTTATCTATACCAGCTATAGTTATACCAGCTGTAGTTATACCAGCTGTAGTTATACCAGCTGTAGTTATACCAGCTTTAGTTAAACCTGATGTATCAATACCAGCTGTAGTTATACCAACTGTATCTATACCAGCTATAGTTATACCAGCTGTATCTATACCAGCTATAGTTATACCAGCTGTAGTTATACCAGCTGTAGTTATACCAGCTGTATCTATACCAGCTATAGTTATACCAGCTGTATCTATACCAGCTATAGTTATACCAGCTGTATCTATACCAGCTGTAATTATACCAGCTGTATCTATACCAGCTGTAGTTATACCAGCTGTATCTATACCAGCTGTAGTTATACCAGCTGTATGTATACCAGCTAAAGTTATACCAGCTGTATCTATACCAGCTATAGTTATACCAGCTGTAGTTATACCATCTGTAGTTATACCAGCTATAGTTATACCAGCTGTAGTCATACCAGCTGTATCTATACCAGCTATAGTTATACCAGCTGTATCTATACCAGCTGTAGTTATTCCAGCTGTATCTATACCAGCTATTGTTATACCAGCTGTAGTTATACAAGCTGTGTCTATAACAGCTGTATCTATACCAGCTGTAGTTATACCAGCTGCAGTTATACCAACTGTAGTTATACCAGCTGTAGTTATACCAGCTGTAGTTATACCTAATGTATCTATACCAGCTTTTGTTTTACCAGGTGTAGTTATACCAGCTGTAGTTATACCAGCTGTAGTTATACCAGCTGTAGTTATACCAGCTGTAGTTATACATGCTTTAGTTATACCAGCTGTATCTATACCAGCTGTAGTTATACCAGCTGTATCTATACCAGCTGTAGTTATAACAGCTGTATCTATACCAGCTGTAGTTATACCAGTTGTATCTATACCAGCTGTAGTTATACCAGTTGTATGTATACCAGCTATCATTATACCAGCTGTATGTATACCAGCTATAGTTAAACCAGCTGTAGTAATACCAGCTGTAGTTATACCAGCTATAGTTATACCAGCTGTATCTATACCAACTGTAGTTATACCAGCTGTATGTATACCAGCTGTTTATATACCAGCTGTAGTTATACCAGCTGTAGTTATACCAGCTGTATGTATACCAGCTGTATCTATACCAGCTGTAGTTATACCAGCTGTAATTATACCAGCTGTATCTATACCAGCTGTATCTATACCAGCTGTAGTTATACCAGCTGTATCTATACCAGCTATCGTTATACCAGCTGTATCTATACAGGCTGTAGTTATACCAGCTGTATCTATACCAGCTGTAGTTATACCAGCTGTATCTATACCAGCTGTAGTTATACCAGCTGTATGTATACCAGCTAAAGTTATACCAGCTGTATGTATACCAGCTATAGTTATACCAGCTGTAGTTATACCATCTGTAGTTATACCAGCTGTAGTTATACCAGCTGTAGTTATACCAGCTGTATCTATACCAGCTGTTGTTATACCAGCTGTAGTTATACCAGCTATAGTTATACCAGCTGTATCTATACCAGCTATAGTTATACCAGCTGTATCTATACCAGCTGTAGTTATACCAGCTGTATCTATACACGCTATAGTTAAACTAGCTGTATCTATACCAGCTGTTGTTATACCAGCTGTATCTATACCAGCTATAGTTATACCAGCTGTATATATACCAGCTGTAGTTATACCAGCTGTAGTTATACCAGCTGTAGTTATACCAGCTGTATCTATACCAGCTGTAGTTATACCAGCTGTATCTATACCAGCTGTAGTTATACCAGCTGTATCTATACCAGCTGTAGTTATACCAGCTGTATGTATACCAGCTAAAGTTATACCAGCTGTATGTATTCCAGCTATAGTTATACCAGCTGTAGTTATACCATCTGTAGTTATACCAGCTATAGTTATACCAGCTGTAGTTATACCAGCTGTAGTTATACCAGCTGTATCTATACCAGCTGTTGTTATACCAGCTGTAGTTATACCAGCTATAGTTATACCAGCTGTATCTATACCAGCTATAGTTATACCAGCTGTATCTATACCAGCTGTAGTTATACCAGCTGTATCTATACCAGCTATAGTTATACCAGCTGTATCTATACCAGCTGTAGTTATACCAGCTGTATATATACCAGCTGTAGTTATACCAGCTGTATCTATACCAGCTGTAGTTATACCAGCTGTATGTATACCAGCTAAAGTTATACCAGCTGTATGTATACCAGCTATAGTTATACCAGCTGTATCTATACCAGCTGTAGTTATTCCAGCTGTATCTATACCAGCTATTGTTATACCAGCTGTAGTTATACAAGCTGTGTCTATAACAGCTGTATCTATACCAGCTGTAGTTATACCAGCTGCAGTTATACCAACTGTAGTTATACCAGCTGTAGTTATACCAGCTGTAGTTATACCTAATGTATCTATACCAGCTTTTGTTTTACCAGGTGTAGTTATACCAGCTGTAGTTATACCAGCTGTAGTTATACATGCTTTAGTTATACCAGCTGTATCTATACCAGCTGTAGTTATACCAGCTGTATCTATACCAGCTTTAGTTGTAACAGCTGTATCTATACCAGCTGTAGTTATACCAGTTTTATCTATACCAGCTGTAGTTATACCAGCTGTATGTATACCAGCTATCATTATACCAGCTGTATGTATACCAGCTATAGTTAAACCAGCTGTAGTTATACCAGCTGTAGTTATACCAGCTATAGTTATACCAGCTGTATCTATACCAACTGTAGTTATACCAGCTGTATGTATACCAGCTGTTTATATACCAGCTGTAGTTATACCAGCTGTAGTTATACCAGCTGTATGTATACCAGCTGTATCTATACCAGCTGTAGTTATACCAGCTGTAATTATACCAGCTTTATCTATACCAGCTGTATCTATACCAGCTGTAGTTATACCAGCTGTATCTATACCAGCTATCGTTATACCAGCTGTATCTATACAGGCTGTAGTTATACCAGCTGTATCTATACCAGCTGTAGTTATACCAGCTGTATCTATACCAGCTGTAGTTATACCAGCTGTATGTATACCAGCTAAAGTTTTACCAGCTGTATGTATACCAGCTATAGTTATACCAGCTGTAGTTATACCATCTGTAGTTATACCAGCTGTAGTTATACCAGCTGTAGTTATACCAGCTGTATCTATACCAGCTGTTGTTATACCAGCTGTAGTTATACCAGCTATAGTTATACCAGCTGTATCTATACCAGCTATAGTTATACCAGCTGTATCTATACCAGCTGTAGTTATACCAGCTGTATCTATACCAGCTATAGTTAAACCAGCTGTATCTATACCAGCTGTTGTTATACCAGCTGTATCTATACCAGCTATAGTTATACCAGCTGTATATATACCAGCTGTAGTAATACCAGCTGTAGTTATACCAGCTGTAGTTATACCAGCTGTATCTATACCAGCTGTAGTTATACCAGCTGTATCTATACCAGCTGTAGTTATACCAGCTGTATCTATACCAGCTGTAGTTATACCAGCTGTATGTATACCAGCTAAAGTTATACCAGCTGTATGTATTCCAGCTATAGTTATACCAGCTGTAGTTATACCATCTGTAGTTATACCAGCTATAGTTATACCAGCTGTAGTTATACCAGCTGTAGTTATACCAGCTGTATCTATACCAGCTGTTGTTATACCAGCTGTAGTTATACCAGCTATAGTTATACCAGCTGTATCTATACCAGCTGTAGTTATACCAGCTGTATCTATACCAGCTATAGTTATACCAGCTGTATATATACCAGCTGTAGTTATACCAGCTGTAGTTATACCAGCTGTAGTTATACCAGCTGTATCTATACCAGCTGTAGTTATACCAGCTGTATCTATACCAGCTGTAGATATACCAGCTGTATCTATACCAGCTGTAGTTATACCAGCTGTATGTATACCAGCTAAAGTTATACCAGCTGTATGTATACCAGCTATAGTTATACCAGCTGTAGTTATACCATCTGTAGTTATACCAGCTATAGTTATACCAGCTGTAGTTATACCAGCTGTAGTTATACCAGCTGTATCTATACCAGCTGTTGTTATACCAGCTGTAGTTATACCAGCTATAGTTATACCAGCTGTACCTATACCAGCTATAGTTTTACCAGCTGTATCTATACCAGCTGTAGTTATACCAGCTGTATCTATACCAGCTATAGTTATACCAGCTGTATCTATACCAGCTGTTGTTATACCAGCTGTATCTATACCAGCTATAGTTATACCAGCTGTATATATACCAGCTGTAGTTATACCAGCTGTAGTTATACCTAATGTATCTATACCAGCTTTTGTTTAACCAGGTGTAGTTATACCAGCTGTAGTTATACCAGCTGTAGTTATACCAGCTTTAGTTATACCTGATGTATCTATACCAGCTGTAGTTATACCAGCTGTATCTATACCAGCTATAGTTATACCAGCTGTATCTATACCAGCTATAGTTATACCAGCTGTAGTTATACCAGCTGTATCTATACCAGCTGTAGTTATACCAGCTGTATCTATACCAGCTATAGTTATACCAGCTGTATCTATACCAGCTACCAGCTGTAGTTATACCAGCTGTATCTATACCAGCTATCGGTATACCAGCTGTATCTATACCAGCTGTAGTTATACCAGCTGTATCTATACCAGCTTTAGTTATACCTGATGTATCTATACCAGCTGTAGTTATACCAGCTGTATCTATACCAGCTATAGTTATACCAGCTGTATCTATACCAGCTATAGTTATATCAGCTGTAGTTATACCAGCTGTAGTTATACCAGCTGTAGTTATACCAGCTTTAGTTATACCTGATGTATCAATACCAGCTGTAGTTATACCAGCTGTATCTATACCAGCTATAGTTATACCAGCTGTATCTATACCATCTATAGTTATACCAGCTGTAGTTATACCAGCTGTATCTATACCAGCTGTAGTTATACCAGCTGTATCTATACCAGCTGTAGTTATACCAGCTGTATCTATACCAGCTGTAGTTATACCAGCTGTATGTATACAAGCTAAAGTTATACCAGCTGTATGTATACCAGCTATAGTTTTACCAGCTGTAGTTATACCATCTGTAGTTATACCAGCTATAGTTATACCAGCTGTAGTTATACCAGCTGTATCTATACCAGCTGTTGTTATACCAGCTGTAGTTATACCAGCTATAGTTATACCAGCTGTATCTATACCAGCTATAGTTATACCAGCTGTAACTATACCAGCTGTAGTTATACCAGCTGTATCTATACTAGCTATAGTTATACCAGCTGTATCTATACCATCTGTAGTTATACCAGCTGTATCTATACCAGCTATAATTATACCAGCTATATCTATACCAGCTGTTGTTATACCAGCTGTATATATACCAGCTGTAGTTATACCATCTGTAGTTATACCAGCAATAGTTATACCAGCTGTATCTATACCAGCTATAGTTATACCAGCTGTATCTATACCAGCAGTAGTTATACCAGCTGTATATATACCAGCTGTAGTTATACCATCTGTAGTTATACCAGCAATAGTTATACCAGCTGTATCTATACCAGCTATAGTTATACCAGCTGTATCTATACCAGCTGTAGTTATACCAGCTGTATCTATACCAGCTATAGTTATACCAGCTGTATCTATACCAGCTATAGTTATACCAGCTGTATCTATACCAGCTATAGTTATACCAGCTGTAGTTATACCTAATGTATCTATACCATCTGTAGTTATACCAGCTGTAGTTATACCAGCTGTATCGATACCAGCTGTTGTTATACCAGCTGTATCTATACCACCTATAGTTATACCAGCTGTATATATACCAGCTGTATGTATACCAGCTGTATCTATACCAGCTGTATCTATACCAGCTGTAGTTATACCAGCTGTAGTTATACCAGCTATAGTTATACCAGCTGTATCTATACCAGCTGTAGTTATACCAGCTGTATCTATACCAGCTATAGTTATACCAGCTATATCTATACCAGCTGTTGTTATACCAGCTGTATCTATACCAGCTATAGTTATACCAGCTGTATATATACCAGCTGTAGTTATACCATCTGTAGTTATACCAGCAATAGTTATACCAGCTGTATCTATACCAGCTATAGTTATACCAGCTGTATCTATACCAGCTGTAGTTATACCAGCTGTATCTATACCAGCTATAGTTATACCAGCTGTATCTATACCAGCTATAGTTATACCAGCTGTATCTATACTCAGCTATAGTTATACCAGCTGTAGTTATACCTAATGTATCTATACCATCTGTAGTTATACCAGCTGTAGTTATACCAGCTGTATCGATACCAAGCTGTTGTTATACCAGCTGTATCTATACCACCTATAGTTATACCAGCTGTATATATACCAGCTGTATGTATACCAGCTGTATCTATACCAGCTGTATCTATACCAGCTGTAGTTATACCAGCTGTAGTTATACCAGCTATAGTTATACCAGCTGTATCTATACCAGCTGTAGTTATTCCAGCTGTATCTATACCAGCTATAGTTATACCAGCTGTAGTTATACCAGCTGTAGTTATACCAGCTGTATCTATACCAGCTATAGTTATACCAGCTGTATCTATACCAGCTATAGGTATACCAGCTGTATCTATACCAGCTGTAGTTATACCAGCTGTATGTATACCAGCTGTATCTATACCAGCTGTAGTTATACCAGCTGTAGTTAAACCAGCTGTATGTATACCAGCTGTATCTATACCAGCTGTATCTATACCAGCGATAGTTATACCAGCTGTATCTATACCAGCTGTAGTTATACCAGCTGTATCTATACCAGCTGTATCTATACCAGCTGTAGTTATACCAGCTGTAGTTATACCAGCTATAGTTATACCAGCTGTATCTATACCAGCTATACTTATACCAGCTGTAGTTATACCAGCTGTAGTTATACCAGCTGTATCTATACCAGCTATAGTTATACCAGCTGTATCTATACCAGCTATAGTTATACCAGCTGTATATATACCAGCTGTAGTTATACCAGCTGTATCTATACCAGCTGTAGTTATACCTTCTGTAGTTATACCAGCTTTAGTTATACCTGATGTATCTATACCAGCTGTAGTTATACCAGCTGTATCTATACCAGCTATAGTTATACCAGCTGTATCTATACCAGCTATAGTTATACCAGCTGTAGTTATACCAGATGTAGTTATACCAGCTGTATCTATACCAGCTATAGTTATACCAGCTGTATCTATACCAGCTATAGTTATACCAGCTGTATCTATACCAGCTTTAGTTATACCAGCTGTATCTATACCAGCTGTAGTTATACCAGCTGTATCTATACCAGCTGTAGTTATACCAGTTGTATGTATACCAGCTATAGTTATACCAGCTGTATGTATACCAGCTATAGTTATACCAGCTGTTGTTATACCAGCTGTAGTTATACCAGCTATAGTTATACCAGCTGTAGTTATACTCAGCTGTAGTTATACCAGCTGTATCTATACCAGCTGTAGTTATACCAGCTGTATGTATACCAGCTATAGTTATACCAGCTGTTGTTATACCAGCTGTAGTTATACCAGCTATAGTTATACCAGCTGTATGTATACCAGCTGTAGTTATACCAGCTGTAGTTATACCAGTTGTATGTATACCAGCTATAGTTATACCAGCTGTATGTATACCAGCTATAGTTATACCAGCTGTTGTTATACCAGCTGTAGTTATACCAGCTATAGTTATACCAGCTGTATGTATACCAGCTGTATCTATACCAGCTGTATCTATACCAGCTGTAGTTATACCAGCTGTAGTTATACCAGCTATAGTTATACCAGCTGTATCTATACCAGCTATAGTTATACCAGCTGTAGTTATACCAGCTGTAGTTATACCAGCTGTATCTATACCAGCTATAGTTATACCAGCTGTATCTATACCAGCTATAGTTATACCAGCTGTATATATACCAGCTGTAGTTATACCAGCTGTATCTATACCAGCTGTAGTTATACCAGCTGTATCTATACCAGCTGTAGTTATACCAGCTGTATGTATACAAGCTAAAGTTATACCAGCTGTATGTATACCAGCTATAGTTATACCAGCTGTAGTTATACCATCTGTAGTTATACCAGCTATAGTTATACCAGCTGCAGTTATACCAGCTGTAGTTATACCAGCTGTATCTATACCAGCTGTTGTTATACCAGCTATAGTTATACCAGCTGTATCTTTACCAGCTTTAGTTATACCAGCTGTATCTATACCATCTGTAGTTATACCAGCTGTATCTATACCAGCTATAGTTATACCAGCTGTATCTATACCAGCTGTTGTTATAGCAGCTGTATCTATACCAGCTATAGTTATACCAGCTGTATATATACCAGCTGTAGTTATACCAGCTGTAGTTATACCAGCTGTAGTTATACCAGCTGTATCTATACCAGCTGTAGTTATACCAGCTGTATCTATACCAGCTATAGGTATACTCAGCTGTATCTATACCAGCTGTAGTTATACCAGCTGTATGTATACCAGCTGTATCTATACCAGCTGTAGTTATACCAGCTGTAGTTAAACCAGCTGTATGTATACCAGCTGTATCTATACCAGCTGTATCTATACCAGCTATAGTTATACCAGCTGTATCTATACCAGCTGTAGTTATACCAGCTGTAGTTATACCAGCAATAGTTATACCAGCTGTATCTATACCAGCTATAGTTATACCAGCTGTATCTATACCAGCTGTAGTTATACCAGCTGTATCTATACCAGCTATAGTTATACCAGCTGTATCTATACCAGCTATAGTTATACCAGCTGTATCTATACCAGCTATAGTTATACCAGCTGTAGTTATACCTAATGTATCTATACCATCTGTAGTTATACCAGCTGTAGTTATACCAGCTGTATCGATACCAGCTGTTGTTATACCAGCTGTATCTATACCACCTATAGTTATACCAGCTGTATATATACCAGCTGTATGTATACCAGCTGTATCTATACCAGCTGTATCTATACCAGCTGTAGTTATACCAGCTGTAGTTATACCAGCTATAGTTATACCAGCTGTATCTATACCAGCTGTAGTTATTCCAGCTGTATCTATACCAGCTATAGTTATACCAGCTGTAGTTATACCAGCTGTAGTTATACCAGCTGTATCTATACCAGCTATAGTTATACCAGCTGTATCTATACCAGCTACAGGTATACCAGCAGTATCTATACCAGCTGTAGTTATACCAGCTGTATGTATACCAGCTGTATCTATACCAGCTGTAGTTATACCAGCTGTAGTTAAACCAGCTGTATGTATACCAGCTGTATCTATACCAGCTGTATCTATACCAGCTATAGTTATACCAGCTGTATCTATACCAGCTGTAGTTATACCAGCTGTATCTATACCAGCTGTATCTATACCAGCTGTAGTTATACCAGCTGTAGTTATACCAGCTATAGTTATACCAGCTGTATCTATACCAGCTATACTTATACCAGCTGTAGTTATACCAGCTGTAGTTATACCAGCTGTATCTATACCAGCTATAGTTATACCAGCTGTATCTATACCAGCTATAGTTATACCAGCTGTATATATACCAGCTGTAGTTATACCAGCTGTATCTATACCAGCTGTAGTTATACCTTCTGTAGTTATACCAGCTTTAGTTATACCTGATGTATCTATACCAGCTGTAGTTATACCAGCTGTATCTATACCAGCTATAGTTATACCAGCTGTATCTATACCAGCTATAGTTATACCAGCTGTAGTTATACCAGATGTAGTTATACCAGCTGTATCTATACCAGCTATAGTTATACCAGCTGTATCTATACCAGCTATAGTTATACCAGCTGTATCTATACCAGCTTTAGTTATACCAGCTGTATCTATACCAGCTGTAGTTATACCAGCTGTATCTATACCAGCTGTAGTTATACCAGTTGTATGTATACCAGCTATAGTTATACCAGCTGTATGTATACCAGCTATAGTTATACCAGCTGTTGTTATACCAGCTGTAGTTATACCAGCTATAGTTATACCAGCTGTAGTTATACCAGCTGTAGTTATACCAGCTGTATCTATACCAGCTGTAGTTATACCAGCTGTATGTATACTCAGCTATAGTTATACCAGCTGTTGTTATACCAGCTGTAGTTATACCAGCTATAGTTATACCAGCTGTATGTATACTCAGCTGTAGTTATACCAGCTGTAGTTATACCAGTTGTATGTATACCAGCTATAGTTATACCAGCTGTATGTATACCAGCTATAGTTATACCAGCTGTTGTTATACCAGCTGTAGTTATACCAGCTATAGTTATACCAGCTGTATGCATACCAGCTGTATCTATACCAGCTGTATCTATACCAGCTGTAGTTATACCAGCTGTAGTTATACCAGCTATAGTTATACCAGCTGTATCTATACCAGCTATAGTTATACCAGCTGTAGTTATACCAGCTGTAGTTATACCAGCTATAGTTATACCAG
This sequence comes from Brachymystax lenok tsinlingensis, assembly GCA_030435695.1. NCBI lineage: Eukaryota > Metazoa > Chordata > Actinopteri > Salmoniformes > Salmonidae > Brachymystax > Brachymystax lenok. The sequence goes on from CM059799.1 coordinate 2,675,674, forward strand.
CTGCAGTTATACCAGCTGTAGTTATACCAGCTGTATCTATACCAGCTGTTGTTATACCAGCTATAGTTATACCAGCTGTATCTTTACCAGCTTTAGTTATACCAGCTGTATCTATACCATCTGTAGTTATACCAGCTGTATCTATACCAGCTATAGTTATACCAGCTGTATCTATACCAGCTGTTGTTATAGCAGCTGTATCTATACCAGCTATAGTTATACCAGCTGTATATATACCAGCTGTAGTTATACCAGCTGTAGTTATACCAGCTGTAGTTATACCAGCTGTATCTATACCAGCTGTAGTTATACCAGCTGTATCTATACCAGCTGTAGTTATACCAGCTGTATCTATACCAGCTGTAGTTATACCAGCTGTATGTATACCAGCTAAAGTTATACCAGCTGTATGTATACCAGCTATAGTTATACCAGCTGTAGTTATACCATCTGTAGTTATACCAGCTATAGTTATACCAGCTGTATCTATAACAGCTATAGTTATACCAGCTGTATCTATACCAGTTGTAGTTATACCAGCTGTATCTATACCAGCTATAGTTATACCAGCTGTATCTATAACAGCTGTTGTTATACCAGCTGTATCTATACCAGCTATAGTTATACCAGCTGTAAATATACCAGCTGTAGTTATACCAGCTGTATCTATACCAGCTGTAGTTATACCAGCTGTATCTATACCAGCTGTAGTTATACCTAATGTATCTATACCATCTGTAGTTATACCAGCTGTAGTTATACCAGCTATAGTTATACCATCTGTATCTATACCAGCTATAGTTATACCAGCTGTATCTATACCAGCTGTAGTTATACCAGCTGTATCTATACCAGCTATAGTTATACCAGCTGTATCTATACCAGCTGTTGTTATACCAGCTGTATCGATACCAGCTGTTGTTATACCAGCTGTATCTATGCCAGCTATAGTTATACCAGCTATATATATACCAGATGTATGTATACCAGCTGTATCTATACCAGCTGTATCTATACCAGCTGTAGTTATACCAGATGTAGTTATACCAGCTATAGTTATACCAGCTGTATCTATACCAGCTGTAGTTATTCCAGCTGTATCTATACCAGCTATAGTTATACCAGCTGTAGTTATACCAGCTGTAGTTGTACCAGCTGTATCTATACCAGCTATAGTTATACCAGCTGTATCTATACCAGCTATAGGTATACCAGCTGTATCTATACCAGCTGTAGTTATACCAGCTGTATGTATACCAGCTGTATCTATACCAGCTGTAGTTATACCAGCTGTAGTTAAACCAGCTGTATGTATACCAGCTGTATCTATACCAGCTGTATCTATACCAGCTATAGTTATACCAGCTGTATCTATACCAGCTGTAGTTATACCAGCTGTATCTATACCAGCTGTAGTTATACCAGTTTTAGTTATACCAGCTTTAGTTATACCTGATGTATCTATACCAGCTGTAGTTATACCAGCTGTATCTATACCAGATGTATGTATACCAGCTGTATCTATACCAGCTGTATCTATACCAGCTGTAGTTATACCAGATGTAGTTATACCAGCTATAGTTATACCAGCTGTATCTATACCAGCTGTAGTTATTCCAGCTGTATCTATACCAGCTATAGTTATACCAGCTGTAGTTATACCAGCTGTAGTTGTACCAGCTGTATCTATACCAGCTATAGTTATACCAGCTGTATCTATACCAGCTATAGGTATACCAGCTGTATCTATACCAGCTGTAGTTAAACCAGCTGTATGTATACCAGCTGTATCTATACCAGCTGTAGTTATACCAGCTGTAGTTAAACCAGCTGTATGTATACCAGCTGTATCTATACCAGCTGTATCTATACCAGCTATAGTTATACCAGCTGAATCTATACCAGCTGTAGTTATACCAGCTGTATCTATACCAGCTGTAGATATACCAGCTGTAGTTATACCAGCTGTATCTATACCATCTATAGTTATACCAGCTGTAGTTATACCAGCTGTAGTTATACCAGCTGTATCTATACCAGCTGTAGTTATACCAGCTGTATCTATACCAGCTATAGTTATACCAGCTGTATCTATACTCAGCTGTAGTTATACCAGCTGTATCTATACCAGCTGTAGTTATACCAGCTGTATCTATACCAGCTGTAGTTATACCAGTTGTATGTATACCAGCTATAGTTATACCAGCTGTATCTATACCAGCTACAGTTATACCAGCTGTATATATACCAGCTGTAGTTATACCAGCTGTATCTATACCAGATGTAGTTATACCAGCTGTATCTATACCAGCTGTAGTTATACCTAATGTATCTATACCAGCTTTTGTTTAACCAGGTGTAGTTATACCAGCTGTAGTTATACCAGCTGTAGTTATACAAGCTTTAGTTATACCTGATGTATCTATACCAGCTGTAGTTATACCAGCTGTATCTATACCAGCTATAGTTATACCAGCTGTATCTATACAAGCTATAGTTATACCAGCTGTAGTTATACCAGCTGTAGTTATACCAGCTGTATCTATACCAGCTATAGTTATACCAGCTGTATCTATACCAGCTATAGTTATACCAGCTGTATCTTTACCAGCTATAGTTATACCAGCTGTATCTATACCAGCTGTAGTTATACCAGCTGTATCTATACCAGCTGTAGTTATACCAGCTGTAGTTATACCAGCTATAGTTATACCAGCTGTATCTATACCAGCTGTAGTTATACCAGCTGTAGTTATACCAGCTATAGTTATACCAGCTGTAGTTATACCAGCTGTAGTTATACCAGCTGTATCTATACCAGCTATAGTTATACCAGCTGTATCTATACCAGCTGTTGTTATACCAGCTGTATCGATACCAGCTGTTGTTATACCAGCTGTATCTATACCAGCTATAGTTATACCCAGCTGTATATATACCAGCAGTATGTATACCAGCTGTATCTATACCATCTGTATCTATACCAGCTGTAGTTATACCAGATGTAGTTATACCAGCTATAGTTATACCAGCTGTATCTATACTAGCTGTAGTTATTCCAGCAGTATCTATACCAGCTATAGTTATACCAGCTGTAGTTATACCAGCTGTAGTTGTACCAGCTGTATCTATACCAGCTATAGTTATACCAGCTGTATCTATACCAGCTATAGGTATACCAGCTGTATCTATACTCAGCTGTAGTTATACCAGCTGTATGTATACCAGCTGTATCTATACCAGCTGTAGTTATACCAGCTGTAGTTAAACCAGCTGTATGTATACCAGCTGTATCTATACCAGCTGTATCTATACCAGCTATAGTTATACCAGCTGAATCTATACCAGCTGTAGTTATACCAGCTGTATCTATACCAGCTGTAGATATACCAGCTGTAGTTATACCAGCTGTATCTATACCATCTATAGTTATACCAGCTGTATCTATACCAGCTATAGTTATACCAGCTGTAGTTATACCAGCTGTAGTTATACCAGCTGTATCTATACCAGCTGTAGTTATACCAGCTGTATCTATACCAGCTATAGTTATACCAGCTGTATCTATACCAGCTGTAGTTATACCAGCTGTATCTATACCAGCTGTAGTTATACCAGCTGTATCTATACCAGCTGTAGTTATACCAGTTGTATGTATACCAGCTATAGTTATACCAGCTGTATCTATACCAGCTACAGTTATACCAGCTGTATTTATACCAGCTGTAGTTATACCAGCTGTATCTATACCAGATGTAGTTATACCAGCTGTATCTATACCAGCTGTAGTTATACCTAATGTATCTATACCAGCTTTTGTTTAACCAGGTGTAGTTATACCAGCTGTAGTTATACCAGCTGTAGTTATACCAGCTTTAGTTATACCTGATTTATCTATACCAGCTGTAGTTATACCAGCTGTATCTATACCAGCTATAGTTATACCAGCTGTATCTATACAAGCTATAGTTATACCAGCTGTAGTTATACCAGCTGTAGTTATACCAGCTGTATCTATACCAGCTATAGTTATAACAGCTGTATCTATACCAGCTATAGTTATACCAGCTGTATCTATACCAGCTGTAGTTATACCAGCTGTATCTATACCAGCTGTAGTTATACCAGCTGTATCTATACCAGCTATAGTTATACCATCTGTATCTATACCAGCTATAGTTATACCAGCTGTAGTTATACCAGCTGTAGTTATACCAGCTATAGTTATACCAGCTGTAGTTATACCAGCTGTAGTTATACCAGCTTTATCTATACCATCTGTAGTTATACCAGCTGTAGTTATACCAGCTGTATCTATACCAGCTGTATCTATACCAGCTGTAGTTATACCAGCTGTAGTTATACCAGCTATAGTTATACCAGCTGTATCTATACCAGCTGTAGTTATACCAGCTGTAGTTATACCAGCTATAGTTATACCAGCTGTAGTTATACCAGCTGTAGTTATACCAGCTGTATCTATACCAGCTATAGTTATACCAGCTGTATCTATACCAGCTGTTGTTATACCAGCTGTATCGATACCAGCTGTTGTTATACCAGCTGTATCTATACCAGCTATAGTTATACCAGCTGTATATATACCAGCAGTATGTATACCAGCTGTATCTATACCAGCTGTATCTATACCAGCTGTAGTTATACCAGATGTAGTTATACCAGCTATAGTTATACCAGCTGTATCTATACTAGCTGTAGTTATTCCAGCGGTATCTATACCAGCTATAGTTATACCAGCTGTAGTTATACCAGCTGTAGTTGTACCAGCTGTATCTATACCAGCTATGAGTTATACCAGCTGTATCTATACCAGCTATAGGTATACCAGCTGTATCTATACCAGCTGTAGTTATACCAGCTGTATGTATACCAGCTGTATCTATACCAGCTGTAGTTATACCAGCTGTAGTTAAACCAGCTGTATGTATACTCAGCTGTATCTATACCAGCTGTATCTATACCAGCTATAGTTATACCAGCTGAATCTATACCAGCTGTAGTTATACCAGCTGTATCTATACCAGCTGTAGATATACTCAGCTGTAGTTATACCAGCTGTATCTATACCATCTATAGTTATACCAGCTGTATCTATACCAGCTATAGTTATACCAGCTGTAGTTATACCAGCTGTAGTTATACCAGCTGTATCTATACCAGCTGTAGTTATACCAGCTGTATCTATACCAGCTTATAGTTATACTCAGCTGTATCTATACCAGCTGTAGTTATACCAGCTGTATCTATACCAGCTGTAGTTATACCAGCTGTATCTATACCAGCTGTAGTTATACCAGTTGTATGTATACCAGCTATAGTTATACCAGCTGTATCTATACCAGCTACAGTTATACCAGCTGTATTTATACCAGCTGTAGTTATACCAGCTGTATCTATACCAGATGTAGTTATACCAGCTGTATCTATACCAGCTGTAGTTATACCTAATGTATCTATACCAGCTTTTGTTTAACCAGGTGTAGTTATACCAGCTGTAGTTATACCAGCTGTAGTTATACCAGCTTTAGTTATACCTGATTTATCTATACCAGCTGTAGTTATACCAGCTGTATCTATACCAGCTATAGTTATACCAGCTGTATCTATACAAGCTATAGTTATACCAGCTGTAGTTATACCAGCTGTAGTTATACCAGCTGTATCTATACCAGCTATAGTTATAACAGCTGTATCTATACCAGCTATAGTTATACCAGCTGTATCTATACCAGCTGTAGTTATACCAGCTGTATCTATACCAGCTGTAGTTATACCAGCTGTATCTATACCAGCTATAGTTATACCATCTGTATCTATACCAGCTATAGTTATACCAGCTGTAGTTATACCAGCTGTAGTTATACCAGCTATAGTTATACCAGCTGTAGTTATACCAGCTGTAGTTATACCAGCTTTATCTATACCATCTGTAGTTATACCAGCTGTAGTTATACCAGCTGTATCTATACCAGCTGTATCTAAACCAGCTGTAGTTATACCAGCTGTAGTTATACCAGCTATAGTTATACCAGCTGTATCTATACCAGCTGTAGTTATACCAGCTGTAGTTATACCAGCTATAGTTATACCAGCTGTAGTTATACCAGCTGTAGTTATACCAGCTGTATCTATACCAGCTATAGTTATACCGGCTGTATCTATACCAGCTGTTGTTATACCAGCTGTATCGATACCAGCTGTTGTTATACCAGCTGTATCTATACCAGCTATAGTTATACCAGCTGTATATATACCAGCAGTATGTATACCAGCTGTATCTATACCAGCTGTATCTATACCAGCTGTAGTTATACCAGATGTAGTTATACTCAGCTATAGTTATACCAGCTGTATCTATACTAGCTGTAGTTATTCCAGCTGTATCTATACCAGCTATAGTTATACCAGCTGTAGTTATACCAGCTGTAGTTGTACCAGCTGTATCTATACTCAGCTATAGTTATACCAGCTGTATCTATACCCAGCTATAGGTATACTCAGCTGTATCTATACCAGCTGTAGTTATACCAGCTGTATGTATACCAGCTGTATCTATACCAGCTGTAGTTATACCAGCTGTAGTTAAACCAGCTGTATGTATACCAGCTGTATCTATACCAGCTGTATCTATACCAGCTATAGTTATACCAGCTGTATCTATACCAGCTGTAGTTATACCAGCTGTATCTATACCAGATGTAGTTATACCAGTTTTAGTTATACCAGCTTTAGTTATACCTGATGTATCTATACCAGCTGTAGTTATACCAGCTGTATCTATACCATCTATAGTTATACCAGCTGTATCTATACTCAGCTATAGTTATACCAGCTGTAGTTATACCAGCTGTAGTTATACCAGCTATAGTTATACCAGCTGTATCTATACCAGCTGTAGTTATACCAGCTGTATCTATACCAGCTGTAGTTATACCAGCTGTATCTATACCAGCTATAGTTATACCAGCTGTATCTATACCAGCTTATAGTTATACCAGCTGTAGTTATACCAGCTGTAGTTATACCAGCTGTATCTATACCAGCTTATAGTTATACCAGCTGTATCTATACCAGCTATAGTTATACCAGCTGTATCTATACCAGCTGTAGTTATACCAGCTGTATCTATACCAGCTGTAGTTATACCAGCTGTATCTATACCAGCTATAGTTATACCCAGCTGTATCTATACCAGCTATAGTTATACCAGCTGTACTTATACCAGTTGTTGTTATACCAGCTATAGTTATACCAGCTGTAGTTATACCAGCTGTAGTTATACCAGCTTTATCTATACCATCTGTAGTTATACCAGCTGTATGTATACCAGCTGTATCTATACCAGCTGTATCTATACCAGCTGTAGTTATACCAGCAGTAGTTATACCAGCTATAGTTATACCTGCTGTATCTATACCAGCTGTAGTTATACCAGCTGTAGTTATACCAGCTATAGTTATACTCAGCTGTAGTTATACCAGCTGTAGTTATACCAGCTGTATCTATACCAGTTATAGTTATACCAGCTGTATCTATACCAGCTGTAGTTATACCAGCTGTATCTATACCAGCTATAGTTATACCAGCTGTATCTATACCAGCTATAGGTATACCAGCTGTATCTATACCAGCTGTAGTTATACCAGCTGTATTTATACCAGCTGTATCTATACCAGCTGTAGTTATACCAGCTGTAGTTAAACCAGCTGTATGTATACCAGCTGTATCTATACCAGCTGTATCTATACCAGCTATAGTTATACCAGCTGTATCTATACCAGCTGTAGTTATACCAGCTGTATCTATACCAGATGTAGTTATACCAGCTGTATCTATACAAGCTGTAGTTATACCTAATGTATCTATACCAGCTGTAGTTATTCCAGCTGTATCTATACCAGCTATAGTTATACCAGCTGTAGTTATACCAGCTGTAGTTGTACCAGCTGTATCTATACCAGCTATAGTTATACCAGCTGTATCTATACCAGCTATAGGTATACCAGCTGTATCTATACCAGCTGTAGTTATACCAGCTGTATGTATACCAGCTGTATCTATACCAGCTGTAGTTATACTCAGCTGTAGTTAAACCAGCTGTATGTATACCAGCTGTATCTATACCAGCTGTATCTATACCAGCTATAGTTATACCAGCTGAATCTATACCAGCTGTAGTTATACCAGCTGTATCTATACCAGCTGTAGATATACCAGCTGTATCTATACCAGCTGTAGTTATACCAGCTGTATCTATACCATCTATAGGTATACCAGCTGTAAGCTGTATCTATACCAGCTGTAGTTTGTATCTATACCAGCTATAGTTATACCAGCTGTAGTTATACCAGCTGTAGTTATACCAGCTGTATCTATACCAGCTGTAGTTATACCAGCTGTATCTATACCAGCTATAGTTATACCAGCTGTATCTATACCAGCTGTAGTTATACCAGCTGTATCTATACCAGCTGTAGTTATACCAGCTGTATCTATACCAGCTGTAGTTATACCAGTTGTATGTATACCAGCTATGAAGTTATACCAGCTGTATCTATACCAGCTACAGTTATACCAAGCTGTATATATACTCAGCTGTAGTTATACCAGCTGTATCTATACCAGATGTGAGTTATACCAGCTGTATCTATACCAGCTGTAGTTATACCTAATGTATCTATACCAGCTTTTGTTTAACCAGGTGTAGTTATACCAGCTGTAGTTATACCAGCTGTATATACCAGCTGTAGTTATACCAGCTTTTTAGTTATACCTGATGTATCTATACCAGCTGTAGTTATACCAGCTGTATCTATACCAGCTATAGTTATACCAGCTGTATCTATACAAGCTATAGTTATACCAGCTGTAGTTATACCAGCTGTAGTTATACCAGCTGTATCTATACCAGCTATAGTTATACCAGCTGTATCTATACCAGCTGTAAAGTTATACCAGCTGTATCTATACCAGCTATAGTTATACCAGCTGTATCTATACCAGCTATAGTTATACCAGCTGTATCTATACCAGCTGTAGTTATACCAGCTGTATCTATACCCAGCTGTAGTTATACTAGCTGTATCTATACCTAGCTGTAGTTATACCTAGCTGTATCTATAGTATGTATCTATACCAGCTATAGTTTATACCAGCTGTATCTATACCAGCTGTAGTTATTCCAGCTGTATCTATACCAGCTATAGTTATACCAGCTGTATCTATACCAGCTGTAGTTATACCAGCTGTATCTATACCAGCTATAGTTATACCAGCTGTATCTATACCAGCTATAGTTATACCAGCTGTACTTATACTCAGCTGTAGTTATACCTAGCTGTATCTATACCAGCTATAAGTTATACCAGCTGTATCTATACCAGCTGTAGTTATCAGCTGTATCTATACCAGCTGTAGTTATACCAGCTGTATCTATACTAGCTATAGTTATACTATACTCAGCTGTATCTATACCAGTGATAGTTATACCAGCTGTATCTATACCAGCTGTAGTTATACCAGCTGTATCTATACCAGCTGTGTAGTTATACCAGCTGTATCTATACCAGCTATAGTTATACCTGCTGTATCTATACCCAGCTATAGTTATACCAGCTGTACTTATACCAGTTGTTGTTATACCAGCTATAGTTATACCAGCTGTAGTTATACCAGCTGTAGTTATACCAACTTTATCTATACCATCTGTAGTTATACCAGCTGTATGTATACCCAGCTGTATCTATATGACCAGCTGTATCTATATACCAGCTGTGAATTATACCAGATTATACCAGCTAATATGTATCTTATACCAGCTATAGTTATACCTGCTGTATCTATACCAGCTGTAGTTATACCAGCTGTAGTTATACCAGCTATAGTTATACCAGCTGTAGTTATACCAGCTGTAGTTATACCAGCTGTATCTATACCAGTTATAGTTATACCAGCTGTATCTATACCAGCTGTAGTTATACCAGCTGTATCTATACCAGCTATAGTTATACCAGCTGTATCTATACCAGCTATAGGTATTCCAGCTGTATCTATACCAGCTGTAGTTATACCAGCTGTATCTATACCAGCCATACTCAGCTGTATCTATACCAGCTCTATACCAGCTGTAGTTATACTAGCTGTATTTATACCAGCTGTATCTATACCAGCTGTAGTTATACCAGCTGTAGTTAAACCAGCTGTATGTATACCAGCTGTATCTATACCAGCTGTATCTATACCAGCTATAGTTATACCAGCTGTATCTATACCAGCTGTAGTTATACCAGCTGTATCTATACCAGATGTAGTTATACCAGCTGTATCTATACAAGCTGTAGTTATACCTAATGTATCTATACCAGCTGTAGTTATTCCAGCTGTATCTATACCAGCTATAGTTATACCAGCTGTAGTTATACCAGCTGTAGTTATACCAGCTGTATCTATACCAGCTATGTAGTTATACCAGCTGTATCTATACCAGCTATATCTATACCAGCTGTATCTATACCAGCTGTAGTTATACCAGCTGTATGTATACCAGCTGTATCTATACCAGCTGTAGTTATACCAGCTGTGAGTTAAACCAACTGTATCTATACCAGCTGTATCTATACCAACTGTATCTATACCAGCTTTTGTTTAACCAGAAGTTATATAGTTATAAATACCAGCTGTAGTTATACCAGCTGTAGTTATACTCTGATACCAGCTGTAGTTATACTAGCTGTATCTATACCAGCTGTAGTTATACCTCAGCTGTATCTATACCATCTATAGTTCAAAGGTAGTTATACCAGCTGTATCTATACCAGCTATAGTTATACCAGCTGTAGTTATACCAGCTGTAGTTATACCAGCTGTATCTATACCAGCTGTAGTTATACCAGCTGTATCTATACCAGCTATAGTTATACCAGCTGTATCTATACCAGCTGTAGTTATACCAGCTGTATCTATACCAGCTGTAGTTATACCAGCTGTATCTATACCAGCTGTAGTTATACCAGCTGTATCTATACCAGCTGTAGTTATACCAGCTGTATTTATACCAGCTGTAGTTATACCAGCTGTAGTCTATACCAGCTGTAGTTATACCAGCTGTATCTATACCAGCTGTAGTTATACTAGCTGTATCTATACCAGCTTATAGTTATACCAGCTGTAGTTATACCAGCTGTAGTTATACCAGCTGTAGTTATACCAGCTTTAGTTATACCAGCTGTATCTATACCAGCTGTAGTTATACCAGCTGTATCTATACCAGCTATAGTTATACCAGCTGTATCTATACAAGCTATAGTTATACCAGCTGTAGTTATACCAGCTATAGTTATACCTGTAGTTATACCAGCTGTATCTATACCAGCTGTAGTTATACCAGCTGTAGTTATACCAGCTGTAGATCTATACCAGCTATAGTTATACCAGCTGTATCTATACCAGCTATAGTTATACCAGCTGTATCTATACAGCTGTAGTTATACCAGCTGTATCTATACCAGCTGTAGTTATACCTAGCTGTAGTTATACCAGCTGTATCTATACTGTGCTGTAGTTATACCAGCTGTATCTATACCAGCTATGAGTTATACCAGCTGTATCTATACTCAGCTGTAGTTATACCAGCTGTATCTATACCAGCTGTAGTTATACCAGCTGTATCTATACCAGCTGTAGTTATACCAGCTGTATCTATACCAGCTATGAGTTATACCAGCTGTATCTATACCAGCTATAGTTATACCAGCTGTATCTTATACCAGTATACCAGCTATAGTTATACCAGCTGTATCTATACCAGCTGTAGTTATACCAGCTGTATCTATACCAGCTGTAGTTATACCAGCTGTATGTATACCAGCTGTATCTATACCAGGTGTAGTTATACCAGCTGTAGTTATACCAGCTGTAGTTATACCAGCTGTAGTTATACCTGCTGTATCTATACCAGCTGTAGTTATACCAGCTGTATCTATACCAGCTATAGTTATACCAGCTGTATCTATACCAGCTTATAGTTATACCAGCTGTAGTTATACCAGCTGTAGTTATACCAGCTGTATCTATACCAGCTGTAGTTATACCAGCTGTATCTATACCAGCTATAGTTATACCAGCTGTATCTATACCAGCTATAGTTATACCAGCTGTATCTATACCAGCTGTAGTTATACCAGCTGTATCTATACCAGCTGTATCTATACCAGCTGTAGTTATACCAGCTGTAGTTATACCAGCTGTATCTATACCAGCTGTAGTTATACCAGCTGTAGTTATACTCAGCTATAGTTATACCAGCTGTAGTTATACCAGCTAAAAGTTATATTATACCAGCTGTATCTATACCAGCTGTAGTTATACCAGCTGTATCTATACCAGCTGTAGTTATACCAGCTGTATCTATACCAGCTGTAGTTATACCAGCTGTATCTATACCAGCTATAGTTATACCAGCTGTAGTTATACCAGCTGTAGTTATACCAGCTGTAGTTATACCAGCTATAGTTATACCAGCTGTATCTATACCAGCTATAGTTATACCAGCTGTATCTATACCAGCTGTAGTTATACTAGCTGTATTCATACCAGCTGTATCTATACCAGCTGTAGTTATACCAGCTGTATTTGATACCAGCAGTATGTTATACCAGCTGTATCTATACCAGCTGTATCTATACCAGGTATAGTTATACCAGCTGTATCTATACCAGCTATAGTTATACCAGCTGTAGTTATACCAGCTGTAGTTATACCAGCTGTAGTTATACCAGCTGTATCTATACCAGCTATAGTTATACCAGCTGTATCTATACTCAGCTGTAGTTATACCAGCTGTATCTATACCAGCTGTAGTTATACCAGCTGTATCTATACCAGCTGTAGTTATGCCAGTTGTATGTATACTCAGCTATAGTTATACCAGCTGTATCTATACCAGCTACAGTTATACCAGCTGTATATATACCAGCTGTAGTTATACCAGCTGTATCTATACCAGATGTAGTTATACCAGCTGTATCTATACCAGCTGTAGTTATACCTAATGTATCTATACCAGCTTTTGTTTAACCAGGTGTAGTTATACCAGCTGTAGTTATACTCAGCTGTAGTTATACTCTCAGCTTTAGTTATACCTGATGTATCTATACCAGCTGTAGTTATACCAGCTGTATCTATACTCAGCTATAGTTATACCTTTAGCTGTATCTATACAAGCTATAGTTATACCAGCTGTAGTTATACTCAGCTGAGTTATGAGCTGTATCTATAACCAGCTATAGCTATACCAGCTGTATCTATACTAGCTATAGTTATACCTTATCTGTATCTATACCATGTGCTTATAGTTATACCAGCCTGTATGCTATACCCAGCTGTAGTTATACCAGCCATCCTATACCAGCTGTAGTTATACTAGCTGTAGTTATACTAGCTTATAGTTATACCAGCTGTATCTATACCAGCTTGTAGTGTTATACCAGCTGTAAGTCTATACTAGCTATAGTTATACCTTAGCTGTAGTTATACCAGCTGTAGTTGGGTACCAGCTGTAGTTATACCAGCTATAGTTATACCAGCTGGGTAGTCTATACCAGCTATAGTTATACCCAGCTAGTATCTATACCCAGCTGTAGTTATACCCTCAGCTGTATCGTATAATCTCAGCCTGCATTTATACCAGCTGGTATCTATACCAGCTGTAGTTATACCTCAGCTGTATGTATACTCAGCTAAGTATCTATACCAGCTGTATTCTATACCAGCTATAGTTATACCAGTCTGTATCTATACCTCAGCTGTAGTTATACTCAGCTGTATCTAGTACTAGATGTAGCAGGCTCAGCTGTAGTTATACCTAGCTGTAGTTATGTACTCAGCTGTATCTATACTAGCTGTAGTTATACCAGCTACCTTCATACTAGCTGTAGTTATTCCAGCTGTATCTATACCAGCTATAGTTATACCAGCTGTAGTTATACCAGGCTGTAGTTATACTAGCTGTATCTCCATACTTCTCAGCTTATAGTTATGGGCTCCAGCTGTATTCCTATACTAGTTTGTATATAGGTATACTCTCAGCTGTCATCTATACTCAGCTGTAGTTATACTCAGCTTGTATCTATACCAGTTGTATCTATACTCAGCTGTATTTATACCAGCTAGTAGTTATACCAGCTGTATGTATACCAGCTGTATCTATACTCAGCTTATTATCTTATAGTCCAGCTTATAGTTATACCAGCCAAGTATCTATACCTCAGCTGTAGAAATATAACCAGCTGTCCATCTGATACTCAGATGTAGTTATACTCTCAGTTTTAGTTATACCAGCTGTAGTTATACCTGAGCTGTATCTATACCAGCCTGTAGTTATACCCAGCTGTATCTATACTCCATCTATAGTTATACCAGCTGGTATCTATACACCAGCCTATAGTTATGAGCTAGCTGTAGTTATATCTCAGCCTGTAAAGTTATATCTCAGCTGCACTACACCAGTTGTTCTATGACCAGCTATAGTTATACCTAGCTGTATCTATACTATACCAGCTATAGTTATACTCTCAGCTGTATCTATACCAGCTTGTAGTTATACCAGCTGTATCTATACCAGCTGTAGTTATACCTGAGCTGGTATCTATACCAGCTTATAGTTATACCAGCTGTATCTTATACCCAGCTATAGTTATACTCAGCTGTAGTTATACCAGCTGTAGTTATACCAGCTGTATCTATACCTTGTGCTATAGCTATACCAGCTGTATCTATAACCAGCTATAGTTATAGGGGCCTAGCTGTAGTTATACTTAGCTGTAGTCTATACCAGCTGTAGTTGATGTACTCTAGCTGTAGTTATACTTCCAGCTGGAGTTATACCAGCTTTATCTATACTATCTGTAGTTATAATTCAGCTGTAGTTATACTCAGCCTGTATCTATACCTAGCTGTATCTATACCTAGCTGTAAGGTTCTATACCAGTTGTAGGTTATACCAGCTTATAGTTATACCAGCTGTATCTATATACTCATAGCTGTAGTTATACTCCAGCTGTGAAGTTATACTCCAGCTTATAGTTATACTAGTTGTAGTCTATAACTAGCTGTAGTTATACTAGCTGTACTCTATACCAGCTATAGTGTATACCTTAGCTGTATCTTATACCAGCTATAGTTATAACCAGCTGTATCTATACTCAGCTATAGTTATACCAGCTGTATCTATACCAGCGTATAGTTGATACCTCAGCTTGTAGTTATACTGCAGCTGTAGTTATACTAGCTAGTAGTTATACTCAGCTGTATCTATACCATCTGTAGTTATACCTGTAGCTGTAATCTGATACCAGCTGCAGTTATACCAGCTGTAGTTATACTCAGCTGGGTAGTTATACCAGTAGTACCAGCTGTATCTATACCTGAGCTATAGTTATACCAGCTGTATCTAGGCTACCAGCTGTAGTTATACCCAGCTGTGACTCTATACCCTCAGCCATAGTTATGCTCAGCTGTAGTTATACTCAGCTGTAGTTATACCAGCTTGTATTTATACCAGTCATATAGTTATACTCAGCTGGTATCTATACTCAAAGCTGGGATAGTTTATACTCAGCTGTGATCTATACTAGCTGTAGTTATACCAGCTGTAGCTCTATACTAGCTATAGTTATACCTCAGCTGTATCTGATACTCAGCCTGTAGTTATACCAGCTGTATCTATAGCCCAGCTTGTAGTTATACCAGCTGTAGTTATACCAGCTGTAAGTTATACCAGCTGTATCTTTATACTAGCTTATAGTTATACCCAGCTGTATCTATACCTCTGAGCTTATAGTTGATACCAGCTGGTATCTATACCTCAGCTTATAGTTGTGACCAGCCTGTATCTATACCAGCTGATAGTTATAACCAGCTGTAGTTATACTAGCTGTAGTTATACTGTATCTAGACTCAGGGCTAGGCTAGTATATACCAGCTGTAGTTATACCAGCTAGGCTAGTGGCCTATACCAGCTGTGATCTATACCAAGGCTGTATAGTTATGACTGAAGCTGTAGTTATACCAGCTGTAGTTATACTAGCTGTGAGTTATACCAGCTGTAGTCTATACCAGCTGTAGTTATACCAGTCTAAGTAGTTATACTCAGCTATAAAGTTATACTCAGCTGTATCTATACTGAAGCTGTATGTTATACCAGCTGTATTTATACTCCAGGCTGTGGAAGTTAGTACCAGCTGTATCTATACCAGCTATAGTTATACCTAGCTGTATCTCATACTAGCTAAGTAGTTATAGCCTGTGCTGTGTCTATACTCAGCTGTAGTTATACTCAGCTTGTATCTATACTCAGCTGTAGTTATACCGCCTTCAGCTGTATCTTATGTACCAGGCTGTAGCATCTATACCCAGCTGTATCTATACTAGGCTCAGCTGTAGTTAGGCCTAGCCAGACTGTAGTTATACCTTTAGCTGTATTTATACCAGCTGTAGGTTATGTACCAGGCTGTATTTCTATACTCTAGCTATAGTTATACTCACAGCTGTACTCTATACCAGCTGTAGTTATACTCAGCTGTAGAATATACCAGCTGTATTCTATACCAGCTATAGTTATACCCTTGGCTGTATCTATACCAGCTGTAGTTATACCTCAGCTGTATCTATACTAGCTATAGGTTATACTCAGGCTGTATCTATACCCAGCTATAGTTATACCCAGCTGTATCTGATACCAGATGTAGTTATACCAGCTGTATGGCCCATACTCAGCTGATATCTATACCAGCTGTACTTATACTCAGCTAAAGTAGTTATACCAGCTGTATGTACTGACTGTAGTTGATGAGCTCAGACAGGGTCCAGTGCTCACAGTTGTCTCCCAAGACAGAAGATACATCAGCTGTATCTATACCAGCTGTAATTCTAAGTAAGAAGTGAGGCTAGGTAGTTATATCTAGCTTGAGAAGATGGCAGCAGATCAACATGCTCTCAGCAGTAGGCTGATGTCTAGATGTAATATGCTTGATGAATGAGTGGATCTGAAGCACCCATACTTTCTCAGCTGTAAGGTTATACCTCCAGCTGGTATCTATACTCCAGGCTGTAGTTATACTCAGCTGTATCTATACCCAGCTATAGTTATACCAGCTGTAGTTATACCAGCTGGGTATCTATACCAGCTGTAGTTATACCTAGCTGTATCTATACCAGCCATAGTATGAAGTACCAGCTGTATCTGATACTCAGCTATAGTTGTTCAGCTATCCATACTCCAGCTTGTAGTTATACTCAGCCAGAAGTTATACTAGCTGTATCTATACCAGCCATAGTTATAACCAGCTCAGTATCTATACTCAGCTGTGAGTTATACCAGCCTGTATTCTATACAGCTTGTTTAACTAGGTGTAGTTATACCAGCTGTAGTTATACTCAGCTGGGTGAGTTATACCCAGCTTTAAGTATCTATACCTAGCTATGGTTATACCAGCTGTAGTTATACCAGCTTATAGTTATACTCTCAGCTGTAAAGTTATACCCAGCTGTATGTATATACCCTCAGCTGCACTCTATACCAGCTATGGTAGTTGGCACATGCCTAGCTGTATCTATACCAGCTGTAGTTATACTCCAGCTGTATCTATACCAGTTATAGTTATATCACAGCTGGGAAGTTATACCTAGCTGTAGTTATACTAGCTATAGTTATAATTAGCTGTAGTTATACCAGCTGTAGCTTATGGCCCAGCTTTATCTATAGCCAGCTGTAGTTATACTCAGCTGTATCTATACTCAGATGTAGTATCTATACCAGCTGTATCTTCCATACTAGCTGTAGTTATGCTACCTCAGCAATAGTATCTATACCCAGTTAGGTGTAGTTATACCTAGCTGTAGTTATACCCAGCTGTAGTTATACTTAGCTGTATTTATGGCTCAGATAAAGTTATACCTAGCTGTATCTATACCAGCTGTAGTTATACCCACGTATCTATACTTAGCTTTTACAACTAGTGTATTATACCAGCTGTAGTTATACCAGCTGTATAGTTATACTCAGCTGTATCTATACTCAGCTATAGTTATACTCAGCTGTATTCTATACCTCAGCAGCTATAGTTATACCTAGCTGTATGACTAAACCAGCTATAGTTATACAGCTATAGTTATACCAGCTGTATCTATACCCAGCTATAGTTATATCAGCTGTATTTCCATACTAGCTATAGTTATATCATTAGTGCCATACCCTAGCCTGTAGTTATACTCAGCTTATAGTTATACTAGTCTGTAGTTATACCTAGCTGGTAGTTATACTCAGCTTTATCTATACCATCTCAGTAGTTATACCAGCTTGTGATGTATACACT
This sequence comes from Brachymystax lenok tsinlingensis, assembly GCA_030435695.1. NCBI lineage: Eukaryota > Metazoa > Chordata > Actinopteri > Salmoniformes > Salmonidae > Brachymystax > Brachymystax lenok. The sequence goes on from CM059799.1 coordinate 2,694,066, forward strand.
AGCTGTATCTATACTCAGCTGTGATCTATACTAGCCTGTAGTTATACCTAGCTGTAGTTATGGGCCAGCTATAGTTATACCAGCCTGTATTTATACCAGCCTGTAGTTATAGGGCTAGCTGTAGTTATACTCCAGCTATAGTTATACCAGCTGGTATTTATACTAGCTGTAGTTATACTCACAGGCTGTATCTATACCCTAAGTTATAGTTATACCAGCTGTATCTTATACTCAGCTGTGTAGTTATACCTCAGCTGTACTCTATACTCAGCTTATAGTATATCACCAGCTGTATCTATACCAGCTGTAGTTATACTTCATGTATCTATAGAGGTCACTAGGCTGTAGTTATACTCACAGCTGTATCTATACAAGCTATAGTTGGGTACCCAGCTGTACTCCATACTCAGCTATAGTTATACCTCAGTTTGTAGTTATACCAGCTGTATCTATACCAGCTGTAGTTATACCAGCTGTATCTATACCAGCAGTAGTTATACCTAGCTGTATAGTTATACTAGCCTGTAGTCTATACCAGCTGTATCTATACCAGTTGTAAGTTATATACAGCTGTAGTTATACCAGCTGTATCTATACCAGCTGTAGTTATACCAGGCTGCATCTATACCCAGGCTGTAGTTATACCAGCTTGCAGTTCATACCAGCTGTAGTTATACCAGGAAGCTGTATCTTATACTCAGCTGTAAAGTTATACCAGCTGTACTTATACCAGCTGCAGTTATACCAGCTGTATCTATACCCAGCTGGGTAGTTATACCTCAGCTTTGTAATCACTATACTCAGCTGTAGTTATACCAGCCTGTATCTACTACTCAGCCCATATAGTTATAGTTGGGCTAGCTGTATCTATACCAGCCAGTTGTTATACTAGCTGTAGTTATACTAGCTTGTAGTTATTCCAGCTGTATCTATACTGAGCTGTAGTTATAAACCAGCTGTAGTTATACCCAGTTGTATCTATACCAGCTCGTATCTATACCAGCTGTAGTTATACCAGCTGTAGTTATATCCAGCTGTAGTTATACTCAGCTATTGTATCTATACCCAGCTGTATCTATACTAGCCTGTAGTTATACCTAGCTATAGTTATACCAGCTGTAGTTATACCAGCTGGGAATGAGTTATTCAGCTGTATCTATACTAGCTATAGTTATACCAGCTGTATCTATACTCAGCTGTAGTTATAGCAGCAGCTGTATCTATACTCAGCTGTAGTTATACCCAGCTGTATCTATACTAGCTGTAGTTATACCCAGCTGTATCTATACCAGCTGTAGTTATACCAGCTGTATCTATAGGCCCAGCTGTATCTATACTACAGCTGTACATACCAGCTGTAGTTATACTCAGCTGTAGTTATACCAGCTGTAGTTATACCAGTTTTGTATCTATACCAGCTATAGTTATACCAGCTGTATCTATACCAGCTGTAGTTATACCAGCTGTAGTTATACCAGCTGTAGTTATACTCCAGCTGCAGTTATATCACCCAGCTGTATCTATGCATACCCAGCCATGTAGTTATGTACCAGCCTTTATCTATACCATCCAGCTATACTAGCTGTATGTATACCTCAGGCTGTATCTATACTCAGCTGTAGTTATACCAGCTGTAGTTATTATACTAGCTATAGTTATACTCAGCTGTATCTTATAGCTCAGCTGTAGTTATACCTCAGCTGTATCTATACCAGCTGTAGTTAGTACCTCAGCTGTATGTATAGGCTCAGCTGTATTCATACCAGCTGTATCTATAATTGTTATAGTTATACCAGCTGTAAAGAGTAACTAGCTGTAGTTATACTCAGCTGGTATCTATACCAGCTTGCAGTTATACCAGCTTTGGTATCTATACCAGCTGGTAGTTATACCTAGCTGTAGTTATACCTAGCTGTAGTTATACCAGGCCAGACTCCATACTCAGTTGTAGTTATACTAGGCCTGTATCTATACCCAGCTGTAGTTGATTCAGCTGTATCTTATACCAGAAGAGGCTCAGCTGTAGTTATACTCAGCTGTAGTTATACTCAGCTGTAGTTATACCAGCTGCTAGTCTATACTTAGCTGTAGTTATACCAGCTGTAATTATACTCAGCTTGGTATCTTATACCAGCTGTAGTTATAGCTCAGCTGTAGGTTATACCAGCTGTATAGTTATACCAGCTGTAGTTATACCAGCTGTAGTCTATACCAGCTTGTAGTTATACTCAGCTGTATCTATACTCAGTTTATAGTTATACTCAGAGCTGTATCTATACCAGCTATAGTTATACCAGCTAGTTATACTCAGCTGTAGTTACACCAGCTGTATCTATACCTCAGCTATAGTTATACTCAGCTGTATCTATACTAGCTATAGTTATAATTAGCCAGAAGTTATACCAGCTGTAGTTATACTCAGCTATAGTTATACTTAGCTGTAGTCTATACCCAGCTGTAGTTATACTCAGCTGTATCTATACTCCAGCTGTAGTTATACCAGCTGTATCTATACCTCCAGCTGTATCTATACTCATTGTATCTATACCAGCTGTAGTTATACCTGAGCTGTAGTTATACCAGCCATAGTTATACCCAGCTGCATCTATACCAGCTGTAGTTCATACTCAGCTGTAGTTATACCAGCTATAGTTATACCCAGCTGTAGTTATACCCAGCTTGTAGTTATACCAGCTGTATCTATGCACCAGCTCTAGTTATACTCAGCTGTATCTATACCAGCTGTAGTTATACCAGCCTGTATCTATACCCAGCTTATAGTTATACCTCAGCTATATCTATACCCAGCTGTAGTTATACCTAGGCTGTAGTTATACCAGCTATAGTTATACCAGCTGTAGCAGTTATACCAGCTGTAGTTATACCAGCTGTATCTATACCAGCTGTAGTTATACCAGCTGTATCTATACCAGCTGTGAGTTATACCAGGCTGTATCTATACCAGCTGTAGTTATACCAGCTGTAGTTATATCCAGCCATAGTTATACTAGCTGTATCTATACCAGCTGTAGCTATACCAGTTTAAGCTGTATCTATTCCTTCTATAGTAGTTATTCCAGCTGTATCTAAATAGCTGCTGTAGTTATGTACCAACTCTAGTTATACCAGCTATTATTATACCAGCTGTATCTATATACTAGCCAGAAGTTATACCAGCTGTATCTATACCAGCTTATAGTTATACCAGCTGTATCTATACTCAGCTATAGTTATATTTTAGCTAGTTATACTAGCTGTATCTATACCAGCTATGTATGTAGTTATACCAGCTGTATCTATACCTCAGCTATATACCAGCTGTAGTTATACTCAGCTGTAGTTATACTAAAGCTGTAGTTAGACCAGCTTTTATCTATACCATCTGTAGGTATATACTAGCTGTATGTATACTAGCTGTATCTATACTCAGCGCTGTATCTATACCAGTTGTAGTTATACCAGCTAGAAGTCTATACTCAGCTATAGTTATACTAGCTGTATCTATACCTAGCTGTAGTTATACAAGCTGTAGTTATACCAGCTATAGTTATACCAGCTGTAGTTATACTATTAGCCAGTTATACCAGCTGTATCTATACCAGTTATAGCTACCCAGCTGCATCTATACCAGCTGTAGTTATACCAGCTGTATCTATACTTCAGCGATAGTTATACTAGCTGTATCTCTACTCAGCTGTAGTTACACTCCAGCTGTAGTTATACCCAGCTATAGTTATACCAGCTGTAGTTATACCAGCTATAATTATAACAGCTGTATCTATACCAGCCATAGTTA
>CM059799.1:2697961-2995461 GCA_030435695.1 Brachymystax lenok tsinlingensis
TTATGGTAATGGAAAAATATGTGAGGTGCTACCCTCAAACAATCAAATGTGCTGCTTTACCGTAAAGCCTTTTGAAATCTGACAACGCTGTGATTTTGCCAAGAAACAGAGCTTTTGATGAGTATGGAACACTTGTATGTTGGTGGATGTTTAATAATTCATTTTTTGGATTTTGAATTTGGCGCCTTGCATTTCACCTGGTAGTGTCGGGATTAGGCGCTAGCGCCCAGCAATCCCCCAGAAGTTAACTACTTAGGGAGCACTACCAGGTGAAATGCAAGGCGCCAAATTCAAAATCCAAAAGTTGAATTATTAAACATTCATCTATATACAAGTGTTGCATAGTCATCAAAAGCTCTGCTTAAAAAAAAGCTCTGGCCATGCAGTCGTGGGTGAACAGGGACTCCAGAAGGGGACTAAGCACGCACCCCTGAGGGTCCCCTGTGTTGAGAGTCAGCATGGCACATGTGTTGTTGCCTACCCTTACCACCTGGGGGCGGCCTGTCAGGAACTCCAGGATCCAGTTGCAGAGGGGAGGTGTTTAGTCCTAGGGTCCTTAGCCTGGTGATGAGCTTTGAGGGCACTATGGTGTTGAACGCTGAGCTGTAGTCAATGAACAGCATTCTCACATAGGTGTTCCTTTTGTCCAGGTGGGAAAGGGTTTAATTGCAAAAACTTTTTTGGGTGACCTAGTCACTTTCTATATGATCTACAGTTGTTTGACTAAAAAGCTGATAACCTCTTTCTCTTAACTACTTACGGAGTGGTGAGGCGCCAAATTCAAAATCCAAAAGTTGAATTATTAAACATTCATCAATATACAAGTGTTGCATAGTCATCAAAAGCTCTGATTCTTGGCAATATCACAGCGTTGTCAGATTTCAAAAAGGCTTTACGGCGAAAGCACAACATTTGATTGTTTGAGGGTAGCACCTCTCATATTTTATGCATTAGCATAAATCCATAACCAAAGCGGGTCTCATAAAACGCATAAAATCGCTAATATAAAATCCCCTTACTTTTGATGAACTTCTGCTGAGGGCTTCCCAAGTGTCCAACGAAGACAATCCATGCTTCTTTTGTTAGAAAAAGTCATTTATTATATCCATAAATCTCCGTTTGGTTGGCGCGTTATGATCATAAAATCCACCGTTGAGTCGCCCATTGAACCGTGAAGAGAACATGTTCAAATTATACCTCTACAAACAAATCAAACACATTTTTTATGTATCCTTAGGTATTTGCTGTAATATTTCAACCGGACGATAACGTGAACGATAGGAAAGAAAAATAAAGTGATGCGTGTTCACAATCTCGCGTGCGTCAAACCTTGTTTACAAAAGTGGTCGCCTGACAATTTCCTGTTCCTATCTGTTCTGGTCACTCCTAGAATTCCCAGACTTTGTATATAGACTGTTGACATCTAGTGGAAGCCATAGGTACTGCAGTCTCAGTCCTACATAAAGTTGTATGCATTAAGCACAATGGAGAAGATGCTCATTTACAAAAAAAACGGCAAATCCGGATGGATTTTCCTCTGGCTTTCGCCTGCTATATCAATTCTGTTATACTCACATACATTATTTTAACACTCTTAGAAACTTCAGAGTGTTTCCTATCCAATAGTACTAATTATGTGCATATCCTATTGTCTGGGCCTGAGTGGCATGCATTTTACTTTGGGCACGCCAGACTCTCCAAAACCGTCACCTAGCCGCTCCCTAAGAAAAATGATTTTCTCTAAGTCAGGGATTGCTATAACTTCTTCCTCTGTAAGTCCACAGGGATGGCTATGCTTGACCTCAGTCAGCCCAGGCTTGAAGTGGAACCTAATGGCACCCTATGGGCCCTGGTAAAAAGTGGCGCACTGTAAATCGAATAGGGTGTAATTTGGGTTGAGCCCTTGTCTCATAGCCCTTGTCTCATTGCCATGTCAGAGGCTGCCTCTTGATCAGAAAACATCCACCCATCCACCTTCAGTCCAGTGACTGGTTAATTGCCTTTAAGAAAACCTCTGACCCCTTTCAGCCTTCAGGAAATGGCTGGATGCAGTCGAGGTTCAGCAAGATACCCTCTAAATTATAATGTCTGTTCTCATTTTCACCTCCTTCCTCTTCTCTTTGGTTCGTTAAGACCTTTTGCTTTTTATGGCTCAGTGCTTTTACCCCCAAGCCTTAAGACATTACACCCTCCTCCCACACACACACACACACACACACACACACACACACACACACACACACACACACACACCCCTTCTTGCTTTTACCTGTAGCAGCAATAGGATGTTTCCTTAGTCACTCAGACATTAAAGACCCTGGTCAAAAGACCAGGGCCCGTAGGGTAGGTAATAAATACAGAAAAGCAACCACAGGAAATGGATTCGTCTACCTCCTTTAGGTCTGGTAGATGACAGAAAAGACAAGGAAACAGAGAGAGAGAAGGGTAAGCAACAGCCAAGGAAAACAGAGAGAGAAGAGTAAGGAACAGACAAGGGAAACCTATTCCACCTCAGGAGACTGAAAAGATTTGGCATGGGTCCTCAGATCCTCAAAAGGTTCTACAGCTGCACCATCGAGATCATCCTGACGGGTTGCATCACCGCCTGGTATGGCAACTGCTCATCTCCGACCGCAAGGCACTACAGATGGTTATTGTGGATTCTGGAGCGGGATCGATTTGGAGGTGGAGGGTCCGTCATGGTCTGGGGCGGAGTGTCACAGCTTCATCGGACTGAGCTTGTTGTCATTGCAGGCAATCTCAACGTTGTGCGTTACAGGGAAGACATCCTCTACCCTCATGTGGTACCCTTCCTGCAGGCTCATCCTGACATGACCCTCCAGCATGACAATGACACCAGCCATACTGCTCGTTCTGTGCGTGATTTCCTGCAAGACAGGATTGTCAGTGTTCTGCCATGGCCAGTGATCTCAATCCCATTGAGCACGTCTGGGACCTGTTGGATCGGAGGATGAGAAATGTCCCCCCAGAAATGTCCGGGAACTTGCAGGTGCCTTGGTGGAAGAGTGGGGTAACATCTCACAGCAAGAACAGGCAAATCTGCTACAGTCCATGAGGAGGAGATGCACTGCAGTACTTAATGCAGCTGGTGGCCACACCAGATACTGACTGTTACTTTGATTTTGACCCCCCGCTTTGTTCAGAGACACATTATTCCATTTCTGTTAGTCACATGTCTGTGGAACTTGTTCAGTTTGTCTCAGTTGTTGAATCATGTTATGTTCATACAAATAATTCCACATGTTAAGTTTGCTGAAAATAAACACAGTTGAGTTTATAAGGTAACATAAGGTAACATAAGGTAACATAAGATAACATAATGTAACATAAGGTAACATAAGGTAACGTAATATAAGGTATCTTAAGGTAACATAAGGTAACATAAGGTAACATAAGGTAACATAAGGTAACGTAATATAAGGTAATATAATGTAACATAAGGTAACATAAGGTAACATAAGGCAACATAAGGCAACATAAGGCAACATAAGGCAACATAAGGTAACGTAATATAAGGTAATATAATCTAACATAAGGTAACATAAGGTAACATAGGATAATAAAAGGTAACATAGGATAACATAAGGTAACATAAGGTAACGTAATATAGGATAATATAAGGTAACATAAGGTAACATAGGATAATAAAAGGTAACATAGGATAACATTAGGTAACATAATGTAACATAAGGTAACATAAGGTAATATAAGGTAATATAAGGTAACATAAGGTAACATAAGGCAACATAAGGCAACATAAGGTAACATAAGGTAACATAAGGTAACGTAATATAAGGTAATATAATGTAACATAAGGTAACATAAGGTAACATAAGGTAACGTAATATAAGGTAACATAAGGTAACATAAGGTAACATAAGGTAACATAAGGTAACATAAGGTAACATAAGGTAACATAAGGTAACGCAATAATAAGGTAACATAAGGTAACATAAGGTAACATAAGGCAACATAAGGCAACATAAGGCAACATAAGGTAACATAAGGTAACATAAGGTAACATAAGGTAACATAAGGTAACATAAGGTAACGTAATATAAGGTAACATAAGGTAACATAAGGCAACATAAGGCAACATAAGGCAACATAAGGTAACATAAGGTAACATAATGTAACATAAGGTAACATAAGGTAACATAAAGTAACATAAGGTAACGTAACATAAGGTAACATAAGGTAACATAAGGCAACATAAGGCAACATAAGGCAACATAAGGCAACATAAGGTAACGTAATATAAGGTAATATAATGTAACATAAGGCAACATAAGGTAACATAAGGCAACATAAGGCAACATAAGGCAACATAAGGCAACATAAGGTAACATAAGGTAACATAATGTAACATAAGGTAACATAAGGTAACATAAGGTAACATAAGGTAACGTAATATAAGGTAACATAAGGTAACATAAGGTAACATAAGGTAACATAAGGCAACATAAGGCAACATAAGGCAACATAAGGCAACATAAGGTAACGTAATATAAGGTAATATAATGTAACATAAGGTAACATAGGATAATATAAGGTAACATAAGGTAACATAGGATAATAAAAGGTAACATAGGATAACATAAGGTAACATAAGGTAACGTAATATAGGATAATATAAGGTAACATAAGGTAACATAGGATAATAAAAGGTAACATAGGATAACATTAGGTAACATAATGTAACATAAGGTAACATAAGGTAACATAAGGTAATATAAGGTAACATAAGGTAACATAGGATAATATAAGGTAACATAAGGTAACATAGGATAATAAAAGGTAACATAAGGTAACATAGGATAATAAAAGGTAACATAGGATAACATAAGGTAACATAAGGTAACATAAGGTAACATAAGGTAACGTAATATAGGATAATATAAGGTAACATAAGGTAACATAGGATAATAAAAGGTAACATAGGATAACATTAGGTAACATAATGTAACATAAGGTAACATAAGGTAACATAAGGTAATATAAGGTAACATAAGGTAACATAGGATAATATAAGGTAACATAAGGTAACATAGGATAATAAAAGGTAACATAAGGTAACATAGGATAATAAAGGTAACATAGGATAACATAAGGTAACATAAGGTAACATAAGGTAACATAAAAGGTAATGTAATATAGGATAATATAAGGTAACATAAGGTAACATAAGGTAACATAAGGTAACATAAGGTAACATAAGGTAACGTAATATAGGATAATATAAGGTAATATAAGGTAACATAAGGTAACATAAGGTAACATAGGATAATATAAGGTAACATAAGGTAACATAGGATAATAAAAGGTAACATAGGATAACATAAGGTAACATAAGGTAACATAGGATAATAAAAGGTAACATAGGATAACATAAGGTAACATAAGGTAACATAAGGTAACATAAGGTAACGTAATATAGGATAATATAAGGTAACATAAGGTAACATAGGATAATAAAAGGTAACATAGGATAACATTAGGTAACATAAGGTAACATAAGGTAACATAAGGTAATATAAGGTAACATAAGGTAAATATAGGATAATATAAGGTAAATATATGTAAATATAGGATAATAAAAGGTAAATATAGGATAACATAAGGTAACATAAGGTAACATAAGGTAACATAAGGTAACATAAGGTAACATAAGGTAACATAATCTAACATAAGGTAACATAAGGTAACATAAGGTAACATAAGGTAACATAAGGTAATATAAGGTAGCATGTAAGGAAACATAGGATAATAAAAGGTAACATAGGATAATGTAAGGTAACATAATGTAACATAATGTAACATAAGGTAACATAGGATAATAAAAGGTAACATAAGGTAACATAATGTAACATAAGGTAACATAGGATAATAAAAGGTAACATAGGATAACGTAAGGTAACATAATGTAACATAATGTAACATAAGGTAACATAGGATAATAAAAGGTAACATAATGTAACATAATGTAACATAAGGTAACATAGGATAACATAAGGTAACATAAGGTAACATAAGGTAACATAAGGTAACATAATCTAACATAAGGTAACATAAGGTAACATAAGGTAAATATAAGGTAACATATAGGTAATATAAGGTAACGTAAGGAAACATAGGATAATAAAAGGTAATATAGGATAACGTAAGGTAACATAATGTAAATATAATGTAACATAAGGTAACATAGGATAATAAAAGGTAACATAAGGTAACATAATGTAACATAAGGTAAATATAGGATAATAAAAGGTAACATAGGATAACGTAAGGTAACATAATGTAACATAATGTAACATAAGGTAACATAGGATAATATAAGGTAACATAGGATAACATTAGGTAACATAATGTAACATAAGGTAACATAAGGTAACATAAGGTAATATAAGGTAACATAAGGTAACATAAGGTAACATAAGGTAACATAGGATAATATAAGGTAACATAAGGTAACATAAGGTAACATAGGATAATATAAGGTAACATAAGGTAACATAAGGTAACATAGGATAATATAAGGTAACATAAGGTAACATAAGGTAATATAAGGTAACATAAGGTAACATAAGGTAACATAGGATAATATAAGGTAACATAAGGTAACATAAGGTAACGTAATATAATGTAACGTAAGGTAACGTAAGGTAAGATAAGGTAATGTAAGGAAACATAGGATAATGTAAGGTAATATCAGGTAACGTAATATAAGGTAAGATAACGTAATATAAGGTATCTTAAGGAAACGTAAGGTAAGATAAGGAAATGTAAGGTAACATAAGATAACGTAATATAAGGTAAGATAAGGTAAGATAAGGTAAGATAAGGTAATATAATGTAACATAAGGTAACGTAATATAAGGTAATATAACGTAATATAAGGTAAGATAACGTAATATAAGGTATCTTAAGGAAACGTAAGGTAAGATAAGGAAATGTAAGGTAACATAAGGTAACATAATATAAGGTAAGATAAGGTAAGATAAGGTAAGATAAGGTAATATAATGTAACATAAGATAACGTGAACGTAAGGTAAATAACATAAGGAAACATAGGATAATAAAAGGTAACATAAGGTAACATAATGTAACATAATGTAACATAAGGTAACGTAACATAAGGTAACATAAGGTAACATACTACGTTAGCATTAAGGTAACACAAGGTAACAGTAACATAATGTAACATAAGGAAACATAGGATAATATAAGGTAACATAATGTAACATAATGTAACATAAGGTAACGTAACATAAGGTAACATACGGTAACGTAAGGTAACACAAGGTAACGTAATATAAGGTAATATAATGTAACATAAGGTAACATAGGATAATATAAGGTAAATATAAGGTAACATAGGATAATAAAGGTAACATAGGATAACATAAGGTAACATAATGTAACATAAGGTAACATAAGGTAACATAAGAAAACTAAGGTAACATAAGGTAACATAAGAAAACTAAGGTAACATAAGGTAACATAAGATAACATAAGTTAACATAATCTAACATAAGGTAACATAAGATAACATAAGGTAACATAATCTAACATAAGGTAACATAAGGTAACATAAGGTAATATAATGTAACATAAGGTAACATAAGGTAACATAAGGTAACGTAATATAATGTAACGTAAGGTAACGTAAGGTAAGATAAGGTAATGTAAGGAAACATAAGGTAACGTAATATAAGGTAATATAACGTAATATAAGGTAAGATAACGTAATATAAGGTATCTTAAGGAAACGTAAGGTAAGATAAGGAAATGTAAGGTAACATAAGATAACATGTAATATAAGGTAAGATAAGGTAAGATAAGGTAAGATAAGGTAAGATAAGGTAAGATAAGGTAATATAATGTAACATAAGATAACGTGAATATAAGGTAAGATAAGGTAAGATAAGGTAATATAATGTAACATAAGATAACGTAGCGTAAAGGTAACATAAGGAAACATAGGATAATAAAAGGTAACATAAGGTAACATAATGTAACATAATGTAACATAAGGTAACGTAACATAAGGTAAATATACGATGTAACGTATAAAGGTAACACAAGGTAACGTAATATAAGGTAATATAATGTAACATAAGGTAACATAAGGTAACATAAGGTAACATAATAAGGTAAATATAGGATAATAAAAGGTAACATAGGATAACATAAGGTAACATAAGGTAACATAAGGATAATATAAGGTAACATAAGGTAACATAGGATAATAAAGGTAACATAGGATAATACATAAGGTAACATAATGTAACATAAGAAAACTAAGTTAACATAAGGTAACATAAGATAACATAAGGTAACATAATCTAACATAAGGTAACATAAGGTAACATAATCTAACATAAGGTAACATAAGGTAACATAATCTAACATAAGATAACATAAGGTAACATAATCTAACATAAGATAACATAAGGTAACATAAGGTAACATAATCTAACATAAGGTAATATAAGGTATCTTAAGGTAACATAAGGTAACATAAGGTAACATAATCTAACATAAGGTAACATAAGGTAACATAAGATAACATAAGGTAACATAAGGTAACATAATCTAACATAAGATAACATAAGGTAACATAATCTAACATAAGGAAACAGGATAACATAAGGTAACATAAGGTAACATAATGTAACATAATGTAACATAATGTAACATAAGGTAACATAAGGTAACATAAGGTAACATAAGGTAACATAATGTAACATAATGTAACATAATGTAACATAATGTAACATAATGTAACATAAGGTAACATAAGGTAACATAATGTAACATAATGTAACATAATGTAACATAAGGTAACATAGGATAATATAAGGTAACATAAGGTAACGTAACATAAGGTAACATAAGGTAACATAAGGTAACATAGGATAATATAAGGTAACATAAGGTAACATAAGGTAAATATAATGTAACATAAGGAAACATAAGGTAACATAATTTAACATAAGATAACATATAGGTAACATAAGGTAACATAATGTAACATAAGGTAAATATAGGATAATATAAGGTAACATAAGGTAACGTGAACATAAGGTAACATAAGGTAACATAGGATAATATAATGTAACATAAGGTAACATAATGTAACATAAGAAACATAAGGTAAATATAATTTAATATAAGATAACATAAGGTAACATAAAGGTAAATATAATGTAAATATAAGGTAAATATAGGATAATATAAGGTAAATATAAGGTAATTTAAATATAAGGTAAATATAAGGTAACATAAGGTAACATAAGGTAACATAGGATAATATAAGGTAACATAACATAAGGTAACATAAGGTAACATAATGTAACATAAAGGAAACATAAGGTAACGTAATATAAGGTAATATAATGTAACATAATGTAACATAAGGTAACATAGGATAATATAAGGTAACATAACATAAGGTAACATAAGGTAACATAATGTAACATAATGTAACATAAGGTAACATAAGATAACGTAATATAATGTAACGTAAGGTAACGTAAGGTAACATAGGATAATGTAAGGTAATATAAGGTAAGATAAGGTAAGATAACGTAAGGTAACGTAAGGTAAGATAAGGTAATGTAAGGAAACATAGGATAATGTAAGGTAATATAAGGTAACGTAATATAAGGTAATATAACGTAATATAAGGTAACATAGGATAATATAAGGTAATATAAGGTAAGATAAGGTAAGATAACGTAAGGTAACGTAAGGTAAGATAAGGTAAGATAAGGTAAGATAAGGTAATATAATGTAACATAAGGTAACGTAATATAAGGTAATATAACGTAATATAAGGTAAGATAACGTAATATAAGGTATCTTAAGGAAACGTAAGGTAAGATAAGGAAATGTAAGGTAACATAAGGTAACATAATATAAGGTAAGATAAGGTAAGATAAGGTAAGATAAGGTAATATAATGTAACATAAGATAACGTAACGTAAGGTAACATAAGGAAACATAGGATAATAAAAGGTAACATAAGGTAACATAATGTAACATAATGTAACATAAGGTAACGTAACATAAGGTAACATACGGTAACGTAAGGTAACACAAGGTAACGTAATATAAGGTAATATAATGTAACATAAGGTAACATAGGATAATAAAAGGTAACATAGGATAACATAAGGTAACATAAGGTAACATAGGATAATATAAGGTAACATAAGGTAACATAGGATAATAAAAGGTAACATAAGGTAACATAATGTAACATAATGTAACATAAGGTAACGTAACATAAGGTAACATAAGGTAACATACGGTAACGTAATATAAGGTAACATAAGGTAACATACGGTAACGTAAGGTAACACAAGGTAACGTAATATAAGGTAATATAATGTAACATAAGGTAACATAGGATAATAAAAGGTAACATAGGATAACATAAGGTAACATAAGGTAACGTAATATAGGATAATATAAGGTAACATAAGGTAACATAGGATAATAAAAGGTAACATAGGATAACATTAGGTAACATAATGTAACATAAGGTAACATAAGGTAACATAAGGTAACATAAGGTAACATAAGGCAACATAAGGCAACATAAGGCAACATAAGGCAACATAAGGTAACGTAATATAAGGTAATATAATGTAACATAAGGCAACATAAGGCAACATAAGGCAACACAAGGTAACGTAATATAAGGTAATATAATGTAACATAAGGTAACATAGGATAATAAAAGGTAACATAGGATAACATAAGGTAACATAAGGTAACGTAACATAAGGTAACATAAGGTAACATAAGGTAACGTAATATAAGGTAATATAATGTAACATAAGGTAACATAGGATAATAAAAGGTAACATAGGATAACATAAGGTAACATAAGGTAACGTAATATAGGATAATATAAGGTAACATAAGGTAACATAGGATAATAAAAGGTAACATAGGATAACATTAGGTAACATAATGTAACATAAGGTAACATAAGGTAACATAAGGTAATATAAGGTAACATAAGGTAACATAGGATAATATAAGGTAACATAAGGTAACATAGGATAATAAAAGGTAACATAAGGTAACATAGGATAATAAAAGGTAACATAGGATAACATAAGGTAACATAAGGTAACATAAGGTAACATAAGGTAACGTAATATAGGATAATATAAGGTAACATAAGGTAACATAAGGTAACATAAGGTAACATAAGGTAACGTAATATAGGATAATATAAGGTAATATAAGGTAACATAAGGTAACATAAGGTAACATAGGATAATATAAGGTAACATAAGGTAACATAGGATAATAAAAGGTAACATAGGATAACATAAGGTAACATAAGGTAACATAGGATAATAAAAGGTAACATAGGATAACATAAGGTAACATATATGTAATATAAGGTAACATAAGGTAACATAAAGGTAATAGTAATATAGGATAATATAAGGTAACATAAGGTAACATAGGATAATAAAAGGTAACATAGGATAACATTAGGTAACATAAGGTAACATAAGGTAACATAAGGTAATATAAGGTAACATAAGGTAACATAAGGTAACATAGGATAATATAAGGTAACATAAGGTAACATAGGATAATAAAAGGTAACATAGGATAACATATAAGGTAACATAAGGTAACATAAGGTAACATAAGATAACATAAGGTAACATAAGGTAACATAAGATAACATAAGGTAACATAAGGTAACATAAGGTAACATAAGGTAACGTAAGGAAACATAGGATAATAAAAGGTAACATAGGATAACGTAAGGTAACATAATGTAACATAAGGTAACATAAGGTAACATAATCTAACATAAGGTAACATAAGGTAACATAAGGTAACATAAGGTAACATATAAGGTAATATAAGGTAGCGTAAGGAAACATAGGATAATAAAAGGTAACATAGGATAACGTAAGGTAACATAATGTAACATAATGTAACATAAGGTAACATAGGATAATAAAAGGTAACATAAGGTAACATAATGTAACATAAGGTAACATAGGATAATAAAAGGTAACATAGGATAACGTAAGGTAACATAATGTAACATAATGTAACATAAGGTAACATAGGATAATATAAGGTAACATAGGATAACATTAGGTAACATAATGTAACATAAGGTAACATAAGGTAACATAAGGTAACATAGGATAATATAAGGTAACATAAGGTAACAGGATAACATAAGGTAACATAAGGTAATATAAGGTAACATAAGGTAACAGGATAACATAAGGTAACATAAGGTAATATAAGGTAACATAAGGTAACATAAGGTAACATAAGGTAACATAGGATAATATAAGGTAACATAAGGTAACATAAGGTAACATAGGATAATATAAGGTAACATAAGGTAACATAAGGTAACATAGGATAATATAAGGTAACATAAGGTAACATAAGGTAATATAAGGTAACATAAGGTAACATAAGGTAACATAGGATAATATAAGGTAACATAAGGTAACATAAGGTAACGTAATATAATGTAACGTAAGGTAACGTAAGGTAACATAGGATAATGTAAGGTAATATAAGGTAAGATAAGGTAAGATAACGTAAGGTAACGTAAGGTAAGATAAGGTAATGTAAGGAAACATAGGATAATGTAAGGTAATATAAGGTAACGTAATATAAGGTAAGATAACGTAATATAAGGTATCTTAAGGAAACGTAAGGTAAGATAAGGAAATGTAAGGTAACATAAGATAACGTAATATAAGGTAAGATAAGGTAAGATAAGGTAAGATAAGGTAATATAATGTAACATAAGGTAACGTAATATAAGGTAATATAACGTAATATAAGGTAAGATAACGTAATATAAGGTATCTTAAGGAAACGTAAGGTAAGATAAGGAAATGTAAGGTAACATAAGGTAACATAATATAAGGTAAGATAAGGTAAGATAAGGTAAGATAAGGTAATATAATGTAACATAAGATAACGTAACGTAAGGTAACATAAGGAAACATAGGATAATAAAAGGTAACATAAGGTAACATAATGTAACATAATGTAACATAAGGTAACGTAACATAAGGTAACATAAGGTAACATACGGTAACGTAAGGTAACACAAGGTAACGTAACATAATGTAACATAAGGAAACATAGGATAATATAAGGTAACATAATGTAACATAATGTAACATAAGGTAGCAGTAACATAAGGTAACATCTGATAGCGTAAAGGTAACACAAGGTAACGTAATATAAGGTAATATAATGTAACATAAGGTAACATAGGATAATATAAGGTAACATAAGGTAACATAGGATAATAAAAGGTAACATAGGATAACATAAGGTAACATAATGTAACATAAGAAAACTAAGGTAACATAAGGTAACATAAGATAACATAAGGTAACATAAGGTAACATAAGGTAACATAAGGTAACATAGGATAATAAAAGGTAACATAGGATAACATAAGGTAACATAAGGTAACATAGGATAATATAAGGTAACATAAGGTAACATAGGATAATAAAAGGTAACATAGGATAACATAAGGTAACATAAGGTAACATAGGATAATATAAGGTAACATAAGGTAACATAGGATAATAAAAGGTAACATAGGATAACATAAGGTAACATAATGTAACATAAGAAAACTAAGGTAACATAAGGTAACATAAGATAACATAAGGTAACATAATCTAACATAAGGTAACATAAGGTAACATAATCTAACATAAGGTAACATAAGGTAACATAATCTAACATAAGATAACATAAGGTAACATAATCTAACATAAGATAACATAAGGTAACATAAGGTAACATAATCTAACATAAGGTAATATAAGGTATCTTAAGGTAACATAAGGTAACATAAGGTAACATAATCTAACATAAGGTAACATAAGGTAACATAAGATAACATAAGGTAACATAAGGTAACATAATCTAACATAAGATAACATAAGGTAACATAATCTAACATAAGGAGACAGGATAACATAAGGTAACATAAGGTAACATAATGTAACATAATGTAACATAATGTAACATAATGTAACATAAGGTAACATAAGGTAACATAAGGTAACATAAGGTAACATAATGTAACATAAGGTAACATAGGATAATATAAGGTAACATAAGGTAACGTAACATAAGGTAACATAAAGGTAACATAAGGTAACATAAGGTAACATAAGGTAACATAAGGTAACATAAGGTAACATAATGTAACATAAGGAAACATAAGGTAACATAATTTAACATAAGATAACATAAGGTAACATAAGGTAACATAATGTAACATAAGGTAACATAGGATAATATAAGGTAACATAAGGTAACATAAGGTAACATAAGGTAACATAGGATAATATAAGGTAACATAAGGTAACATAATGTAACATAAGGAAACATAAGGTAACATAATTTAACATAAGATAACATAAGGTAACATAAGGTAACATAATGTAACATAAGGTAACATAGGATAATATAAGGTAACATAAGGTAGCATTAACATAAAGGTAACATAAGGTAACATAAAGGTAACATAAGGTAACATAGGATAATATAAGGTAACATAACATAAGGTAACATAAGGTAACATAAGGTAACATAAGGTAACATAATGTAACATAAGGAAACATAAGGTAACGTAATATAAGGTAATATAATGTAACATAATGTAACATAAGGTAACATAGGATAATATAAGGTAACATAACATAGAGGTAACATAAGGTAACATAATGTAACATAATGTAACATAAGGTAACATAAGATAACGTAATATAATGTAACGTAAGGTAACGTAAGGTAACATAGGATAATGTAAGGTAATATAAGGTAAGATAAGGTAAGATAACGTAAGGTAACGTAAGGTAAGATAAGGTAATGTAAGGAAACATAGGATAATGTAAGGTTATATAAGGTAACGTAATATAAGGTAATATAACGTAATATAAGGTAACATAGGATAATATAAGGTAATATAAGGTAAGATAAGGTAAGATAACGTAAGGTAACGTAAGGTAAGATAAGGTAAGATAAGGTAAGATAAGGTAATATAATGTAACATAAGGTAACGTAATATAAGGTAATATAACGTAATATAAGGTAAGATAACGTAATATAAGGTATCTTAAGGAAGCGTATTAAGGTAAGATAAGGAAATGTAAGGTAACATAAGGTAACATAATATAAGGTAAGATAAGGTAAGATAAGGTAAGATAAGGTAATATAATGTAACATAAGATAACGTAACGTAAGGTAACATAAGGAAACATAGGATAATAAAAGGTAACATAAGGTAACATAATGTAACATAATGTAACATAAGGTAACGTGAACATAAGGTAACATACGGTAACGTAGTAAAGGTAACACAAGGTAACGTAATATAAGGTAATATAATGTAACATAAGGTAACATAGGATAATAAAAGGTAACATAGGATAACATAAGGTAACATAAGGTAACATAGGATAATATAAGGTAACATAAGGTAACATAGGATAATAAAAGGTAACATAGGATAACATTAGGTAACATAATGTAACATAAGGTAACATAAGGTAACATAAGGTAACATAAGGTAACATAAGGCAACATAAGGCAACATAAGGCAACATAAGGCAACATAAGGTAACGTAATATAAGGTAATATAATGTAACATAAGGCAACATAAGGCAACATAAGGCAACACAAGGTAACGTAATATAAGGTAATATAATGTAACATAAGGTAACATAGGATAATAAAAGGTAACATAGGATAACATAAGGTAACATAAGGTAACGTAATATAGGATAATATAAGGTAACATAAGGTAACATAGGATAATAAAAGGTAACATAGGATAACATTAGGTAACATAATGTAACATAAGGTAACATAAGGTAACATAATGTAACATAATGTAACATAAGGTAACATAGGATAACATTAGGTAACATAATGTAACATAAGGTAACATAAGGTAACATAAGGTAATATAAGGTAACATAAGGTAACATAGGATAATATAAGGTAACATAAGGTAACATAGGATAATAAAAGGTAACATAAGGTAACATAGGATAATAAAAGGTAACATAGGATAACATAAGGTAACATAAGGTAACATAAGGTAACATAAGGTAACGTAATATAGGATAATATAAGGTAACATAAGGTAACATAAGGTAACATAAGGTAACATAAGGTAACATAAGGTAACGTAATATAGGATAATATAAGGTAATATAAGGTAACATAAGGTAACATAAGGTAACATAAGGTAACATAAGGTAACATAGGATAATATAAGGTAACATAAGGTAACATAGGATAATAAAAGGTAACATAGGATAACATAAGGTAACATAAGGTAACATAGGATAATAAAAGGTAACATAGGATAACATAAGGTAACATAAGGTAACATAAGGTAACATAAGGTAACGTAATATAGGATAATATAAGGTAACATAAGGTAACATAGGATAATAAAAGGTAACATAGGATAACATTAGGTAACATAAGGTAACATAAGGTAACATAAGGTAATATAAGGTAACATAAGGTAACATAAGGTAACATAGGATAATATAAGGTAACATAAGGTAACATAGGATAATAAAAGGTAACATAGGATAACATAAGGTAACATAAGGTAACATAAGGTAACATAAGATAACATAAGGTAACATAAGGTAACATAAGATAACATAAGGTAACATAAGGTAACATAAGGTAACATAAGGTAACGTAAGGAAACATAGGATAATAAAAGGTAACATAGGATAACGTAAGGTAACATAATGTAACATAAGGTAACATAAGGTAACATAATCTAACATAAGGTAACATAAGGTAACATAAGGTAACATAAGGTAACATAAGGTAATATAAGGTAACGTAAGGAAACATAGGATAATAAAAGGTAACATAGGATAACGTAAGGTAACATAATGTAACATAATGTAACATAAGGTAACATAGGATAATAAAAGGTAACATAAGGTAACATAATGTAACATAAGGTAACATAGGATAATAAAAGGTAACATAGGATAACGTAAGGTAACATAATGTAACATAATGTAACATAAGGTAACATAGGATAATATAAGGTAACATAGGATAACATAAGGTAACATAAGGTAACATAGGATAATATAAGGTAACATAAGGTAACATAAGGTAATATAAGGTAACATAAGGTAACATAAGGTAACATAAGGTAACATAAGGTAATATAAGGTAACATAAGGTAACATAAGGTAACATAAGGTAACATAGGATAATATAAGGTAACATAAGGTAACATAAGGTAACATAGGATAATATAAGGTAACATAAGGTAACATAAGGTAACATAGGATAATATAAGGTAACATAAGGTAACATAAGGTAATATAAGGTAACATAAGGTAACATAAGGTAACATAGGATAATATAAGGTAACATAAGGTAACATAAGGTAACGTAATATAATGTAGCGTAAAGATAGCAAGTAATAAGGTAACATAGGATAAATGTAAGGTAATATAAGGTAAGATAAGGTAAGATAACGTAAGGTAACGTTAAGGTAAGATAAGGTAATGTAAGGAAACATAGGATAATGTAAGGTAATATAAGGTAACGTAATATAAGGTAAGATAACAGTAATATAAGGTATCTTAAGGAAGCGTAAGGTAAGATAAGGAAATGTAAGGTAACATAAGATAGCAGTAATATAAGGTAAGATAAGGTAAGATAAGGTAAGATAAGGTAATATAATGTAACATAAGGTAACGAATATAAGGTAATATAACGTAATATAAGGTAAGATAACGTAATATAAGGTATCTTAAGGAAGCGTAAGGTAAGATAAGGAAATGTAAAGGTAACATAAGGTAACATAATATAAGGTAAGATAAGGTAAGATAAGGTAAGATAAGGTAATATAATGTAACATAAGATAACGTAACGTAAGGTAACATAAGGAAACATAGGATAATAAAAGGTAACATAAGGTAACATAATGTAACATAATGTAACATAAGGTAACGTAACATAAGGTAACATAAGGTAACATACGATAACGTAAGGTAACACAAGGTAACGTAACATAATGTAACATAAGGAAACATAGGATAATATAAGGTAACATAATGTAACATAATGTAACATAAGGTAACGTAACATAAGGTAACATACGGTAACGTAAGGTAACACAAGGTAACGTAATATAAGGTAATATAATGTAACATAAGGTAACATAGGATAATATAAGGTAACATAAGGTAACATAGGATAATAAAAGGTAACATAGGATAACATAAGGTAACATAATGTAACATAAGAAAACTAAGGTAACATAAGGTAACATAAGATAACATAAGGTAACATAAGGTAACATAAGGTAACATAAGGTAACATAGGATAATAAAAGGTAACATAGGATAACATAAGGTAACATAAGGTAACATAGGATAATATAAGGTAACATAAGGTAACATAGGATAATAAAAGGTAACATAGGATAACATAAGGTAACATAAGGTAACATAGGATAATATAAGGTAACATAAGGTAACATAGGATAATAAAGGTAACATAGGATAACATAAGGTAACATAATGTAACATAAGAAAACTAAGGTAACATAAGGTAACATAAGATAACATAAGGTAACATAATCTAACATAAGGTAACATAAGGTAACATAATCTAACATAAGGTAACATAAGGTAACATAATCTAACATAAGATAACATAAGGTAACATAATCTAACATAAGATAACATAAGGTAACATAAGGTAACATAATCTAACATAAGGTAATATAAGGTATCTTAAGGTAACATAAGGTAACATAAGGTAACATAATCTAACATAAGGTAACATAAGGTAACATAAGATAACATAAGGTAACATAAGGTAACATAATCTAACATAAGATAACATAAGGTAACATAATCTAACATAAGGAGACAGGATAACATAAGGTAACATAAGGTAACATAATGTAACATAATGTAACATAATGTAACATAATGTAACATAAGGTAACATAAGGTAACATAAGGTAACATAATGTAACATAATGTAACATAAGGTAACATAGGATAATATAAGGTAACATAAGGTAACGTAACATAAGGTAACATAAGGTAACATAAGGTAACATAGGATAATATAAGGTAACATAAGGTAACATAAGGTAACATAATGTAACATAAGGAAACATAAGGTAACATAATTTAACATAAGATAACATAAGGTAACATAAGGTAACATAATGTAACATAAGGTAACATAGGATAATATAAGGTAACATAAGGTAACGTAACATAAGGTAACATAAGGTAACATAGGATAATATAATGTAACATAAGGTAACATAATGTAACATAAGGAAACATAAGGTAACATAATTTAACATAAGATAACATAAGGTAACATAAGGTAACATAATGTAACATAAGGTAACATAGGATAATATAAGGTAACATAAGGTAACGTAACATAAGGTAACATAAGGTAACATAAGGTAACATAAGGTAACATAGGATAATATAAGGTAACATAACATAAGGTAACATAAGGTAACATAATGTAACATAAGGAAACATAAGGTAACGTAATATAAGGTAATATAATGTAACATAATGTAACATAAGGTAACATAGGATAATATAAGGTAACATAACATAAGGTAACATAAGGTAACATAATGTAACATAATGTAACATAAGGTAACATAAGATAACGTAATATAATGTAACGTAAGGTAACGTAAGGTAACATAGGATAATGTAAGGTAATATAAGGTAAGATAAGGTAAGATAACGTAAGGTAACGTAAGGTAAGATAAGGTAATGTAAGGAAACATAGGATAATGTAAGGTTATATAAGGTAACGTAATATAAGGTAATATAACGTAATATAAGGTAACATAGGATAATATAAGGTAATATAAGGTAAGATAAGGTAAGATAACGTAAGGTAACGTAAGGTAAGATAAGGTAAGATAAGGTAAGATAAGGTAATATAATGTAACATAAGGTAACGTAATATAAGGTAATATAACGTAATATAAGGTAAGATAACGTAATATAAGGTATCTTAAGGAAACGTAAGGTAAGATAAGGAAATGTAAGGTAACATAAGGTAACATAATATAAGGTAAGATAAGGTAAGATAAGGTAAGATAAGGTAATATAATGTAACATAAGATAACGTAGCATTAAGGTAACATAAGGAAACATAGGATAATAAAAGGTAACATAAGGTAACATAATGTAACATAATGTAACATAAGGTAACGTAACATAAGGTAACATACGGTAACGTAAGGTAACACAAGGTAACGTAATATAAGGTAATATAATGTAACATAAGGTAACATAGGATAATAAAAGGTAACATAGGATAACATAAGGTAACATAAGGTAACATAGGATAATATAAGGTAACATAAGGTAACATAGGATAATAAAAGGTAACATAGGATAACATTAGGTAACATAATGTAACATAAGGTAACATAAGGTAACATAAGGTAACATAAGGTAACATAAGGCAACATAAGGCAACATAAGGCAACATAAGGCAACATAAGGTAACGTAATATAAGGTAATATAATGTAACATAAGGCAACATAAGGCAACATAAGGCAACACAAGGTAACGTAATATAAGGTAATATAATGTAACATAAGGTAACATAGGATAATAAAAGGTAACATAGGATAACATAAGGTAACATAAGGTAACGTAATATAGGATAATATAAGGTAACATAAGGTAACATAGGATAATAAAAGGTAACATAGGATAACATTAGGTAACATAATGTAACATAAGGTAACATAAGGTAACATAATGTAACATAATGTAACATAAGGTAACATAGGATAACATTAGGTAACATAATGTAACATAAGGTAACATAGGTAACATATAAGGTAATATAAGGTAACATAAGGTAACATAGGATAATATAAGGTAACATAAGGTAACATAGGATAATAAAAGGTAACATAAGGTAACATAGGATAATAAAAGGTAACATAGGATAACATAAGGTAACATAAGGTAACATAAGGTAACATAAGGTAATGTAATATAGGATATATAAGGTAATATAAGGTAACATAAGGTATATAAGGTAACATAAGGTAACATAAGGTAACATAAGGTAACATAAGGTAATGTAATATAGGATAATATAAGGTAATATAAGGTAAATATAAGGTAACATAAGGTAACATAAGGTAAATATAAGGTAACATAGGATAATATAAGGTAACATAAGGTAACATAGGATAATAAAAGGTAAATATAGGATAACATAAGGTAAATATAAGGTAACATAGGATAATAAAAGGTAACATAGGATAAATATAAGGTAACATAAGGTAACATAAGGTAACATAAGGTAACGTAATATAGGATAATATAAGGTAACATAAGGTAACATAGGATAATAAAAGGTAACATAGGATAACATTAGGTAAATATAAGGTAAATATAAGGTAACATAAGGTAATATAAGGTAACATATAAGGTAACATAAGGTAACATAGGATAATATAAGGTAACATATAAGGTAAATATAGGATAATAAAAGGTAACATAGGATAACATATAAGGTAACATATAAGGTAACATAAGATAACATAAGGTAACATAAGGTAAATATAAGATAACATAAGGTAACATAAGGTAACATAAGGTAACATAAGGTAACGTAAGGGAAACATAGGATAA
The DNA here is from genome assembly GCA_030435695.1 of Brachymystax lenok tsinlingensis. Taxonomy (NCBI): domain Eukaryota; kingdom Metazoa; phylum Chordata; class Actinopteri; order Salmoniformes; family Salmonidae; genus Brachymystax; species Brachymystax lenok. The sequence continues at coordinate 2,719,749 of CM059799.1, forward strand.
TAAAAGGTAACATAGGATAACGTAAGGTAACATAATGTAACATAAGGTAACATAAGGTAACATAATCTAACATAAGGTAACATAAGGTAACATAAGGTAACATAAGGTAAATATAAGGTAATATAAGGTAACGTAAGGAAACATAGGATAATAAAAGGTAACATAGGATAACGTAAGGTAACATAATGTAAATATAATGTAACATAAGGTAACATAGGATAATAAAAGGTAACATATAAGGTAACATAATGTAACATAAGGTAACATAGGATAATAAAAGGTAACATAGGATAACGTAAGGTAACATAATGTAACATAATGTAACATAAGGTAACATAGGATAATATAAGGTAACATAGGATAAATATAAGGTAACATAAGGTAACATAGGATAATATAAGGTAACATAAGGTAACATAAGGTAATATAAGGTAAATATAAGGTAACATATAAGGTAACATAAGGTAACATAAGGTAATATAAGGTAAATATAAGGTAACATAAGGTAAATATAAGGTAACATAGGATAATATAAGGTAAATATAAGGTAACATAAGGTAACATAGGATAATATAAGGTAACATAAGGTAACATAAGGTAACATAGGATAATATAAGGTAACATAAGGTAACATAAGGTAATATAAGGTAACATAAGGTAACATAAGGTAACATAGGATAATATAAGGTAACATAAGGTAACATAAGGTAACGTAATATAATGTAACGTAAGGTAACGTAAGGTAACATAGGATAATGTAAGGTAATATAAGGTAAGATAAGGTAAGATAACGTAAGGTAACGTAAGGTAAGATAAGGTAATGTAAGGAAACATAGGATAATGTAAGGTAATATAAGGTAACGTAATATAAGGTAAGATAACGTAATATAAGGTATCTTAAGGAAACGTAAGGTAAGATAAGGAAATGTAAGGTAACATAAGATAACGTAATATAAGGTAAGATAAGGTAAGATAAGGTAAGATAAGGTAATATAATGTAACATAAGGTAACGTAATATAAGGTAATATAACGTAATATAAGGTAAGATAACGTAATATAAGGTATCTTAAGGAAACGTAAGGTAAGATAAGGAAATGTAAGGTAACATAAGGTAACATAATATAAGGTAAGATAAGGTAAGATAAGGTAAGATAAGGTAATATAATGTAACATAAGATAACGTAACGTAAGGTAACATAAGGAAACATAGGATAATAAAAGGTAACATAAGGTAACATAATGTAACATAATGTAACATAAGGTAACGTAACATAAGGTAACATAAGGTAACATACGGTAACGTAAGGTAACACAAGGTAACGTAACATAATGTAACATAAGGAAACATAGGATAATATAAGGTAACATAATGTAACATAATGTAACATAAGGTAACGTAACATAAGGTAACATACGGTAACGTAAGGTAACACAAGGTAACGTAATATAAGGTAATATAATGTAACATAAGGTAACATAGGATAATATAAGGTAACATAAGGTAACATAGGATAATAAAAGGTAACATAGGATAACATAAGGTAACATAATGTAACATAAGGTAACATAAGGTAACATAAGAAAACTAAGGTAACATAAGGTAACATAAGAAAACTAAGGTAACATAAGGTAACATAAGATAACATAAGTTAACATAATCTAACATAAGGTAACATAAGATAACATAAGGTAACATAATCTAACATAAGGTAACATAAGGTAACATAAGGTAATATAATGTAACATAAGGTAACATAAGGTAACATAAGGTAACGTAATATAATGTAACGTAAGGTAACGTAAGGTAAGATAAGGTAATGTAAGGAAACATAAGGTAACGTAATATAAGGTAATATAACGTAATATAAGGTAAGATAACGTAATATAAGGTATCTTAAGGAAACGTAAGGTAAGATAAGGAAATGTAAGGTAACATAAGATAACGTAATATAAGGTAAGATAAGGTAAGATAAGGTAAGATAAGGTAAGATAAGGTAAGATAAGGTAATATAATGTAACATAAGATAACGTAATATAAGGTAAGATAAGGTAAGATAAGGTAATATAATGTAACATAAGATAACGTAACGTAAGGTAACATAAGGAAACATAGGATAATAAAAGGTAACATAAGGTAACATAATGTAACATAATGTAACATAAGGTAACGTGTAACATAAAGGTAACATATGGTAACGTAAGGTAACACAAGGTAACGTAATATAAGGTAATATAATGTAACATAAGGTAACATAAGGTAAATATAAGGTAACATAGGATAATAAAAGGTAACATAGGATAACATAAGGTAACATAAGGTAACATAGGATAATATAAGGTAACATAAGGTAACATAGGATAATAAAAGGTAACATAGGATAACATAAGGTAACATAATGTAACATAAGAAAACTAAGGTAACATAAGGTAACATAAGATAACATAAGGTAACATAATCTAACATAAGGTAACATAAAGGTAACATAATCTAACATAAGGTAACATAAGGTAACATAATCTAACATAAGATAACATAAGGTAACATAATCTAACATAAGATAACATAAGGTAACATAAGGTAACATAATCTAACATAAGGTAATATAAGGTATCTTAAGGTAACATAAGGTAACATAAGGTAACATAATCTAACATAAGGTAACATAAGGTAACATAAGATAACATAAGGTAACATAAGGTAACATAATCTAACATAAGATAACATAAGGTAACATAATCTAACATAAGGAAACAGGATAACATATAAGGTAACATAAGGTAACATAATGTAACATAATGTAACATATAATGTAACATAATGTAACATAAGGTAAATATAAGGTAACATATAAGGTAACATAAGGTAACATAATGTAAATATAATGTAACATAAGGTAAATATAGGATAATATAAGGTAAATATAAGGTAACGTAACATAAGGTAACATAAGGTAAATATAAGGTAACATAAGGTAACATAAGGTAACATAATGTAACATATAAGGAAACATAAGGTAACATAATTTAACATAAGATAACATAAGGTAACATAAGGTAAATATAATGTAACATAAGGTAACATAGGATAATATAAGGTAAATATAAGGTAAATATAAGGTAAATATAAGGAAACATAGGATAATATAATGTAACATAAGGTAACATAATGTAACATAAGGAAACATAAGGTAACATAATTTAACATAAGATAACATAAGGTAAATATAAGGTAAATATAATGTAACATAAGGTAACATAGGATAATATAAGGTAAATATAAGGTAACGTAACATAAGGTAACATAAGGTAACATAGGATAATATAATGTAACATAAGGTAAATATAATGTAACATAAGGAAACATAAGGTAACATAATTTAACATAAGATAACATAAGGTAACATAAGGTAACATAATGTAACATAAGGTAACATAGGATAATATAAGGTAACATAAGGTAACATAATTTAACATAAGATAACATAAGGTAACATAAGGTAACATAATGTAACATAAGGTAACATAGGATAATATAAGGTAAATATAAGGTAGCGTAACATAAGGTAACATAAGGTAACATAGGATAATATAATGTAACATAAGGTAACATAATGTAACATAAGGAAACATAAGGTAACATAATTTAACATAAGATAACATAAGGTAACATAAGGTAACATAATGTAACATAAGGTAATATAGGATAATATAAGGTAACATAAGGTAACATAAGGTAACATAATGTAACATAAGGAAACATAAGGTAACATAATTTAACATAAGATAACATATAAGGTAACATAAGGTAACATAATGTAACATAAGGTAAATATAGGATAATATAAGGTAACATAAGGTAACGTAACATAAGGTAACATAAGGTAACATAGGATAATATAATGTAACATAAGGTAACATAATGTAACATAAGGAAACATAAGGTAACATAATTTAACATAAGATAACATAAGGTAACATAAGGTAACATAATGTAACATAAGGTAACATAGGATAATATAAGGTAAATATAAGGTAACGTAACATAAGGTAACATAAGGTAACATAAGGTAAATATAAGGTAACATAGGATAATATAAGGTAACATAACATAAGGTAACATAAGGTAACATAATGTAACATAAGGAAACATAAGGTAACGTAATATAAGGTAATATAATGTAACATAATGTAACATAAGGTAACATAGGATAATATAAGGTAACATAACATAAGGTAACATAAGGTAACATAATGTAACATAATGTAACATAAGGTAACATAAGATAACGTAATATAATGTAACGTAAGGTAACGTAAGGTAACATAGGATAATGTAAGGTAATATAAGGTAAGATAAGGTAAGATAACGTAAGGTAACGTAAGGTAAGATAAGGTAATGTAAGGAAACATAGGATAATGTAAGGTAATATAAGGTAACGTAATATAAGGTAATATAACGTAATATAAGGTAACATAGGATAATATAAGGTAATATAAGGTAAGATAAGGTAAGATAACGTAAGGTAACGTAAGGTAAGATAAGGTAAGATAAGGTAATATAATGTAACATAAGGTAACGTAATATAAGGTAATATAACGTAATATAAGGTAAGATAACGTAATATAAGGTATCTTAAGGAAACGTAAGGTAAGATAAGGAAATGTAAGGTAACATAAGGTAACATAATATAAGGTAAGATAAGGTAAGATAAGGTAAGATAAGGTAATATAATGTAACATAAGATAACGTAACGTAAGGTAACATAAGGAAACATAGGATAATAAAAGGTAACATAAGGTAACATAATGTAACATAATGTAACATAAGGTAACGTAACATAAGGTAACATACGGTAACGTAAGGTAACACAAGGTAACGTAATATAAGGTAATATAATGTAACATAAGGTAACATAGGATAATAAAAGGTAACATAGGATAACATAAGGTAACATAAGGTAACATAGGATAATATAAGGTAACATAAGGTAACATAGGATAATAAAAGGTAACATAAGGTAACATAATGTAACATAATGTAACATAAGGTAACGTAACATAAGGTAACATAAGGTAACATACGGTAACGTAATATAAGGTAACATAAGGTAACATACGGTAACGTAAGGTAACACAAGGTAACGTAATATAAGGTAATATAATGTAACATAAGGTAACATAGGATAATAAAAGGTAACATAGGATAACATAAGGTAACATAAGGTAACATAGGATAATAAAAGGTAACATAAGGTAACATAAGATAACATAAGGTAACATAAGGTAACGTAATATAAGGTAACATAATGTAACATAAGAAAACTAAGGTAACATAAGATAACATAAGGTAACATAAGATAACATAAGGTAACATAAGGTAACGTAATATAAGGTAATATAATGTAACATAAGGTAACATAGGATAATAAAAGGTAACATAGGATAACATAAGGTAACATAAGGTAACATAGGATAATAAAAGGTAACATAAGGTAACATAAGATAACATAAGGTAACATAAGATAACATAAGGTAACATAATCTAACATAAGGTAACATAAGGTAACATAAGGTAATATAATGTAACATAAGGTAACATAAGGTAACGTAATATAATGTAACGTAAGGTAACGTAAGGTAACATAGGATAATGTAAGGTAATATAAGGTAAGATAAGTTAAGATAACGTAAGGTAACATAAGGTAACGTAAGGTAAGATAAGGTAATGTAAGGAAACATAAGGTAACGTAATATAAGGTAATATAACGTAATATAAGGTAAGATAACGTAATATAAGGTATCTTAAGGAAACGTAAGGTAAGATAAGGAAATGTAAGGTAACATAAGATAACGTAATATAAGGTAAGATAAGGTAAGATAAGGTAAGATAAGGTAATATAATGTAACATAAGATAACGTAACGTAAGGTAACATAAGGAAACATAGGATAATAAAAGGTAACATAAGGTAACATAATGTAACATAATGTAACATAAGGTAACGTAACATAAGGTAACATACGGTAACGTAAGGTAACACAAGGTAACGTAATATAAGGTAATATAATGTAACATAAGGTAACATAAGGTAACATAAGGTAACATAAGGTAACATAGGATAATAAAAGGTAACATAGGATAACATAAGGTAACATAATGTAACATAAGAAAACTAAGGTAACATAAGGTAACATAAGATAACATAAGGTAACATAATCTAACATAAGGTAACATAAGGTAACATAAGGTAACATAAGGTAACATAAGGTAACATAATCTAACATAAGATAACATAAGGTAACATAATCTAACATAAGGTAACATAAGGTAACATAATGTAACATAAGGTAAGATAAGGTAAGATAAGGTAAGATAAGGTAATATAATGTAACATAAGATAACGTAACGTAAGGTAACATAAGGAAACATAGGATAATAAAAGGTAACATAAGGTAACATAATGTAACATAATGTAACATAAGGTAACGTAACATAAGGTAACATAAGATAACATAAGGTAACATAATCTAACATAAGGTAACATAAGGTAACATAAGATAACATAAGGTAACATAAGGTAACATAATCTAACATAAGATAACTCATAAGGTAACATAATCTAACATAAGGTAACATAAGGTAACATAATGTAACATAATGTAACATAAGGTAACATAAGGAAACAGGATAACATAAGGTAACATAAGGTAACATAGGATAATATAAGGTAACATAAGGTAACATAGGATAATAAAAGGTAAAATAGGATAACATAAGGTAACATAATGTAACATAAGAAAACTAAGGTAACATAAGGTAACATAAGATAACATAAGGTAACATAATCTAACATAAGGTAACATAAGGTAACATAAGGTAACATAAGGTAACATAAGGTAACATAATCTAACATAAGATAACATAAGGTAACATAATCTAACATAAGGTAACATAAGGTAACATAATGTAACATAAGGTAAGATAAGGTAAGATAAGGTAAGATAAGGTAATATAATGTAACATAAGATAACGTAACGTAAGGTAACATAAGGAAACATAGGATAATAAAAGGTAACATAAGGTAACATAATGTAATATAATGTAAATATAAGGTAACGTAACATAAGGTAACATAAGATAACATAAGGTAACATAATCTAACATAAGGTAACATAAGGTAACATAAGATAACATAAGGTAACATAAGGTAACATAATCTAACATAAGATAACATAAGGTAACATAATCTAACATAAGGTAACATAAGGTAACATAATGTAACATAATGTAACATAAGGTAACATAAGGAAACAGGATAACATAAGGTAACATAAGGTAACATAATGTAACATAATGTAACATAATGTAACATAATGTAACATAAGGTAACATAAGGTAACATAAGGTAACATAAGGTAACATAATGTAACATAATGTAACATAAGGTAACATAGGATAATATAAGGTAACATAAGGTAACGTAACATAAGGTAACATAAGGTAACATAAGGTAACATAGGATAATATAAGGTAACATAAGGTAACATAATGTAACATAAGGAAACATAAGGTAACATAATTTAACATAAGATAACATAAGGTAACATAAGGTAACATAATGTAACATAAGGTAAATATAGGATAATATAAGGTAAATATAAGGTAACAGTAACATAAGGTAACATAAGGTAACATAAGGTAACATAAGGTAAATATAGGATAATATAAGGTAACATAACATAAGGTAACATAAGGTAACATAAGGTAACATAAGGTAACATAATGTAACATAAGGAAACATAAGGTAACGTAATATAAGGTAATATAATGTAAATATAATGTAACATAAGGTAACATAGGATAATATAAGGTAACATAACATAAGGTAACATAAGGTAACATAAGGTAACATAATGTAACATAATGTAACATAAGGTAACATAGGATAATATAAGGTAACATAAGGTAACATAAGGTAACATAATGTAACATAATGTAACATAATGTAACATAAGGTAACATAAGGTAACATAGGATAACATAAGATAACATAATGTAACATAATGTAACATAAGGTAACATAATCTAACATAAGGTAACAGGATAACATAAGGTAACATAAGGTAACATAAGGTAACATAAGGAAACATAAGGTAACATAAGGTAACATAATGTAACATAAGATAACATAAGGAAACAGGATAACATAAGGTAACATAAGGTAACATAAGGTAACATAAGATAACATAAGGAAACATAAGGTAACATAATGTAACATAAGATAACATAAGGTAACATAAGGTAACATAATGTAACATAATGTAACATAAGGTAACATAAGATAACATAAGGTAACATAATCTAACATAATGTAACGTAAGGTAACATAAGGTAACATAAGATAACATAAGGTAACATAAGATAACATAAGATAACATAAGGTAACATAATCTAACATAAGGTAACATAAGGTAACATAAGATAACATAAGGTAACATAAGGTAACATAGGATAATAAAAGGTAACATAGGATAACATAAGGTAACATAAGGTAACATAAGGTAACATAAGATAACATAAGGTAACATAATCTAACATAAGGTAACATAAGGTAACGTAAGGTAACATAAGGTAACATAAGATAACATAAGGTAACATAATCTAACATAAGGTAACATAAGATAACATAAGGTAACATAGGATAACATAAGGTAACATAAGGTAACATAAGGTAACATAAGGTAACATAATCTAACATAAGGTAACATAAGGTAACATAAGGTAACATATATAATATAAGGTAACATAAGGTAAATATATGGTAATATAAGGTAAATATAATCTAACATAAGGTAATATAGGTAAATATATAAATATATAAATATAACATAAGGTAACATAAGGTAACGTAAGGTAACATAAGGTAATGTAAGGAAACATAAGGTAACGTAATATAAGGTAATATAACGTAATATAAGGTAAGATAACGTAACGTAAGGTAACATAAGGTAACATAGGATAACATAAGATAACATAATGTAACATAATGTAACATAAGGTAACATAATCTAACATAAGGTAACAGGATAACATAAGGTAACATAAGGTAACATAATGTAACATAAGGTAACAGGATAACATAAGGTAACATAAGGAAACATAAGGTAACATAAGGTAACATAATGTAACATAAGGTAACATAAGGAAACAGGATAACATAAGGTAACATAAGGTAACATAAGGTAACATAAGATAACATAAGGTAACATAAGGTAACATAATGTAACATAATGTAACATAAGGTAACATAAGATAACATAAGGTAACATAATCTAACATAATGTAACGTAAGGTAACATAAGGTAACATAAGATAACATAAGGTAACATAAGATAACATAAGATAACATAAGGTAACATAATCTAACATAAGGTAACATAAGGTAACATAAGGTAACATAAGGTAAATATAATGTAACATAAGGTAACATAAGGAAACAGGATAACATAAGGTAACATAAGGTAACATAAGGTAACATAAGATAACATAAGGAAACATAAGGTAACATAATGTAACATAAGATAACATAAGGTAACATAAGGTAACATAATGTAACATAATGTAACATAAGGTAACATAAGATAACATAAGGTAACATAATCTAACATAATGTAACGTAAGGTAACATAAGGTAACATAAGATAACATAAGGTAACATAAGATAACATAAGATAACATAAGGTAACATAATCTAACATAAGGTAACATAAGGTAACATAAGATAACATAAGGTAACATAATCTAACATAAGGTAACATAAGGTAACATAGGATAATAAAAGGTAACATAGGATAACATAAGGTAACATAAGGTAACATAAGGTAACATAAGATAACATAAGGTAACATAATCTAACATAAGGTAACATAAGGTAACGTAAGGTAACATAAGGTAACATAAGATAACATAAGGTAACATAATCTAACATAAGGTAACATAAGATAACATAAGGTAACATAGGATAACATAAGGTAACATAAGGTAACATAAGGTAACATAAGGTAACGTAATATAATGTAACGTAAGGTAACATAAGGTAAGATAAGGTAATGTAAGGAAACATAAGGTAACGTAATATAAGGTAATATAACGTAATATAAGGTAAGATAACGTAACGTAAGGTAACATAAGGAAACATAGGATAATAAAAGGTAACATAAGGTAACATAATGTAACATAATGTAACATAAGGTAACGTAACATAAGGTAACATAAGGTAACATACGGTAACGTAAGGTAACACAAGGTAACGTAATATAAGGTAATATAATGTAACATAAGGTAACATAAGATAACATAAGGTAACATAAGGTAACATAAGGTAACATAAGATAACATAAGGTAACATAAGATAACATAATCTAACATAAGGTAACATAAGATAACATAAGGTAACATAAGGTAACATAAGGTAACATAAGGTAACATAATCTAACATATAAGGTAAATATAAGGTAAATATAGGATAATATAAGGTAACATAGGATAATAAAAGGTAACATAGGATAACATAAGATAACATAAGGTAACATAGGATAACATAAGGTAACATAAGGTAACATAAGGTAACATAAGGTAACATAATCTAACATAAGGTAACATAAGGTAACATAAGATAACATAATCTAACATAAGGTAACATAAGATAACATAAGATAACATAAGGTAACATAGGATAACATAAGGTAACATAGGATAACATAAGGTAAATATAAGGTAAATATAAGGTAACATAAGGTAACATAATCTAACATAAGGTAAATATAAGGTAACATAGGATAATATAAGGTAAATATATGTAACATAGGATAATAAAAGGTAAATATAGGATAACATAAGGTAACATAAGGTAAATATAAGATAACATAAGATAACATAAGGTAACATAAGATAACATAAGGTAAATATAAGGTAAATATAAGGTAAATATAAGATAACATAATCTAACATAAGGTAAATATAAGATAACATAAGATAACATAAGGTAACATATAGGATAACATAAGGTAACATATAAGGTAACATAAGGTAACATAATCTAACATAAGGTAACATAAGGTAACATAAGGTAACATAAGGTAACATAGGATAACATAAGGTAACATAAGGTAACATAAGGTAACATAAGATAACATAAGGTAAATATAAGATAACATAGGATAACATAAGGTAAATATAAGGTAAATATAAGGTAAATATAAGATAACATAAGGTAACATAAGATAACATAATCTAACATAAGGTAAATATAAGATAACATAAGATAACATATAAGGTAAATATAGGATAACATAAGGTAAATATAAGGTAAATATAAGGTAAATATAATCTAACATAAGGTAAATATAAGGTAACATAAGGTAACATAAGGTAAATATAGGATAACATAAGGTAAATATAAGGTAAATATAAGGTAACATAAGATAACATAAGGTAACATAAGATAACATAATCTAACATAAGGTAACATAAGATAACATAAGATAACATAAGGTAACATAGGATAACATAAGGTAACATATAAGGTAAATATAAGGTAAATATAATCTAAATATAAGGTAACATAAGGTAAATATAAGATAAATATAAGGTAACATAATCTAACATAAGGTAAATATAAGGTAAATATAAGGTAAATATAAGGTAAATATAGGATAATAAAACGTAACATAGGATAACATAAGGTAACATAAGGTAACATAAGATAACATAAGATAACATAAGGTAACATAGGATAACATAAGGTAACATAAGGTAACATAAGATAACATAAGGTAACATAAGATAACATAATCTAACATAAGGTAACATAAGATAACATAAGATAACATATAAGGTAAATATAGGATAACATAAGGTAAATATAAGGTAAATATAAGGTAAATATAATCTAACATAAGGTAACATAAGGTAACATAGGATAAATATAAGGTAAATATAAGGTAAATATAAGGTAAATATAAGATAACATAAGGTAAATATAAGATAACATAATCTAACATAAGGTAACATAAGATAACATAAGATAAATATAAGGTAACATAGGATAACATAAGGTAAATATAAGGTAAATATAAGGTAACATAATCTAAATATAAGGTAAATATAAGGTAATATAAGATAATATAAGGTAACATAAGATAACATAAGATAACATATAAGGTAACATAGGATAACATAAGGTAACATAAGGTAACATAATCTAACATAAGGTAACATAAGGTAACATAAGGTAACATAATCTAACATAAGGTAACATAAGGTAACATAGGATAACATAAGGTAACATAAGGTAACATAAGGTAACATAAGATAACATAAGGTAACATAAGATAACATAATCTAACATAAGGTAACATAAGATAACATAAGATAACATAAGGTAACATAGGATAACATAAGGTAACATAAGATAACATAATGTAACATAAGGTAACATAAGGTAACATAAGGCACACACATGACATGTTCTGGACTGTCTATAGGATGACTTAGTCAATCTGGGCCACATTTGTAACTAGTGAAAATGACCACGGATCTGTACACATCTTATCAATAAAAGAGCGACTGCTCATGCCTGGAAGGACCCTGATATGTGCTGGAGACAGCTCCCAAGGCATTAATAATGGAGCACCGATCCAAACGGAAAAGGATTGTCACTATTAAAGTCAGCGATAGCCTTCCAAATGGAACCCTATTCCCTATATAGTGCACTAATTTAGGCCAGAGCCCTATGGCACCCTATTCCCTATATAGTGCACTACTTTAGACCAGGGCCCTATGGAACTCTATACCCTATATAGTGCATTACTTTTGACTCCAGACTTCAAAGCAGCTCACAGTCCGCCCCTAGCTCTCTGCCTTGTCTGACTGAGCTTGTTTGGAACAAGGGAAGCCACAAACAAATTTTTCTTTAGGAAATACAGAATCAGAAACTAGTATTTGAATTATTTTTAACCAGTTTGCCTTCTGGGGAGGTTCGGATACATTGATTGTGAGGGGGACTGTGTCTATAGGATTGTATGTGTTAGTGACTGAACCTATCTCTCTCTCTCTCTCTCTCTCTCTCTCTCTCTCTCTCTCTCTCTCTCTCTCTCTCTCTCTCTCTCTCTCTCTCCCCCACTATCACTGTCTATGTGCTAGAGAGAGAGAGACAGAGAGAGAGAGAGAGTGTCTTTTTGACTAAATTCTCTCTGAAGTGCTGCTCTCTCACGCAGGCGCCTCCAAGGGTATTTGAAAACAGTATCATAGCGGCTGCCCCTAGTATGAGTAATGGCAATGGCTGATTCATTGAGTGATTCTGAAGAGGTTATGAGCAAGCCAAGGACAAAGTTATCTCTCTCTACACTCCCCACCAGAAACGCTTATTAGCCTTCAGAACCAATAGCCTTTCTATGCTTCTCTCGTTCTCGAGACTAGCTAGTTCATATATCACGCACCTAGTGTGTGTATGAGTGCATGTGCGTGTGTGTGTGTGTTTGTGTGTGCGTGCATATTTGTGTGTCCCTGTGTGTGTGTGTGTGTGTGTGTGTGTGAGGCCACATACACAGGCATTACGTAACGCTATTTGGTCAACGCCTTGACTCTGTGGAACATATGTAGTGTGATTCATCTAGACTCTGTGGAACCACAAATGGCCCATTCACAAAATCTCATTACACCCCATAGAGACTGGGGAAAGAGATATGGAGAGCTGTGAGAGAGGGACAGGGGGAGAGATAGGGGAGAGAGATAGGAGAGAGAAGTGGAGAGAAGGGGGAAAAGGGAGAGGGGGAGAAAAGTGAAGAGAGAGGGGGTAGGGAGAGGGGGAGAGAGGTGAAGAGGGGGGGGGTAGGGAGAGGGGAGAGAGATACGGAGAAGAAGGAGGGAGATAGGGAGAGAGATAAGGAGAAGAAGGAGAGAGATAAGGAGAAGAAGGAGAGAGATAGGGAGAGATATAAGGAGTAGAAGGAGAGAGATAAGGAGCAGAAGGAGAGAGATAGGGAGAGATATAAGGAGAAGAAGGAGAGAGATAAGGAGAAGAAGGAGAGAGATAGGGAGAGATATAAGGAGAAGAAGGAGAGAGATAAGGAGAAGAAGGAGAGAGATAGGGAGAGATATAAGGAGAAGAAGGAGAGAGATAAGGAGCAGAAGGAGAGAGATAGGGAGAGATATAAGGAGAAGAAGGAGAGAGATAAGGAGAAGAAGGAGAGAGATAGGGAGAGATATAAGGAGAAGAAAGAGAGAGATAAGGAGAAGAAGGAGAGAGATAAGGAGAAGAAGGAGAGAGATAAGGAGAAGAAGGAGAGAGATAGGGAGAGATATAAGGAGAAGAAGGAGAGAGATAAGGAGCAGAAGGAGAGAGATAGGGAGAGATATAAGGAGTAGAAGGAAAGAGATATAAGGCGAAGAAGGAGAGAGATAGGGAGTAGAAGGAGAATGTGGTGTATGTTTCCCACTCCTGTCCTTTTCTCCCTCTGGTATATCTGGAAATCATGAGTGTGGGTGGTGTGTCGGTAGAGACGTACATCTCCTGTGTAGTGTGGGTGGTGTGATGGTAGAGACGTACATCTCCTGTGTAGTGTGGGTGGTGTGATGGTAGAGACGTACATCTCCTGTGTAGTGTGGGTGGTGTGATGGTAGACACGTGTGTAGTGTGGGTGGTGTGATGGTAGAGACGTACATCTCCTGTGTAGTGTGGGTGGTGTGATGGTAGAGGCGTACATCTCCTGTGTAGTGTGGGTGGTGTGATGGTAGAGGCATTGCATCTCCTGTGTAGTGTGGGTGGTGTGATGGTAGAGACGTACATCTCCTGTGTAGTGTGGGTGGTGTGACGGTAGAGACGTACATCTCCTGTGTAGTGTGGGTGGTGTGATGGTAGAGACGTACATCTCCTGTGTAGTGTGGGTGGTGTGACGGTAGAGACGTACATCTCCTGTGTAGCGTGGGTGGTGTGATGGTAGACACGTGTGTAGTGTGGGTGGTGTGATGGTAGAGACGTACATCTCCTGTGTAGTGTGGGTGGTGTGATGGTAGAGACGTACATCTCCTGTGTAGTGTGGGTGGTGTGATGGTAGAGACGTACATCTCCTGTGTAGTGTGGGTGGTGTGATGGTAGACGTGTGTGTAGTGTGGGTGGTGTGATGGTAGAGACGTACATCTCCTGTGTAGTGTGGGTGGTGTAATGGTAGAGACGTACATCTCCTGTGTAGTGTGGGTGGTGTGATGGTAGAGACGTACATTTCCTGTGTAGTGTGGGTGGTGTGATGGTAGAGACGTACATCTCCTGTGTAGTGTGGGTGGTGTGATGGTAGAGACGTACATCTCCTGTGTAGTGTGGGTGGTGTGACGGTAGAGACGTACATCTCCTGTGTAGTGTGGGTGGTGTGACGGTAGAGACGTGTGTAGTGTGGGTGGTGTGATGGTAGAGACGCACATCTCCTGTGTAGTGTGGGTGGTGTGACGGTAGAGACGTACATCTCCTGTGTAGTGTGGGTGGTGTGATGGTAGAGACGTGTGTAGTGTGGGTAGTGTGATGGTAGAGACGTACATCTCCTGTGTAGTGTGGGTGGTGTGATGGTAGAGACGTACATCTCCTGTGTAGCGTGGGTGGTGTGATGGTAGACACGTGTGCAGTGTGGGTGGTGTGACGGTAGAGACGTACGTCTCCTGTGTCGTGACATTATTATGCCTTCCGTCAGCCGCAGGGTAATGTCATGTTCCGCCGGCCTCCACGTCTGTGCCTCAGGTTCACCTGAAGTAATGGAAGAGTTAGCAAGCCTGCCCAAAACTCCACCGATATTTTATCAACACGCTTTATTGTCTTCGCAGGTGTTCAGCCTTCTCCGTGTTAATCTTGCCATCCCCCGTTGTCTCACACCTCTGTGACGCAGAGGTTATGTTGCAATAATGACACTCACCTGGACTCCATCACCTATTTGATTAACTGCCTTATTCATGTCAGTACCTTTGGTTCCTTCCCCCCGGCGTTACTGTTTCTGTTTCTATTTCATGTCTCTGCGTGTTTCGTGTTTCTTGTTTTCATGTATTTATTAAATGTTTCTCTCCCTGAACTTGCTTCCCAAGTTACATATCCCTATGGACATGGAGTTACATATCCCTATGGACATGGAGTTACATATCCCTATGGACATGGAGTTACGTATCCCTATGGACATGGAGTTACATATCCCTATGGACATGGAGTTACATATCCCTATGAACCTGGAGTTACATATCCCTATAGACCTGGACATGTAGTTACATATCCCTATGGACATGGAGTTACATATCCCTATGGACCTGGAGTTACATATCCCTATGGACATGGAGTTACATATCCCTATGGACATGGAGTTACAAATCCCTATGGACCTGGAGTTACATATCCCTATGGACCTGGACATGGAGTTACATATCCCTATGGACATGGAGTTGCATATCCCTATGGACCTGGAGTTACATATCCCTATGGACCTGGAGTTACATATCCCTATGGACATGGAGTTACATATCCCTATGGACATGGAGTTACATATCCCTATGGACATGGAGTTACATATCCCTATGGACATGGAGTTACATATCCCTATGGACATGGAGTTACATATCCCTATGGACATGGAGTTACATATCCTTATGGACCTGGACATGGAGTTACATATCCCTATGGACATGGAGTTACATATCCCTATGGACATGGAGTTACATATCCCTATGGACATGGAGTTACAAATCCCTATGGACCTGGACATGGAGTTACATATCCCTATGGACATGGAGTTACATATCCCTATGGACCTGGAGTTACATATCCCTATGGACCTGGACATGGAGTTACATATCCCTATGGACATGGAGTTGCATATCCCTATGGACCTGGAGTTACATATCCCTATGGACCTGGAGTTACATATCCCTATGGACATGGAGTTACATATCCCTATGGACATGGAGTTACATATCCCTATGGATATTGAGTTACATATCCCTATGGACATGGAGTTACAAATCCCTATGGACCTGGAGTTACATATCCCTATGGACATGGAGTTACATATCCCTATGGACATGGAGTTACATATCCCTATGGACCTGGAGTTACATATCCCTATGGACCTGGACATGGAGTTACATATCCCTATGGACATGGAGTTGCATATCCCTATGGACCTGGAGTTACATATCCCTATGGACCTGGAGTTACATATCCCTATGGACATGGAGTTACATATCCCTATGGACATGGAGTTACATATCCCTATGGATATTGAGTTACATATCCCTATGGACATGGAGTTACATATCCCTATGGACCTGGAGTTACATATCCCTATGGACATGGAGTTACATATCCCTATGGACATGGAGTTACATATCCCTATGGACAGTTAGTTACCTCACTAATGCACTTGTGGCTAAATGGAAGCAAGTCCATGTTCCAACATCTAGTGGAAAGCCTTCCCAGTGGAGTTATAGCAGCAAAGGGAGGACATACTCTATATTATTGCCCATGATTTTGGTTTGAGATGTTCGACGAGCAAGTTGTCCACATACTTTTGTATTTTACACACACTCGTAAACATGCACACATGCAGTCACGGTCACATGTATGCGCTCACACACATAGCGGTCTAGCGCCTTCCTCCTCCAAAACGTTTTGTACAGAGAGATTGCGTGATCAAGCCCATCTCATCACCAATAGCAAAAAGCCCCGCCTCAAGTCACTCACTCACTCACGCACACACACATATACTCTTCCACTCTGATGTTAGCCCGGGGACACGAGTAGCTGTCCCCCTGTTTATTAGCTCATCAGTTCACTAGACAGTCTGTCTCCCAAATGGCACCCTAGTCCCTGCAATGCACTACTTTGAGCAATATGTAGGGACTAAGGTGCAATTTGGAATGGAACCAGCTTAATGACGTCATGCCATGGCTACTGTTCAAGCTATTTCATCTTCAGTCTAAGGTTGCATCCCAAATCACACACCTATTCTCTCTATAGTACACTACATTGGACCTTGCTCAGTAGAAGACCCAGATGCAGACACTGGAGGTGTATAGTTCCAATCTCTGATATTTATTATAACACAGGGGATTGGAAAACGGCAGGTCGAGGGCAGGCAGAGGTTCGTAATCCAGTCAGGCAGGTACAGGACGGCAGGTAGGCTCAGGGCCAGGACAGGCAGAAAGGTAAGAATCGGGAAGACTAGAAACAAAACTTGAGAACAGGAAAACAGGAAACATCCTGGTACGACCTGACAGGACAAGACAAACTGGTAACAGACAAATAGAAAACGCAGTTATTAATACACAGGAGAAATTTGGAAAAATGGGAGACATCTGGTGGGGGGGTGGAGACAAGCACAAGACAAGTGAAACAGCCCTTTGTCTCCTGTTTCCAGGCCCACCCCTCTCCCCTTCTCATCGACGGCCATCCGGCGTACACGGTGAGGCGCCTCCCGAATGTTCGATCTCGAGGCAGGGGATTGTAATACCTGGTAAACTGGGAGGGTTATTTAAGGCCCTGAGGAAAGGTGCTGGGTCCCCGCTAGGAACAACCTGGACCCAGCCCTCATAGCTGAGTTTCGCCGCTGACTCCCCGGCCAACCAGGTATGTGCCTGACGGGAGCCAGAATGGCAGGTAAGTCTGGAGGAATGTGCCCAATGGGTAGGGTCCAAGACAAACATCCGGTTAGCTGCCCCCCCGGACCAGGTTCTCTATTCCACATGGGGAAGACGGTCTCGGGTAGTGGGGCAAAATACTTAAGTAAAAATACAACTTAAGTAGTTTTTTGGGGTATGTGCACTTTACTTTACTATTCATTTGTTTGCCAAATTTTACTTTTACATCACTACATTCCTAAAGAAAATTATGTACTTTTTACATTTTCCTACATTTTAAACTGTGTCTTGGAAAGTCTACACACTCTAGTTATCAAATTCACATGGAATTGTTGTGCAATTTAAAAGTTTAAATATGAAACTTTTTGTGAAAAGATTAAATGTAATTTTAGCTTCTAAATTAGAGAATTGTTTTCATAAAGTAAACTCCGCTCACTCAGTGGCCCCGCCCATGTGAACAGACATTGGTTGTAAACTATGAAACACGCCCTTCTCTCCACCACTACAAAAGCCCATTGACGAAAGTCAACCTTGTGTTCCCGATGACGTGAGGACTGCTGTCCATTCGTTTAAAGGGCTAATATCAAGTACTGAACGGCGAGAGCTTTTCCGAGCTAAAGGTTAGCTGTTGCTGTCCGCTAGCAATGGTAAGCTAAATACTAAATATATAAATACGTTAGCTAGTGAGCTAGCTTCTGTTAGGGAATTCCGGATTTGAGGTGGATAATACTTGAAAACAAAAACAGATCCGTACCACATTGTCTGAGGCAGGTTGCAGGAGAGTGTTTTGAAGTTAAGTTTTACTTTTTAAGGTGTACTTCATTTGCTAGCCGGGAGATGGGCCTAGCTCGAGGCTAGCTTGAGGCTAACTGGTGCATGTTTCTGGACAAGGGTGTTAGCCACAATAGCTACTCGGTAGCAACTAGCTAGCTGCGAAGATCTGGTCTAATGGTCCAGAGCTTGCGGCAGGAATCCGGTGATGTAGTGGAAAAAGGCAGTCCAATATGCTCAGGGCTGATATCGCTCTGTGCAGACTGGCAGGTATTATCCGGACTATCCGGGCAAAAACGTCTGAAGGTAAAGGCCGCTAGCATAGGCTAACAATGACTAAATAGCTAGTAGCTAACCAGCTGGCTAGTTTCTGA
The DNA here is from genome assembly GCA_030435695.1 of Brachymystax lenok tsinlingensis. Classification (NCBI taxonomy): domain Eukaryota; kingdom Metazoa; phylum Chordata; class Actinopteri; order Salmoniformes; family Salmonidae; genus Brachymystax; species Brachymystax lenok. The sequence goes on from CM059799.1 coordinate 2,739,560, forward strand.
TGGAGGTTCCAGTTATAAGGTCTAATAGAAATAGCAGATCCGTACCACATTGGGATGAGGCGGGTTGCAGGAAGGTATATTTAACCTGGGAAGTCAGTATTTACATGGCAAGAAAACAAACATGTCTTACTGTTGCGCCATCTTGGATCCTGACGACAGCAGCCCATCTCTCTCCCTGTCTGTCCGTCTGTCTGTCTGTCACTATGAGAGGAGATGACAGCAGCCCATCTCTTTCCCTGTCTGTCCGTCTGTCTGTCTGTCACTATGAGAGGAGATGACAGCAGCCCATCTCTCTCCCTGTCTGTCCATCTGTCTGTCTGTCACTATGAGAGGAGATGACAGCAGCCCATCTCTCTCCCTGTCTGTCCGTCTGTCTGTCTGTCTGTCTGTCTGTCTATCACTATGAGAGGAGATGACAGCAACCCATCTCTCTCCCTGTGTGTCCGTCTGTCTGTCTGTCTATCACTATGAGAGGAGATGACAGCAACCCATCTCTCTCCCTGTCCGTCTGTCTGTCTGTCTATCACTATGAGAGGAGATGACAGCAACCCATCTCTCTCCCTGTCCGTCTGTCTGTCTGTCTGTCTGTCTGTCTGTCTAACACTATGAGAGCAGACGACAGCAACCCATCTCTCTCCCTGTCTGTCCGTCTGTCTGTCTGTCTATCACTATGAGAGGAGATGACATCAACCCATCTCTCTCCCTGTCTGTCTGTCTGTCTGTCTGTCTGTCTGTCTGTCTATCACTATGAGAGGAGATGACAGCAACCCATCTCTCTCCCTGTCCGTCTGTCTGTCTGTCTGTCTGTCTGTCTAACACTATGAGAGGAGACGACAGCAACCCATCTCTCTCCCTGTCCGTCTGTCTGTCTGTCTGTTTAACACATTGAGAGGAGACGACAGCAGCCCATCTCTCGCTCTGTCTCTCTGTCTGTCTCTCTGTCTCTCTGTCTCTCTGTCTCTCTGTCTGTCTGTCTGTCTGTCTGTCTGTCTGTCTAACACAATGAGAGGAGATGACAGCAGCCCATTTGTCCTCTTATTCATTATTGATCCTGGATCTCATCAAGGTGATACGTGAAGGATATTGGAGTCGCTAACACACACACACACACACATGGGCACGCACACACAGATACACAGGCACAGACATCGACGCTAGGACGCAAGGACACACACACAGCGATCTTCCAGGAATATGCATTAGCCAATAACTTCAAGTGTAGTCATAAACAGTCCAAAGAATTTGCAGAAAATCCACTTTAAATTTTCTCATGCGACAGCTGACACATACAAGCGTCATTCCTAACAAAACTAATGCCAGTCTAATGACCAGGCATTATGCCAGTCTAATGACCATGCATTGTACCAGTCTGATAATCGTGTCACACCCTGATATGTTTCACCTGTCTTGAGCTTGTCTCCACCCCCCCACCAGGTGTCTCCCATTTTTCCCCATTGGGTTGCTCAACAGAGATCTCCCTTGTCCTTTGAAGAATATGTCTTGTGGTAGAACGGGTACATTGTAGTACCGCCGTCGTGTCGTGTGGTAGAAAGTTCATACCAAGTTGCCATACTATAAGCTCATGCAATATTCTGTCTGGTATAGTCGAAATTCATCCTTCCAGCGTGTCGATCGTTACATTCATGTTGTAATTCGCCCTTTTAAATGCAGAGACATCAGTCCTCACGTCACCGGGAACACAATGTTAATTTCATTAGGTTGTAGTCGTTCAACCATTCGCAACCAGGTCTGTACCCAAACAATTTGAACTTTAGCTTTTAAAAATCCACCTTTCTAGAAACAAGTCTCTCACTGTTGCCGCTTGCTATAGACCACCCTCTGCCCCCAGCTGCGCTCTGGACACCATATGTGAACTGATTGCCCCCCATCTATTTTCAGAGCTCATGCTGCTAGGTGACCTAAACTGGGACATGCTTAACACCCCGGCCATCCTGCAATCTAAGCTTGATGCCCTCAACCTCACACAAATCATCAATGAACCTACTAGGTATAACCCCAAAGCCGTAAACACGGGCACCCTCATAGATGTCATCTTAACTAACTTGCCCTCCAAATACACCCCTGATGTTTTCAACCAAGATATCAGCGATCACTGCCTCATTCGTCTGTTATGGGTTCGCGGGTCAAACGACCACCCCTCATCACTGTCAAACGCTCCTTAAAAAACTTCTGCTGGCAGGCCTTTCTAATCGACCTGGCCTGGGTATCCTGGAAGGATATTGAGCTCATCCTGTCAGTAGAGGATGCCTGGTTGTTCTTTAAAAGTGCTTTCTTCACCATCTGAAATAAGCATGCCATTTTCAAAAAAAATTGAACTAAGAACAGATACAGCCCTTTGTTCACTCCAGACTTGACTGCCCTCGACCAGCACAAAAACACCCTGTGGCGTACTGCACTAGCTTCGAATAGTCGGCAGACTCAACAGCCTTTGTTTCTCTAATGACTGCCTCGCCTGGTTCACTAACTGCTTCTCAGATAGAGTTTAGTGTGTCAAATCGGAGAGCCTGTGACAGTCTCTATGGGGGTGCCACAGGGTTCAATTCTCGGGCCGACTCTCTTCTCTGTATACATCAATGATGTCGCTCTTGCTGCAATTGATTCTCTGATCCACCTCTACGCAGACAACACTATTCTGTATACTTCTGGCCCTGCTTTGGAAACCTGCAAACAAGCTTCAACACCATACAACACTCCTTCTGTGGCCTCCAACTGCTCTGAAATGCTAGTAAAATGAAATGCATGCTCTTCACCCGATCGCTGCCTGCACCCGACTAGCATCACTACTCTGGATGGTTCTGACTTAGAATATGTGGACAACTATAAATACCTAGGTGTCTGGCTAGACTGTAAACTCTCTTTCCAGACTTCGGCGATGTCATTTACAAAATAGCCTCCAACGCGCTACTCAGAAAATTGGATGCAGTCTATCACAGTGCCATCCAATTTGTCACCAAAGCCCCATATACTACCCACCACTGCGACCTGTATGCTGGGTCCAGGTCATCTATAAGTCTTTGCTAGGTAAATCCCCGCCTTATCTCAGCTCACTGGTCACCATAGCAGCACCCACCCGTAGCACGCGCTCCAGCAGGTATATTTCACTGGTCATCCCCAAAGCCAACACCTCCTTTGGCCCCCTTTCCTTCCAATTCTCTGCTGCCAGTGACTGGAACGAATTGCAAAAAGTCACTGAAGCTGGAGACTTATATCTCCCTCACTAACTTTAAGCGTCAGCTGTCAGAGCAGCTTACCGATCACTGCAGCTGTACACAGCCCATCTGTAAATAGCCCATCCAACCAACTACCTACCTCATCCCCATATTTGTTTATGTTTTCCTGCTCTTTTGCACACCAGTATTTCTACTTACACATCCTCATCTGCACATCTATCACTCCAGTGTTAATTGCTAAATTGTAATTACTTCACCACTATTGGCCTATTTATTGCCTTACCTCCTTACTTCATATGTACACACTGTATACAGATTGTTCTATTGTGTTATTGCCTGTACGCTTGTTTATTCCATGTGTAACTCTGTGTTGTTGTTTTTGTCGCACTGCTTTGCTGTGTCTTGGCCAGGTCGCAGTTGTAAATGAGAACTTGTTCTCAACTGGCCTACCTGGTTAAATAAAGGTGTATTATGACATCATATAGAACTACCTGGTTAAATAAAGGGGAAATAAAAACAAGAAATGAATAAAAATCTCCTCTCATAGTGTTAGACAGACAGACAGACAGACAGACAGACAGACATCTCCTCTCATAGTGTTAGACAGACAGACAGACAGACAGACATCTCCTCTCATAGTGTTAGACAGACAGACAGACATCTCCTCTCATAGTGTTAGACAGACAGACAGACATAGAGACAGACAGACAGACAGACAGACATCTCCTCTCATAGTGTTAGACAGACAGACAGACATCTCCTCTCATAGTGTTAGACAGACAGACAGACAGACAGACAGACAGACAAACATCTCCTCTCATAGTGTTAGACAGACAGACAGACAGACATCTCCTCTCATAGTGTTAGACAGACAGACAGACAGACAGACATCTCCTCTCATAGTGTTAGACAGACAGACAGACATAGAGACAGACAGACAGACAGACAGACATCTCCTCTCATAGTGTTAGACAGACAGACAGACATCTCCTCTCATAGTGTTAGACAGACAGACAGACAGACAAACATCTCCTCTCATAGTGTTAGACAGACAGACAGACAGACAGACATCTCCTCTCATAGTGTTAGACAGACAGACAGACAGACAGACATCTCCTCTCATAGTGTTAGACAGACAGACAGACAGACAGACAGACATCTCCTCTCATAGTGTTAGACAGACAGACAGACAGACAGACAGACAGACAGACATCTCCTCTCATAGTGTTAGACAGACAGACAGACATAGAGACAGACAGACAGACAGACATCTCCTCTCATAGTGTTAGACAGACAGACAGACAGACATCTCCTCTCATAGTGTTAGACAGACAGACAGACAGACATCTCCTCTCATAGTGTTAGACAGACAGACAGATGGACGGACGGACAGACCGCTGAGTCAGCCCCAACCCTAGGCCTGTACACCACCCACTCAGGACAGAAAACATCCCCACCAGCATGGAACAAGAAAAAAACTGCACGTACGCTTCTCTATGGGAGGCTTATGCAGGGAGCGCCAACATCCTCTCAGAGAAAACCCTGTGACTAATGACCCCGACCACCCCGTTGCCCTCAGCCCATCAGATAGTCGTTCTGAGCCACCTTCACAGCCACCACGTAAAAAGCCTTTTTGCTGGCTGTGCAAAAGGCCCCCAGCTCCGGAGTCTTGAAAAATAGGATAATTCCTTCACCCTCCTGGTGTTCCCTTGCAGCGGCAGCAATGGTGAAAGAAGGTAGGTCAGTGTCATTCATGGTTAGACGGTCCAGTCTCTGCCTTCTCCCCAGCAGCTCTCTGAAGGAGCCCGGTAGTGCAGCAATGGCAGATTTCCACTCAGCCTCTTCTTGCAGGTCACCCAACGTAGAGAACCCCACTCTTTCAAGCCTGGCCTGCAAGCTGGCAGAGGTCAGCAATCTGGATAGAAAGAAGAAAGAGAGAGAGAGAGAGAGAGAGAGAGAGAGAGAGAGAGAGAGAGAGAGAGAGAGAGAGAGGGGGCAGAGAGAGAGAGAGAGAGAGCCAGGCAAGAGACCAAGAGAGATATGCATTTAGTGTACAAAACATGACATTGACTGACCAGGTGAATCCAGGTGAAAGCTATGATCCCTTACTGATGTAACTTGTTTAAATCCACTTCAATCAGTGTAGATGAAGGGGAGGAGACCGGTTAAAGAAGGATTTTTAAGCCATGATACAATAGAGACAATGATTGTGTATGTGTGCCATTCAGAGGGTGAATGGCAAAGACAAAAGACAGAAGTGTCAACTAGAAGAATAGCTAGGGGAGCTAGATTATTTCCCAGGACAACTCTCACTACGAGGTCTCCACATTAGAAACGCTTCAAAGACAGATGGGAGGAAGAGGAAGCCTCGTAGACCTTAGACATGGGAATAGATAAGAGAAAATGTACCATTCATTGTCTGTTGTTGCATTAGTTCTGTGTGTCTTTACCATTCATTATCTGTTGTTGCATTAGTTCTGAAGGTCTTTACCATTCATTATCTGTTGTTGCATTAGTTCTGAAGGTCTTTACCATTCATTATCTGTTGTTATATTAGTTCTGAAGGTCTTTACCATTCATTATCTGTTGTTACTTTAGTTCTGAAGGTCTTTACCATTCATTATCTGTTGTTATATTAGTTCTGTGTGTCTTTACCATTCATTATCTGTTGTTGCATTAGTTCTGAAGGTCTTTACCATTCATTATCTGTTGTTGCATTAGTTCTGAAGGTCTTTACCATTCATTATCTGTTGTTGCATTAGATCTGAAGGTCTTTACCATTCATTATCTGTTGTTGCATTAGTTCTGAAGGTCTTTACCATTCATTATCTGTTGTTGCATTAGTTCTGTGTGTCTTTACAATTCATTATCTGTTGTTGCATTAGTTCTGTGTGTCTTTACCATTCATTATCTGTTGTTGCATTAGTTCTGTGTGTCTTTACAATTCATTATCTGTTGTTATATTAGTTCTGTGTGTCTTTACCATTCATTATCTGTTGTTGCATTAGTTCTGTGTGTCTTTACCATTCATTATCTGTTGTTGCATTAGTTCTGAAGGTCTTTACCATTCATTATCTGTTGTTATATTAGTTCTCTGTGTCTTTACCATTCATTATCTGTTGTTGCATTAGTTCTGAAGGTCTTTACCATTCATTATCTGTTGTTACATTAGTTCTGAAGGTCTTTACCATTCATTATCTGTTGTTATATTAGTTCTGAAGGTCTTTACCATTCATTATCTGTTGTTGCATTAGTTCTGTGTGTCTTTACCATTCATTATCTGTTGTTGCATTAGTTCTGTGTGTCTTTACCATTCATTATCTGTTGTTGCATTAGTTCTGAAGGTCTTTACCATTCATTATCTGTTGTTACATTAGTTCTGAAGGTCTTTACCATTCATTATCTGTTGTTGCATTAGATCTGAAAGTCTTTACCATTCATTATCTGTTGTTATATTAGTTCTGTGTGTCTTTACCATTCATTATCTGTTGTTGCATTAGTTCTGAAAGTCTTTACCATTCATTATCTGTTGTTATATTAGTTCTGTGTGTCTTTACCATTCATTATCTGTTGTTGCATTAGTTCTGTGTGTCTTTACCATTCATTATCTGTTGTTGCATTAGTTCTGTGTGTCTTTACCATTCATTATCTGTTGTTGCATTAGTTCTGTGTGTCTTTACCATTCATTATCTGTTGTTGCATTAGTTCTGAAGGTCTTTACCATTCATTATCTGTTGTTGCTTTTGTTCTGAAGGTCTTTACCATTCATTATCTGTTGTTACATTAGTTCTGTGATTCATTATCTAAGCGTGTCACACACTTCACAAGGCTGAAAAACTGCCATAGCAACAACAATGTTTACATAGAGTTGGTGTTAACCAACTGTTGCCTGCTCAGATAACACACACGTCTCATTCTGCAAACCTTAGCATCTATTGTCCCTGTGTAGATGTTCTCTATATGAGAGGTGTCTATTGTATAGATGTTCTCTATATGAGAGGTGTCTATTGTATAGATGTTCTCTATATGAGAGGTGTCTATTGTATAGATGTTCTCTATATGAGAGGTGTCTATTGTATAGATGTTCTCTATAGATGTTCTCTATATGAGAGGTGTCTATTGTATAGATGTTCTCTATATGAGAGGTGTCTATTGTATAGATGTTCTCTATAGATGTTCTCTATATGAGAGGTGTCTATTGTATAGATGTTCTCTATATGAGCAGTGTCTATTGTATAGATGTTCTCTATAGATGTTCTCTATATGAGAGGTGTCTATTGTATAGATGTTCTCTATATGAGCAGTGTCTATTGTATAGATGTTCTCTATAGATGTTCTCTATATGAGAGGTGTCTATTGTATAGATGTTCTCTATATGAGAGGTGTCTATTGTATAGATGTACTCTATATGAGAGGTGTCTATTGTATAGATGTTCTCTATATGAGAGGTGTCTATTGTATAGATGTTCTCTATATGAGAGGTGTCTATTGTATAGATGTTCTCTATAGATGTTCTCTATATGAGAGGTGTCTATTGTATAGATGTTCTCTATATGAGAGGTGTCTATTGTATAGATGTTCTCTATAGATGTTCTCTATAGATGTTCTCTATATGAGAGGTGTCTATTGTATAGATGTTCTCTATAGATGTTCTCTATATGAGAGGTGTCTATTGTATAGATGTTCTCTATAGATGTTCTCTATATGAGAGGTGTCTATTGTATAGATGTTCTCTATAGATGTTCTCTATATGAGAGGTGTCTATTGTATAGATGTTCTCTATATGAGCAGTGTCTATTGTATAGATGTTCTCTATAGATGTTCTCTATATGAGAGGTGTCTATTGTATAGATGTTCTCTATATGAGAGGTGTCTATTGTATAGATGTACTCTATATGAGAGGTGTCTATTGTATAGATGTTCTCTATATGAGAGGTGTCTATTGTATAGATGTTGACTATATGACAGGTGTCTATTGTATAGATGTTCTCTATAGATGTTCTCTATATGAGAGGTGTCTATTGTATAGATGTTCTCTATAGATGTTCTCTATATGAGGGGTGTCTATTGTATAGATGTTCTCTATAGATGTTCTCTATATGAGGGGTGTCTATTGTATAGATGTTCTCTATAGATGTTCTCTATATGAGGGGTGTCTATTGTATAGATGTTCTCTATAGATGTTCTCTATATGAGAGGTGTCTATTGTATAGATGTTCTCTATAGATGTTCTCTATATGAGAGGTGTCTATTGTATAGATGTTCTCTATATGAGAGGTGTCTATTGTATAGATGTTCTCTATAGATGTTCTCTATATGAGGGGTGTCTATTGTATAGATGTTCTCTATATGAGGGGTGTCTATGTGTTTTGTTGTCTTTGATAGCACCATGAAAATGTTCTCTATATGAGAGGTGTCTATTGTATAGATGTTCTCTATAGATGTTCTCTATATGAGAGGTGTCTATTGTATAGATGTTCTCTATATGAGAGGTGTCTATTGTATAGATGTTCTCTATAGATGTTCTCTATATGAGGGGTGTCTATTGTATAGATGTTCTCTATATGAGGGGTGTCTATGTGTTTTGTTGTCTTTGATAGCACCATGAAAATGAGGGGCGGTAGGTAGCCTAGTGGTTAAAGCGTTGGACTTGTAACCGGAGGGTTGCAAGTTCGAATCCCCGAGCTGACAAGGTAAAAATCTGTCGTTCTGCCCCTGAACAAGGCAGTTAACCCACTGTTCCCCGGGCGCCGAAGACGTGGATGTTGATTAAGGCAGCCCCCCGCACCTCTCTGATTCAGAAAGGTTGGGTTAAATGCGGAAGACACATTTCGGTTGAAGGCATTCGGTTGTGCAACTGACTAATAATGGTGACTTTGACTTTGAAATATATATTTACCTCTAGACCAAGAAACTGCCAGAATACATTAGTGACCGTTTCTTCCCCCGTGCGAAATCACAGTCAGGACGATTTCATGTCAGGTTGAGGCTCCGTGTACTCTGTGAAAATAAAAAAATCTCTGTGTCAAAACTCCAGAGATGTTTTATCTGCTTTGGCAGAGCTGCAGATACACCCTCAACCTCTTCCGTCTCGCACAGTCTTTCGGGGTGAGGTGGGTCTATGCCTGATGGCCATGGAGGTGATTGGCTAACACTGGTGATCTCAGAAGCAGGATAGGCCGGGATAGGCCCATGGTGGTGTCAATCATCCATGAGGAGAGTGGGTTCTGAGGTGAGATGGTGATATAGAGGGATGGTAATGTGTCCTGTCATGCTGTGAATTCTAGAGCTGTGCTCTCCCTCTCCTCTCTCCAGGGGACAGCTGTGTCTGTCTGTCTATCTATCTTTCATTTCATATTTCTCTCTCTCAATATTTCACTTTACTTCTCTTGCACCCCTTCACCAGCTGTGAGTCCTCGTGCGTCCTGTCGTTCGGACTCCATTAACATATTTTTTTATTTTTGATAAACACAAACCAACGGAAACAACACGACCACCACACCTGATACACACCACAACGTGCCCACACCTATCCACGAACGCACAGAAAAACACACAGTAGCCTCCCCCTTTTCAATACACATATGCATATCAAATTCCAACATGATTACGTCTGTTGGGAAATGTCACACTCCTCAAGATTGTCAATGTAACGTTTCAAGATTTAAGCAAACAAGTATATTTCTTTTTTGGCTTCATTTTATGAAACACAGAATGTAATGGAATGTAATTACGCCTTTCAGCCGTACTGATGATGAGTCTGATGCTTTTCCAGTTGATAGCTATAAAAAACAACTGTTTGTTGTTGCAGCAATTAGACCCAGGTTAGTGATATTTCCCAACAGACATAATCGGATGGATATAAATTCCCTGGACACAACGATATGAATGGTGTCAGTTTGTCACAGGACCACAGCATATTGTAATATGTTTCCTTTTTTAGTTTGTTGCATCTCCTACTGATATATCACGTTTCTGGCAAGAGGGTATGTTTGTATGAGCAAATATGAACATTTTGTACATATCTCAAACCACTAGTGACCAATCACCTTGATTCTGTCTAACGTAGCAAAAATGTTAAAATTGTGTTTTTTCTTCAATGTCCTCAGGGTCAATTTTGGGTTTTTTATTCTTTATATGTTAAGTTCACACTTTTCAGATGCATTTTATACCTCAATTTTACTGTTTTGCCATTTGTCCCCGATCCAGACTTTTTAGCTTCTACTTTTCTACGAGAAAACATAGATAATTGCACATGATGTAATGTTATCTTCTAGAGAACGAGTCAATTAAATAAAATCTATATCAATATTTATTGTTCGTATGCCCTTTATATTGTTATTTACACTAAATATAGCTGTCCTTTGGTAGTGGTGTCATTTCCACCACTGAATGGCAAATTCCTCATGAATAAAGTTCCGTCAAGAGAATGTTAACTTAGTTACCATGGAAACGTATTGTGACACTGAAGCACATGGCTGCAGTGGACATTTGTTCCCGATGTGATGTCCAGAAGTTTAAGACAAATCTAGGTAAATATTGCACGTGAAGAGAATATTTTTATTGTCAGTCATTTCCAAACAGGCTACAATGTCTTTAATTTGTGGTAGAAATTAGATTTTTCAAATATATTTGATGTATTTAGTGTAAACCATGCTAGCTGTAATACCGGCCAAAGCATTTTCATTTTGTTTATTTCACCTTTATTTAACCAGGTAGGCCAGTTGAGAACAAGTTCTCATTTACAACTGCAACCTGGCCAAGATAAAGCAAAGCAGTTCGACACATACAACAACACAGAGTTACACATTGGAGTAAAACAAACATACAGTCAATAATACAGTGGAAAAACAAATCTATATACAAAGCATGCTAAGCAGTCTGTCATTTGACAGCAGAAGCGTCATTTCCATCACAGTCATTTCCATCACAAACTTAGCTGTGATGGAAATGACAGAATGTGGTGGGAATTACAAAAATCCATTATGTTATAACTTTTTACTTAAAAAAAAAAAAGTATGCTTGTTTTAAATTACTTTAATCTAGAAAATGCTCCAAGGTGTGCACAATTGCAAAACTTAAGTATTATTTCTTCGTTTTTCAGAAGATGCCACATAAAACAGGGGTCAAAGACATAGAAAAAAATATATATCATATACGATACCAGGAACATCGTGCAGAAAGACAGGGAGAAATAATGTAAGAAAAAATAGAAGGGAGAAGTGAAATCTATCTCTGAGCTTACAAAGCGAGAACAGAATTTGGATTTTCAGCAAAATCATTGAGAGCAAATGAAAACAGGCCAACAAGTCTTCAATGCTCCAGGAAAAAACAGTGTAGCATCATTAGCACAGCCACAGAAGAGAAAATCTCTAGATTCTATGAACGTGATGTCAACAGCAGAGCAACAACAGGGGAAAAAGTACACACTAACGAGGAACAAGAAGAAAAAGCAGAAGCGCTTCTTGAATGGTACAATTCAGAACCTTTATCAGAAGTTTAAGAGGGAATATTCATAGATTAAAACGTCCTACTATGAATCCTTTATTAAACTACGTATTTTTGGGTTGTCAAGTCAATGCCTCTGCAAAGCCCACGCCAACCTCCAGTTCATAGCAGGAAAACTACAGCATCACAAAGGGATCAGCTGCAGCAGCAATGAGAACCTTATGGAGTCTTTGCTGTGAGAACCTGAAGAAAGAGTGCATGTACACAGAGTGCTCCCTTTGCCAAGCCAAAGAGCTTAAAACATCTGACTTTGATGCTGGTGAGCAGACATGGTTTGAGTGGGAAAACAAAGCTGAAGAGAGAGAGAGAGAGAAGGAAAAACAAAGAAGGGAAACATGGAGAAGTTCACTGTACATTTGACAGTATAAGAAAAGGTGTGTGGCACACTGCATATTCTACTGGAGGACTTCTCCAAAGGATTGAAAGAGAAGTTGGGGAAACACATGTACAACTTTTGACTCCAATGCTCCAAATTGAGAGAATTAAAAGAGAATCTGCGGAAAGAGGAGATCATCGTGCATATTGACTTTGCAGAGAACTCAGGGGCGCAACTTTCACTGGGGACAGGGGGACGGGGGGTGTCCCCTTCACATTCTGAAATTGCATTTTTGTCCCCTACCAGTTATGTCATTTGAATGTGATACAAAATGAGGCACCGGTGTGCTTTAGGACCATGCAGACACCTCCGAGCGGTCGGGTAGCCTTTTAGGAGTGTTTATCAGACTGGATAAAACGAATTATAATAATTATTTCCCCCACTTCTAAACCAAAAGTCGTGCCACTGAGAGAGCTACCTGCGTAAATACACCAGTGATTCTGGTGATTCTCACATGCAGGTGGCCCTCCACACCTGTGTTGGACAAAACACAAATGATACAGTTTCACTTTGCTCACTGAGCTCTTCTATGCAGATGACCCCTCTGCAATCTGGGTTCATCTCTCAAAAACACTGGCCTACTTCCTTGAGCTCTGCCCACTTTTGGAATCTTACTTACTTAAATTAATTACATGTTCTACAATGGTTGTTGTTCAAAATGTTTGCAATAAAATATTGTTTTACTATGTTGTTTACATAGATGTCATTTACATCACAAGTTGTCATTTACACCACACCCATATTTTTAGGTAAATTAGTATATTGTGTATAATTTACATTGATTGATTTGTTTTAGATAGGGAAATCATATGGTTGTTAACATAATCTCACAAAAAGGTTGGGTGGAAAGGTCTTATTTTTTATGATAAATCAATATTTTCAGCAGTCACAAAGGCAAGTTTATGTTGAATTATTAATTTTAGGAAAACCTTAAAAAGCACTTAAAATAATATTAAATTCAAGTTAATGTACAAATGTATAAGAAATGTGTTATAAAATAATTAGATGATATTTCATTTTCAACTAAAATGGATGTGATGGAAATGGAAATTACATTTGTCTTTGGCTTTTCTGAGAAAAATGATGAAAATATATAAATTCCTGAATAGTACGATCGCAGCCATTATCAGATCTTATTTCTAGACAAATCAAAGATGATTAAAATACTGGTAAAATGGTGTTTCAATACATTTTAATTTCTGAAAGTTTGCCGGGCCAAAGTGCCTGAAGTTGCAGAATCACCCACTTACTGGAAAGCTCTTCTTTGTCTACACACATTTTGTGTAGACCCACCACTCCGTAAGTAGTTAACATTATCCTCAGCTCTGGCATCTTCCCCAATATTTGGAACCAAGATCTGATCACACCAATCTACAAAAGTGGATCGACAGACCACGTATTCACCCTGCACACCCTATTTGAAAAACAAACCAACCCCCAAAAAATGCTAAGTCTTCTCATGCTTTGTTAATGTCAAAAAAGCCTTTTACTCAAATTGATACGAGGGTCTGCTATATAAACTGATGGAAAGTAGTGGTGTTGGGAAAACATACAACATTATAAAATCCATGTACACAAACAATAAGTGTGTTGTTCCAATTAGCAAATAAACCCACACATTTCATTCCACAGGGGCGTGGGGTGAGACATGGTGGCAGCTTAAGCCCCACCCTCTTCAACATTTATATCAATGAATTGGTGAAGGCTTTAGGACAGTCTGTAGCACCCGGCCTCAACCTACAAGAATCTGAAGTCAAATGTCTACTGTTTGCTGACGATCTGGTGCTTCTGTCCCCAACCAAGGAGGGCCTACAGCAGCACCTACAGTGGGGAAAAAAAGTATTTAGTCAGCCACCAATTGTGCAAGTTCTCCAACTTAAAAAGATGAGAGAGGCCTGTAATTTTCATCATAGGTACACTTCAACTATGACAGACAAAATGAGAAAAAGAAATCCAGAAAATCACATTGTAGGATTTTTAATTTATTTATTTGCAAATTATGGTGGAAAATAAGTATTTGGTCAATAACAAAAGTTTATCTCAATACTTTGTTATATACCCTTTGTTGGCAATGACAAAGGTCAAACGTTTTCTGTAAGTCTTCACAAGGTTTTCACACACTGTTGCTGGTATTTTGGCCCATTCCTCCATGCAGATCTCCTCTAGAGCAGTGATGTTTTGGGGCTGTCGCTGGGCAACACGGACTTTCAACTCCCTCCAAAGATTTTCTATGGGGTTGAGATCTGGAGACTGGCTAGGCCACTCCAGGACCTTGAAATGCTTCTTACAAGCCACTCCTTCAAGGTTCGGGCGGTGTGTTTGGGATCATGGTCATGCTTTAAGACCCAGCCACGTTTCATCTTCAATGCCCTTGCTGATGGAAGGAGGTTTTCACTCAAAATCTCACGATACATGGCCCCATTCATTCTTTCCTTTACACGGATCAGTCGCCCTGGTCCCTTTGCAGAAAAACAGCCCCAAAGCATGATGTTTCCAACCCCATGCTTCACAGTAGGTATGGTGTTCTTTGGATGCAACTCAGCATTCTTTGTCCTCCAAACACGACGAGTTGAGTTTTTACCAAAAAGTTATATTTTGGTTTCATCTGACATTCTCCCAATCCTCATCTGGATCATCCAAATGCTCTCTAGCAAACTGAACATGTACTGGCTTAAGCAGGGGGACACGTCTGGCACTGCAGGATTTGAGTCCCTGGCGGCGTAGTGTGTTACTGATGGTAGGCTTTGTTACTTTGGTCACATCTCTCTGCAGGTCATTCACTAGGTCCCCCCGTGTGGTTCTGGGATTTTTGCTTGTGATCATTTTGACCCCACGGGGTGAGATCTTGCGTGGAGCCCCAGATCGAGGAAGATTATCAGTGGTCTTGTATGTCTTCCATTTCCTAATAATTGCTCCCACAGTTGATTTCTTCAAACCAAGCTGCTTACCTATTGCAGATTCAGTCTTCCCAACCTGGTGCAGGTCTACAATTTTGTTTCTGGTGTCCTTTGACAGCTCTTTGGTCTTGGCCATAGTGGAGTTTGGAGTGTGACTGTTTGAGGTTGTGGACAGGTGTCTTTTATACTGATAACAAGTTCAAACAGGTGCCATTAATACAGGTAATGAGTGGAGGACAGAGGAGCCTCTTAAAGAAGAAGTTACAGGTCTGTGAGAGCCAGAAATATTGCTTATTTGTATGTGACCAAATACTTATTTTCCACCATAATTTGCAAATAAATTAATTAAAAATCCTACAATGTGATTTTCTGGATTTTTTTTCCTCATTTTGTCTGTCATAGTTGAAGTGTACCTATGATGAAAATTACAGGCCTCTCTCATCTTTTTAAGTGCGAAAACTTGCACAATTGGTGGCTGACTAAATACTTTTTTTCCCCACTGTAGATCTTCTGCACAGATTCTGTCAGACCTGGGACCTGAAAGTTAATTTCAGTAAGACAAAAATAATGTTGTTCCAAAAAAAGTCCAGTCGCCAGGACCACGAATACGAATTCCATCTTGACACTGTTGCCCTAGAGCACACAAAAAAAACGATACATGCTTCCGCCTAAACATCAGCACCACAGGTAACTACTGGACGATCTGAGAGACAAGGGAAGAAGGGCCTTCCACACAATCAAAAGGAACATCAAATTTGACATCGCAATTAAAGTCCTGCATAAATTACTTCAAATAGTCATAAAACCCATTGCCACTTATTGTTTTGAGGTCTGGGTTCCACTCCAAGAATTCACAAAATGGGTGAAACTGAATTGAGACTCTGCATGCAGAATTCTGCAAAACTATCCTCCGTGTACAACGTAAAACACCAAATAATGCATGCAGAGCAGAATTAGGACGATATCCCCTAATTATCAAGATCCAGAATAGAGAAATTCAATTCTACAATCAGCTTAAAGGAAGCGATTCTCAAACCTTCACCTACAGAGAGATGAGTCTAGAGAAGAGTCCCCTCAGCCAGCTGGTACTGGGACTCTGTTCACAAACACAAACAGACCCCACAGAGCACCAGGACAAAAGAAACCAGAGCAACCAGTGGAGCACAAACCCCATTGTAAATACAAGCTATAATTATCTGTTTATTTATTTTTACTTTCTTACATTGTTACAACACTATATTATATTCAATAATAAAACATTTCAAATGTCTATATTATATTAAACGTTTGTGAGTGTTAGCCGGTAATTTATGATTGTTTATTTCCCTTTTTTCTCTCCCTTTTGTTTATTTTCTATTTCATTTGCTAAACATATGTATCCCATGCCAATAAAGCCCTTCAAATTGAATTGAGAGCAAGAGAGAGAGAGAAAGGGAAGGAGAGAGAGACAGAGATTATCATGTTCAAGCAGAAAGAGAAAGAATAAATTATTATTATATATTGTTATTATTATTTATTATTATTATATATTATTATATATATATATATTATTATTATTATATATTTTTATTACATATTATATATTATTGTCATTATTATATATTAATATTATATATTATATATTGTTATTTGTATTATTATTTTATATTATTATTATTATTATATATTAGGAGAGAGGGGGAGTAGAAACTAATATGCCATTTTCTACGTTTAAAGTTTAAAAGTGAAATCACTCACAGCACTGTTACTTCTCAAATGGATATCTGGGACGTACAGTATCTGAGTCGAGGAACACTCTCAGGATTCCTTTCAAACATTTTCACTCCGTGTGTCCCAGACTGACAAGAGATTTAAGATGGATGATTATCGCCACGTTGCAGTGATGATGATGAGTAAAGAATGGTTCCGCTATCGTACATTCCGGAACACTAACCAGAGTTCTACCGTAGTTACTGGGAGGTCTCAGCCTTACTGACAGGCCCTCTTTCTTCTGTCTGTTAAGATGACATGCTGGGCCTGGGTTTTGAAGTTGGAGTAATGACAGAGCTTTATAGTCAGGCAGCACCTTTGATATGTTAAACATGTCACGACTTCTACTGCTGGCAGCAGGGAGCTGCAGAAGGTTTACCTCCTGCGACGAATAATTTAGTCCCGACGGGAGACGAGGAGATGGTGTGAGAGAGAGAGGGAAAGAGAAAGGTAGAAAGGTAGAGGGAGACAGGAGTAAAGAGAGGGAGGGAGGGAGGGAGGGAGGGAGAGAGAGGGAGGGAGGGAGGGAGGGAGGGAGGGAGAGAGAGGGAGAGAGGGAGGGAGGGAGAGAGAGAGAGAGAGAGAGAGAGAGGGAGGGAGGGAGAGAGAGAGAGAGAGAGAGAGAGAGAGAGAGAGGGAGGGAGGGAGGGAGGGAGGGAGAGAGAGAGAGAGAGAGAGAGAGAGAGAGAGAGAGAGAGAGAGAGAGAGGGAGGGAGGGAGGGAGGGAGGGAGGGAGAGAGAGAGAGAGAGAGAGAGAGAGAGAGAGAGAGAGAGAGAGAGAGAGAGAGAGAGAGAGAGAGAGAGAGAGAGAGAGAGAGAGAGAGAGAGAGAGAGGAGGGAGGGAGGGAGGAGGGAGGGAGGGAGAGAGAGAGAGAGAGAGAGAGAGAGAGAGAGAGAGAGAGAGAGAGAGAGAGAGAGAGAGAGAGAGAGAGAGAGAGAGAGAGAGAAAGGTAGAGAGAGACTGAGGAGTAAAGAGAGGCAGAGAGAGAGGGAGGGAGGGAGAGAGAGAGAGAGAGAGAGGGAGAGAGAGACTGAGGAGTAAAGAGAGGCAGAGAGGGGGAAGGAGAACGTTTACCTCCTGGGAAGAAGAGGCTTTAGTCACCCAGGTAGAGAAAGACTGAGAAAGAGAGAGAGATAGAGAGAGAGAAGGGTGGAGAGATTGAGGAGGCGAGAATGGGAGAGGGTTGAATTGTCAACTTGCCACCATACAACGGGTGAATGCAAGCATTTCATAAGACTGTACCTCAAAATCTAATGTCTACCTGGCCCACCATCCTGGACATGAACAGCCTCTACAATGCAGCAATCCCCTGAATGACGTCACCCTCAACTGCAGCCCCCAGCACCTCACACTGGAGCAACAGAGAGAACCCACAGGACCTACACTCAGACCCCAGCACCTCACGCAGGAGCAACAGAGAGAACCCACAGGACCTACACCCAGACCCCAGCACCTCACGCAGGAGCAACAGAGAGAACCCACAGGACCTACAGGACCTACAGGACCTACACCCAGACCCCAGCATCCCCAGCCACACCCCAACCCCCCAAACAAACCCTTACCACACCCTATATAGGCCGCTCCATATCAGACCTATGCTCTTTCTGAACCCCTCCCAATGCACCCCTGCCCCTGCAACAAGGACCTCAACATGACAGCAGGACATATGACCAGAACGTGAGGAGAGCAACAGGTCCAAGACCCATCCTGCGACCCAAGAGGTATGTATCAAATGCTCAACATGCTCTGTTCACACCTACTGTGATGTTCCGGGCCTAAACCACACAAACACTAGACACTATGGAACACAAAGCTTTTACTATCTCATCCTGGAATATACAAGGTCTGAGGTCATCTGCCTTTGGCCTAAAGAGCAAGAACCCAGACTTCATCAAAGACATTGGAAATACATTGTCATTCTACAAGACACATGGTATAAAGAAGACGGACCCACTGGTTGCCCTCTAGGTTACAGAGAGATGGTAGTCCCATCCACCAAACTACCAGGTGTGAAACAGGGAAGGGACTCAGGGGGTTTGCTAATTTGGTATAGAGCAGTTCTAACCCACTCTATGAAATTAATCAAAACAGGAACATTTTACATCTGGCTAGAAATGAATAAGGAAATGATCTCAACAGAGATGTGTGCTACCTACAGTATATCCCCACAATAGAATCCTCATCCTTTAACGATGACAGCTTCTCCATCCTAGAGGAATTGGACAAGAACCTGACACCCTCAGCACACAGAGGAACAAACACCTACCAGGAGGTGACAGCATTCCCCATTTACTCCCCTAGGCACAACTACGACAACATAATCAACAAAAACGGGTCACAACTCCTGCAGCTCTGACGCACGCTGGGTATGTACATAGTCAATGGTAGGCTTCGAGGGGACTTATTTGGTAGGTACACCTATAGCTCATCTCTTGGCAGTAGTACTGTAGACTACTTTATCACTGACCTCAACCCAGAGTCTCTCAGAGCGTTCACAGTCAGCCCATTAACACCCCTATCAGATCACAGCAAAATCACAGTCTACTTGAACAGAGCAATACTCAATCATGAAGCATCAAAGTCGAAGGAACTGAATAATATTAAGAAATGCGACAGACGGAAGGAAAGTAGTGTGGAAACCTACCAAAAAAAACTATTAGGCAACAACACATTCTTCTAGACAACTTCCTGGACAAAATGTTTCACTCAATGTTATCCTCACAAATAATCCTGATAGGTATCAGTCAGGTGTTTTCTGTAATGACCTTAGTGATCACTGTTTTACAGCCTGGGTTCGCAATGGCTGCTCAGTGAAACGACCTGTCCTGATTTTCATAGACGTGTGCTAAAAGAACTTTAATGAGCAAGCCTTCCATCATGAACTGGCCTCTGTAAATTGGTATAGAATCAGCTTGATCCCCTCTGTCAAAGATGCTTGGACCTTCTTTTTTTATATTTTCATTGGTATTGTTAACAAACACACCCCATAAAGAAAATGAGAATTAAAAACAGGTTCAGCCCCTGGTTCGACCGTGATTTGGAAGAGTTACTCCACCTCAAGAATTGCATTTGGCAAAAGGCTCGGAACACGCATACTCAGGCTGACTGGCTCTCGTTCAGGCACATGAGAAAGAAGAGCACTCAGGCTATCCGGGAATGGAAAAGTTAGTTACTTTAAGGAGCAGTTCTCTCTCTGTGGCACTAACCCCAAGAAGTTCTGGAAAACGGTTAAAGACCTGGAGAATAAACCATCCTCCTCACAGCTGCCCATGTCCCTTAAAGTTGATGGTGTGGTTGTTACTGACAAGAAGCACATGGCTGAGCTCTTTAATCACCACTTCATTAGCCTTTAAGGCTCCGGAAGTTCAGAGAGTCTGGCGTGCCCAAAGTAAACTGCCTGTCACTTAGGCCCAGAAGCTAGGATATGCATATAATTGGTAGTATTGGACAGAAAACACTATCTTCTAAAACTGTTAAAATAATGTCTGTGAGTATAACAGAGCTCATTTGGCAGGCAAAAACCAGAGGAAAATCCATATCTGGATTTCCATATCTGCCATAAAATCTTGTTATTCTAACTGCACTATCCAATTTACAGTAGCTATTACAGTGAAAGAATACCATGCTATTGTTTGAGTAGAGTGCACAATTTTGAACATGAAAAGTTATTATAAAACAAATTAGGCACATTTTGGCAGAATTGATACAAAACATTTGAACATAAATGCAATGATTCATTGGATCAGTCTAAAACTTTGCACATACAATCTAAATTTTCTGTTTTGTATTATCTTTTACCAGATCTATTGTGTTATATATATATATATATATATATATACATTTCCAAAAACTTCAAAGTGTTTCCTTTCAAATGGTACCAAGAATATATACATCCTTGCTTCAGGTCCTGAGCTACAGGCAGTTATACTTGTGTATTTTTTCATTTTAGGCGAAAATTGAAAAAATTCTGTAAAAAAGGGGCTAATCCTAAAGAGGTTAACTTTAGCCTACAGCTTTGATATGTGCTGAGTGAAGGACAGTGTACCATCTAGCCATACTCCCATGTACTTGTATGAGGTGACTACCTCAAGCTCTAAACCCTCAAAGGTAGTAATTACACCAGTGGGGAGAGGGGCATTCTTCTTACCAAACTACAAGAACTTTTTGGAGGTGTTCAGAACAAGGTTAAGGGCAGAGAAAGCTTGTTGGACACTAAGAAAGCTTTGTTGTAGAACTTTTAACACAAAATCCAGGGAGGAGCCAGGTGAATATGAGACCGTATCATCTGCATATAAATGGATGAGAGAGATTCCTACTGTGTGGGGCCTAGGATCGAGCCTTGGGGTACTCCCTTGGTGACAGGCAGTGGCGGAGATAACAGATGTTCTGACTATATACACTGCACTCTTTGAGAGAGGTAGTTAGCAAACCAGGCCAAAGGCCCCTCAGAGACACCAGTACTGCTTAGTTGGCCCACAAGAATGGAATGGTCTACCGCAGTGGTTCCCAAACTTCTATAGTCCCGTACCCCTTCAAACATTCAACCTCCAGCTGCATACCCCCTCTAGCACCAGGGTCAGCAAACTCTCAAATGTTGTTTTTTGCCATCATTGTAAGCCTGCCACACACACACTATACGATACATTTATTAAACATAATAATGAGTGTGAGTTTTTGTCACAACCCAGCTCATGGGAAGTGACAAATAGCTCTTAGGACCAGGGCACAAATAATAATATAATAATAATCAATCATTTTGCTCTTTATTTAACCATCTTATAAAACATTTTTTGTTCATCAAAAATTGTGAATAACTCACCACAGGTTAATGAGAAGGGTGTGCTTGAATGGATGCACATAACTCTGCAATGTTGGGATGTATTGGAGACAGTTTCAGTCTTAAATAATTTTCCACACACAGTCTGTGCCTGTATGTAGTTTTCATGCTAGTGAGGGCCGGGAATCCACTCTCACATAGGTACGTGGTTGCAAAGGGCATCAGTTTCTTAACAGTGCCATTTGCCAAGACAAGAAACTCTGAGCGCAGCCCTCTGAGCGCAGCCCTCTTCTGATTAAATAAAATAAAATTAAATTAAATTTCACAGGACCGCTAGTTGTCAATTTGGATGAGGCTCTCTTGTTCTGATATCGGTAAGTGGACTGGAGGCAGGGCATGAAAGGGATAACGAATCCAGTTGTTTGTGTCAGTCTGCTTTCAGGAAAGTACTCATGTAATTGCGCACCCAACTCACTCAGGTGCTTCGCTATATCACATTTGACATTGTCCGTAAGCTTGAGTTCATTTGCAGAACAAAAAATCATACAATGATGGAAAGACCTGTGTGTTGTCCTTGTTAATGCAGACAGAAAAGAGCTCCAACTTCTTAATCATAGCCTCTATTTTGTCCCGCAAATTGAATATAGTTGTGGAGAGTCCCTGTAATCCTAGATGCAGATCATTCAGGCAAGAAAAAACATCACCCAGACAGGCCAGTCGTGTGAGAAACTCGTCATCATGCAAGAGGTCAGACAAGTGAAAATTATTGTCAGTAAAGAAAACTTTAAGCTTGTCTCTCAATTGTAAAAGCGTTACGTGGTTGCTGCCCATATCATTGCACAATGCAGAAAATACACGAGAGTTCAGGGGCCTTGCTTTAACAAAGTTAACCATTTTCACTGCAGTGTCCAAAATGTATTGCAAGCTGTCAGGCATTCCCTTGGCAGCAAGAGCCTCTCGGTGGATGCTGCAAGTGGCGTCGGGAGCAACTGCTTGCACGCGCATTACCACTCCACTATGTCTCCCTGTCATGGCTTTGAAATCAAATCAAAATCAAATCAAATTTTATTTGTCACATACACATGGTTAGCAGATGTTAATGCGAGTGTAGCGAAATGCTTGTGCTTCTAGTTCCGACCATGCAGTAGTATCTAACACGAAATCTAACAAATTCACAACAACTACCTTATACACACAAGAGTAAAGGAATGAATACGAGTATGTACATATAAATATATGGATGAGCGATGGCTGACCGGCGTAGGCAAGATGCAGTAGATGGTATGGAGTACAGTATATACATATGAGATGAGTAATGTAGGATATGTAAACATTATATAAATGCCATTGTTTAAAGTGGCTAGTGATACATTTATTTCATCCAATTATAATTATTAAAGTGGCAAGAGATTTGAGTCGATGGCCGAACGGCATAGGCAAGATTCAGTAGATGGTTTAGAGTACAGTGTATATATTTGATATGAGTAATGTCGGATATGTAAACACTATATACAAAAAATGTTAAAGTGGCTAGTGATACATTTGTTACATCCAATTCCTATTATTTAAAGTGGCTAGAGATTTAAGTCAGTATATTGGCAGCAGCCACTCAATGTTAGTGATGGCTGTTTAACAGCTGATGGCCTTGAAGTAGAAGCTGTTTTTCAGTCCCTCGGTCCCAGCTTTGATGCACCTGTACTGACCTCGCCTTCTGGATGATAACGGGGTGAACAGGCAGTGGCTCGGGTGGTTGTTGTCCTTTATGATCTTTTTGGCCTTCCTGTGACATCGGGTGCTGTAGGTGTCCTGAAGGGCAGGTAGTTTACCCCCGGTGATGTGTTGTGCAGTCCTCACTACCCTCTGGAGAGCCTTACGGTTGTGGGCGGAGCAGTTGCCGTACCAGGTGGTGATACAGCCCGACAGGATGCTCTCAATTGTGCATCTGTAGAAGTTCGTGAGTGATTTTGGTGACAAGCCGAATTTCTTCAGCCTCCTGAGGTTGAAGAGGCGCTGTTGCGCCTTCTTCACCACGCTGTCTGTGTGGGTGGACCATTTCAGTTTGTCCGTGATGTGTACGCCGAGGAACTTCAATCTTTCCACCTTCTCCACTACTGTCCCGTCGATGTGGATAAGGGGGTGCTCCCTCTCCTGTTTCCTGAAGTCCACGATCATCTCGTTTGTTTTGTTGACATTGAGTGAGAGGTTATTTTCCGGACACCACACTCCGAGGGCCCTCACCTCCTCCCTGTAGGCCGTCTCGTTGTTGTTGGTAATCAAGCCTACCACTGTAGTGTCGTCAGCAAAATTGATGATTGAGTTGGATGCGTGCTTGGCCAACGCAGTCATGGGTAAACAGGGAGTACAGGAGAGGGCTGAGAACTCACCCTTTTGGGGCCCCAGTGTTGTGGATCAGCAGGGTGGAGATGTTGTTTCCTACCCTCACCACCTGGGACCGGCCCGTCAGGAAGTCCAGGACCCAGTTGCACAGGGCTGGGTCGAGACCTAGGGTTTGATTGCCTTGCTGAGGGAATAGCTACACTGTTTGTATTCAGTCATGTTTCTGGTCGCCTTACCCTGATTTAAAAGCAGTGGTTCTCGCTTTCAGTTTTGGGTGAATGCTGCCATCAATCCACGGTTTCTGGTTGGGGAAGGTTTTAATAGTCGCTGTGGGTACAACATCACCGATGCACTTGCTAATAAACTCGCTCACCGAATCAGCGTATATATCAATGTTGTTGTCTGATGCTATCCGGAACATATCCCAGTCCACGTGCTTGAAGCAATCTTGAAGCGTGGAATCAGATTGGTCGGACCAGCGTTGAACAGACCTGAGAACGGGCGTTTCCTGTTTTAGTTTCTGTCTGTAGGCTGGGAGCAACAAAATGGAGTCGTGGTCAGACTTGCTGAAAGGAGGGCGGAGAATAGCCTTGTATGCATCACGGAAGTTGGAATAACAATGATCCAGGATTTTACCAGCCCGGGTGGCACATTCGATATGCTGATAAAATTTTGGGAGCCTTGTTTTCAAATTAGCCTTATTAAAATCCCCAGCCACAATAAATGCAGCCTCAGGATATGCACCATCGGTACAGATACCAACACATCTTGACCAACAAAGTCCATTTGATGTCACAAAGCTGTCCAGTACTTAAAAAATATCCTCTCCTGTTGTCCTGGTTTCCAGTGGTTTGCAGAAGAGGATATCTTCCTTAATTGACCCTCCATAAACGTACCGGACATATATCAGGAGCTGTGCCAGGCTCGCCACGTCTGTTGACTCATCCAGCTGTAATGCATAGAATTCACCGGCTTGTGTGGGAAGCAGTAATTGTTTAAAAACATCTCCTGCCATGTCACTGATGCGTTGTGAAACAGTGTTGTTTGATGAAGAAATTGTCTATATAGTTTTTTTGGCCTTTTCCCCCAGCATTGTCCCAGCCATATCCACGGCAGCAGGAAGAATTAAGACCTCCACAATAGTATGGGACTTGCCTGTCCTGGCCCCTCTGCAGATCACCATATAAGACGCTTCCAGCCCTTTCTTATTAACGGTATCTGTCTTACTACTCAAAAGTCGTCTTTACTCTCGCTCCAAAAACTCCTGTGGCTTATTTTTCAAATTGTCATTTTTAGTTTCTAAATGTCTGCGCAAGAGTGAAGGTTTCCCGCGTGAGAGTAACAGTAAATGGGATTGGATGTTAATTATTTAACTAGGCTACCTGTATTTGACATTGTGTTGTTATTTTGCTGAACACTAGATGGTTTAATTGATTTTTTGGCAGTGAAATGAGGCTACTCAGGCAAAACAAATACCTCACCCAAATATAAAGCCCCGTTAGAAAATGAAAATGGACTGTTTGAAAATGTGAAGGAAAACTTTTCTATTTTGCGTACCCCGACGACATTATGCGTACCCCGACGACATTACGCGTACCCCAGTTTGGGAATACCTGGTCTACAGTCTCTGGCATGGCCTCAATGGAGGCTGGGTTGAGGAGCTATAGCCTAGAGTCTCTGGCATGGCCTCAGTGGAGGCTGGGTTGAGGAGCTATAGCCTAGAGTCTCTGGCATGGCCTCAGTGGAGGCTGGGTTGAGGAGCTATAGCCTAGAGTCTCTGGCATGGCCTCAGTGGAGGCTGGGTTGAGGCGCTATAGCCTAGAGTCTCTGGCATGGCCTCAGTGGAGGCTGGGTTGAGGCGCTATAGCCTAGAGTCTCTGGCATGGCCTCAGTGAAGGCTGGGTTGAGGCGCTATAGCCTACAGTCTCTGGCATGGCCTCAGTGGAGGCTGGGTTGAGGCGCTATAGCCTACAGTCTCTGGCATGGCCTCAGTGTGTTTGTCCTTGCTAGAGGTCTACAAGTTTAGTGCGTGTCTTCTTCCATAATGGCACCCTATTCCCTATTTAGTGCACTACTTTTAACCAGGGCCCGCTCTGTTCAGAATTAGTGTACTAGACAGGAAATAGGGTGTGATTCAGGACACAGTCATGTGCGCTAATTGACTCTGTGCTCGTTAGTGTGATTCCATTCATAACAGCGTCACGGGGCGGGCTACGGTGGCTGTGGAGGGTCACATTATTATAACAGTGTGATATAACTGTTGGGCGGCCGTGCTGCTATAAAAACAACCCATAGCACACAACACTTACCCTCACAACACAGCAGGTGACTAGGCTCCTAGGTAGTGGTCGACCTGAACAGAATATTAACAGAGAGAGGACTGAATCTCTGAATCCATGGTAGTGGTCGACCTGAACAGAATATTAACAGAGAGAGGACTGAATCTCTGAATCCATGGTAGTGGTCGACCTGAACAGAATATTAACAGAGAGAGGACTGAATCTCTGAATCTATGGTAGTGGTCGACCTGAACAAAATATTAACAGAGAGAGGACTGAGTCTCTCAATCTATGGTAGTGGTCGACCTGAACAGAATATTAACAGAGAGAGGACTGAATCTCTGAATCTATGGTAGTGGTCGACCTGAACAGAATATTAACAGAGAGAGGACTGAATCTCTGAATTGACGTGTTCCAATAGTGGAGCCATGGAAGTGTGTACCTTCTCAAAACTCTCATGGATTCAAAAAGTACTGGATCGGTTTAAGAACGGGCTAGATCTAGAAGGACATGGACACCAGAACAAAATATATGTTGGAGAGAAGGGTAGAAAGGTAGGAAATCAGACCTCATCCATATTGTAGCTACAAAAACACCCAGACCTCATCCATACTGTAGTTACCAACACATCCAGACCTCATCCGTACTGTAGTTACCAACACACCCAGACCTCATCCATACTGTAGTTACCAACACATCCAGACCTCATCCGTACTGTAGTTACCAACACATCCAGACCTCATCCGTACTGTAGTTACCAACACATCCAGACCTCATCCGTACTGTAGTTACCAACACATCCAGACCTCATCCGTACTGTAGTTACCAACACATGCAGACCTCATCCATACTGTAGTTACCAACACATCCAGACCTCATCCATACTGTAGTTACCAACACATCCAGAACTCATCCATACTGTAGTTACCAACACACCCAGACCTCATCCATACTGTAGTTACCAACACACCCAGACCTCATCCATACTGTAGATAACCAGTCATCCAGACCTCATCCATACTGTAGTTACCAACACATCCAGACCTCATCCATACTGTAGTTACCAACACACCCAGACCTCATCCATACTGTAGATACCACCACATCTATACCTCATCCATACTGTAGTTACCAACACATCCAGACCTCATCCATAATGTAGTTACCAACACATCCAGACCTCATCCATACTGTAGATACCACCACATCCAGACCTCATCCATACTGTAGTTACCAACACATCCATACCTCATCCATACTGTAGTTACCACCACACCCAGACCTCATCCATACTGTAGATAACCAGTCATCCAGACCTCATCCATACTGTAGATACCAACACATCCAGACCTCATCCGTACTGTAGTTACCACCACACCCATACCTCATCCATACTGTAGATACCAACACATCCAGACCTCATCCGTACTGTAGTTACCACCACACCCAGACCTCATCCATACTGTAGTTACCACCACATCCAGACCTCATCCATACTGTAGTTACCAACACATCCATACCTCATCCATACTGTAGTTACCACCACACCCAGACCTCATCCATACTGTAGTTACCACCACATCCAGACCTCATCCGTACTGTAGTTACCACCACATCCATACCTCATCCATACTGTAGTTACCACCACACCCAGACCTCATCCATACTGTAGATAACCAGTCATCCAGACCTCATCCATACTGTAGTTACCACCACATCCAGAACTCATCCATACTGTAGTTACCAACACATCCAGACCTCGTCCATACTGTAGTTACCAACACATCCAGACCTCATCCATACTGTAGATACCACCACATCCAGACCTCATCCATACTGTAGTTACCACCACATCCAGACCTCATCCATACTGTAGTTACCACCACATCCAGAACTCATCCATACTGTAGATACCAACACATCCAGACCTCATCCATACTGTAGATACCACCACATCCAGACCTCATCCATACTGTAGTTACCACCACATCCAGACCTCATCCATACTGTAGTTACCACCACATCCAGACCTCATCCGTACTGTAGTTACCACCACATCCATACCTCATCCATACTGTAGTTACCAACACATCCAGACCTCATCCGTACTGTAGTTACCAACACATCCAGAACTCATCCATACTGTAGTTACCACCACATCCATACCTCATCCATACTGTAGTTACCAACACATCCATACCTCATCCATACTGTAGTTACCACCACATCCAGACCTCATCCATACTGTAGTTACCACCACACCCATACCTCATCCATACTGTAGATACCAACACATCCAGACCTCATCCATACTGTAGTTACCACCACATCCAGACCTCATCCGTACTGTAGTTACCACCACATCCAGACCTCATCCGTACTGTAGTTACCACCACACCCAGACCTCATCCATACTGAAGATACCACCAGACCCATACCTCATCCATACTGTAGTTACCACCACATCCAGAACTCATCCACACTGTAGTCACCACCACACCCATACCTCATCCATACTGTAGTTACCACCACATCCAGACCTCATCCATACTGTAGTTACCACCACACCCATACCTCATCCATACTGTAGTTACCACCACACCCATACCTCATCCATACTGTAGTTACCACCACATCCAGAACTCATCCACACTGTAGTCACCACCACACCCATACCTCATCCATACTGTAGTTACCACCACATCCAGACCTCATCCATATTGTAGTTACCACCACACCCATACCTCATCCATACTGTAGTTACCACCACATCCAGACCTCATCCATACTGTAGTTACCACCACACCCATACCTCATCCATACTGTAGTTACCACCACATCCAGACCTCATCCATACTGTAGTTACCACCACACCCATACCTCATCCATACTGTAGATAACCAGTCATCCAGACCTTATCCATACTATAGATAACCAGTCATCCAGACCTCATCCATACTGTAGTTACCACCACACCCATACCTCATCCATACTGTAGTTACCAACACACCCAGACCTCATCCATACTGTAGATAACCAGTCATCCAGACCTCATCCATACTATAGATAACCAGTCATCCAGACCTCATCCATAATGTAGATAACAAGACATCCAGACCTCACCAAAGGCAGTGACACAACGTCACCACAACCAACAGACAGACAGACAGACAGATGCCTGAAATGCCTGTCATCTCCACATGAGACCAATTAAATCACACAGTTTGATATGGACCCGTCCCTCCCATATGACAATCCTTCATATAGAGACAGACATATTGGCCGGTAACAGAGAGAGAGAGAGAGAGAGAGAGAGAGAGAGAGAGAGAGAGGGAAAGAGAGATGGAGGGATGGATAGATAGATAGAGACCAGAGGGAGGGAGGAGAGAGAATATGAAAGCGAGAGATGGCAGATATCACAAGGGTAAGATTGACTGAGACAGAAGGAGACATGCTCGTCTGTGGATCTGACTGTTAATCATACAAATGAAGGGTCATGTTGCTACGAGGACGACAATCAATCATGCCCAAAGCACAGAGCAATCTAAAATCCGTCCTTACCAGCTAACCAGCCAGACAGCCATCCAGCCAGTCAGCCAACCAGCCAACCAACCAGCCAGCCAGCCAGCCAGCCAGTCATCCGACAGCCAGTAAGCCATCCAGGCAGCCAACCAGCCAGCCAGCCATCCAGCCAGCCAACAATCCTGACAGCTATCCGGCCAGTCAGCCAACCAGCCAACCAGCCATCCAGCCGGTCAGCAGACAGCCAGTAAGCCATCCAGCCAACCAGCCAGACAGCCAGCCAGCCAGCCAGTCAGACAACCAGCCAACCAGCCAACCAGCCATCCAGCCAGCCAGCCAGTAAGCCATCCAGCCAACCAGCCAACCAGCCATTACAATTCAAATGTAATTAAAATATGCTTTATTGGCATGGGAAACATGTTTACATTGCCAAAGCAAGTCACTCGAACTCTCTTTAATACCTACCGTGCTCCATCTCTCTCTCTCTCTCTCTCTCTCTCTCTCTCTCTCTCTCTCTCTCTCTCTCTCAAATGTCATATTATGTCTATTTACAGTGTTGTAATGATGTGCAAATAGTTCAAGTACAATATGGAAAATTAATAAACATGGGTTGTATTTACAATGGTGTTTGTTCTTCACTGGTTGTCCTTTTCATGTGGCAACAGGTCACAAACCTTGCTGCTGTGATGGCA
Organism: Brachymystax lenok tsinlingensis; assembly: GCA_030435695.1. Taxonomy (NCBI): domain Eukaryota; kingdom Metazoa; phylum Chordata; class Actinopteri; order Salmoniformes; family Salmonidae; genus Brachymystax; species Brachymystax lenok. The sequence continues at coordinate 2,769,889 of CM059799.1, forward strand.
CACTGTGGTATTTCACCCAATAGATATGGGAGTTTATCCAAATTGTTGTGGATTTGTGTAATCTGAGGGAAATATGTGTCTCTGATATGGTCATACTTTTGGCAGGAGGTTAGGAAGTGCAGCTCAGTTTCCACCTCATTGTGTGGGCAGTGTGCACATAGCCTGTCTTCTCTTGAGAGCCAGGTCTGCCTACGTCTGCCTTTCTCAATAGCAAGGTTATGCTCACTGAGTCTGTACATAGTCAAAGATTTCCTTAATTTTGATTAAGAATAGCCAATTGGAAGTAGTGGCCTGTATATTTGTATATTCTGGACATTTTGAGCCTGTAATCAAACCCACAAATGCTGATGCCCCAGATACTCAACTAGTCTAAAGAAGGCCAGTTTTATTGCTTCTTTAATCAGAACAACAGTTTTCAGCTGTGCTAACATAATTGTAAAAGGTTTTTCTAATGATCAAATAGGCTTTTAAAATGATCAACTTGGATTAGCTAACACAACGTGCCATTGGAACACAGGAGTGATGGTTGCTGATAATGGGCCTCTCTACGGCCTATGTAGATATTCCATAAAATATATGCAGTTTCCAGCTACAATAGTCATTTACAACATTAACAATGTCTACACTGTATTTCTGATGGACAAAAGTTGCCTTTTCTTTCAAAAACAAGGACATTTCTAAGTGACCCCAAACCTTAGAACGGTAGTGTAGGTATATCGGACTTAACGAAAGACTATAGAAGGAAGATGCATCTCTACCCCATGTGGACTGTTCAGGTGGCAAATAGCATGAAAACACAACAAAACAATCATCTGACTCCCTACGTTCAATAATTCCTTTTATGGCTTTATCGATCATTTCTTTCATCACATTAGCCTTTACACATATTCCCACTCCCCCAAAGCCCCTGGGGGCTTTCACATGAGTGTTTCTGTTGTATCCGTACCATAAATACCCTTCAATGTCAATAGTTTCTTGCCAATGCAAATGCGTTTCAATTATTGAGATAATGTCTGGGTTTAAAGTTCGTCCAGAACAGTTACAGTGCATGATTAACCAGTTTAAAGAGAATCCAGAACAGTTATATGATTAACCAGTTTAAAGAGAATCCAGAACAGTTACATGTTGAACCAGTTTAACTTCTTAGGGAGCGGCTCCCGAGGTGACGGTTTTGGAGAGTCTGGCGTGCCCAAAGATGAAAAGATGAAAAAGATTAAAAACTCTGAAGTTTCTAAGAGTGTTAAAATATTGTCTGTGAGTATAACAGAACAGATATAGCAGGCGAAAACCCGAGGAAGTTCTGTCCTGGAAAAAGTGTTTTTGACACATTTCATTTTGAACCCCTCCCTATTGAAAACAGACATATATAGGAGTAAGATTGCAGTACCTATTGCTTCCACTAGATGTCAACAGTCTCTAGACAGTGTTTGATGATGTTAGAATGCTCTGGATGGTAATAGAAGAAGAATTTCAAACTGGTCACCAGATGTAAACAGAAGAGGATGCGCGTTCACGGGCTCACGCGCGCTGTGGTTTTTTCCTTTTCTATCGTCCAGTTTATAATCCGGTTGAAATATTATAGTAAATATACATAAAAGTGTTCCTAACAATACATTATCAATGATGTTTGATTGTTCTTGGACAAGTGTATAGGTATAGGTTGAACGAGTTCTCTTCACGGTTCTTTGGGCGTGTGGACGCTGTATTTTATGAACATAATGCGCCAACCAAACAGAGATTTATGGATATAATAAATGACTTTTTCTAACAAAAGAATCATTGGATGTCTTCGTTGGACACTTGGGAAGTCCTCAGCAGAAGTTCTTCAAAAGGTAAAGGATTTGTTTTTGCTGTGAAATGTGTTTTGTGTGACCCGCGCGGCGGGATATGAATTCATGCTAATGTGGAAAATATATGAGGTGCTCTCCTCAAACAATTTAGCGCGCCGCTGCTCCCTAAGAGGTTATTAAAGAGCATCCAGAACAGTTACATGATGAACTAGTTTAAACTACTTAGGGAGAAGCGGGGCGCTAGCGAGCCGTTCCCGACACTACCCAATGAAAAGTTAGGCTCCAAATTCAAATCCAAAAGTTGAATTATTAAACATTCATCAATATACAAGTGTTGCATAGTCATCAAAAGCTCTGATACTATCACAGCGTTGTCAGATTTCAAAAACGCTTTACCCGCGAAAGCACAACATTTGATTGTTTAAGGATAGCACCTCATATATTTTCCTTATTAGCATAAATTCATATCCAGCTCGGGTCACACAAAACCCGTATAAGAGCTAAAATAAATCACTTACCTTTCGAAGAACTTCTGCTGAGGGCATCCCAAGTGTCCAACGAAGACATCCAATGGTTCTTTTGTAAGAAAAAGTAATTTATTATATCCATAAATCTCCGTTTGGTTGGCGTGTTATGTTCAGAAAATCCACCGTCGAGTCGCCCACAGAGCACACGAGATCGTGAACGCACATGTCATTCTATTGAGTTCCGGGGTCCACGTCTAAATTCTTCTTCTATTGGCTTCTAATTCAACCTAAGGTCATGAAACCCTGTCTAAAGACTTTTGACATCCAGTGGAAGCCATAGGTACTGCAGTCTAGGTCCTAGATAACGTTGAATCATATAGGCAGCCAGGAGAAAAAGGTAATCTACGAAAAAACTGCAATTCCGGATGGATTTTCCTCGGGTTTGTGCCTGCTATATCAGTTCTGTTATACTCACAGACATTATTTTAATGGTTTTAGAAATGTCAGAGTGTTTCCTTTCCAATAGTGCATATCCTAGTCTCTGGGCCTGAGTGGCAGGTATTTTACTTTGGGCACGCCAGACTCTCCAAAACCGACACCTCGGCTGATGGTGCCTAAAGAGTTAAAGAGAATCCAGAACAGTTACAGGATGAACCAGTTTAAAGAGCATCCAGAACAGTTACATGATGAACCAGTTTTAAAGAGCATTCAGAACAGTTCCATGATGAACCAGTTTAAAGAGCCTCCAGAAGACACATTAGTCTGGAATGCTGTAGTTTTGGACAACCAGAGGTTGTATAATAATGTAACCTAAAGTGTATCCTGGCAATCTATGTGTTCTCTTACAATTGTGCACTACTCTGGACAAAAGTTGTGCAGGGCTCTGTTCGAAGGTAGTGCACTATATAGGGAATAGGATGCCATTTGGGACGCAACCCAGTCTCTTGTTAGTGTGGAACACTACTAAGAAGAGACTCATCTGTAATTAACTTTCTTACTTTTATTTATTTTATTTTTGCATTTGTACCATTGTGGTCCTTAGATTTGCTAACATATGAAAGGTGTCAAGGGGAATTGGCCTTGTTAGAATTGTTAGAAGTCTGCTGACAGCCCCTGAATATAATTGGAGGCTTAAGGGCCGGGGTACTTCAGAGGAACTAAGACTTAACGAGGCCAGATGGAAAAGCACAGAGTCAACAGACATGAGTCCCAAATGGCACCCTATTCCCTGTGCGGTCTCTGGTCAAAGGTAGTGCCCTTTTAATAGGAAATAGGGTAACATTTGGGATGAGTCTCATCTCAGATAAACTATTCTATTCCTAGTCATAAATATTTAGTTTGGTCATAAAATATGTGTAAGTTTGAGGAACTGTGTGTAATCATAGTGTACTTTACTCTACGATGCATTAAAATAATTATGGACCGTGTCTGGATTAAACCTTGAAATCACAGATCATTATAGACCGTGTCTGGATTAAACTTTAAACCTTAAAATCACATATCATTATAGACAGTGTCTGGATTAAACCATAAACCTTAAAATCACAGATCAATATAGACCGTGTCTGGATTAAACCTTAAACCTTAAAATCACAGATCATTATAGACCGTGTCTGGATTAAACCTTAAAATCACAGATCATTATAGACCGTGTCTGGATTAAACCTTAAACCTTAAAATCACAGAACATTATAGACAGTGTCTGGATTAAACCTTAAACCTTAAAATCACAGATCATTATAGACCGTGTCTGGATTAGACTTTAAATCTTAAAATCACAGATCATTATAGACCGTGTCTGGATTAAACCATAAACCTTAAAATCACATATCATTATAGACCGTGTCTGGATTAAACCATAAACCTTAAAATCACAGATCATTATAGACCGTGTCTGGATTAAACCTTAAACCTTAAAATCACAGATCATTATACATCGTGTCTGGATTAAACCTTAAAATCACAGATCATTATAGACCGTGTCTGGATTAACATTAACCCTCCTGTTGTGTTCCGGTCTAATTGTTTTCTCTCTGAAAAATGTAGTTCATTTAATCTGATTGTCATAAGGTTCCATGGCTTTGTCCACACAGGGAATCTGAACACACACAATACATTTTGATAATTTTCATTACATTTTGGCTGTTTTATTTGACTTTCGTACACCTGTGGTGTTCCCAGTCATTAGAAATGAATGGGTGAGAATACAATTAGTATATAAATGGAGTTCAGGCACATGCCCATTCATCAGATGGACACACTTCCTCTCCCAGACCCCCACATGCATGAGTGTTTGAGCACACACATACACACACACACACACACACTCACACACACACACACACACACACACACACACACACACACACACACACACACACACACACACACACACACACACACACACACACACACACACACACACACACACACACACACACACACACACACACACACACCTCACTCCCCTTCTTGGCTTCCATGGCAACCCCCACGGGAGCCTTTCCCCAATAGAATCTTCCCCCCTCAGGAACCACACCTGTTGGCATTCTCACAAACAATTTCAACATTGTTTCAATAAAATATAGAACTTTTCTCACAGCTCTGGTATATAAAGCTTTTTTGAGGCCTTGCTCACAATTAATTTGGTGGCGGCACAATGACCAAATTATATATTGTACGTGATGCTCTTGATCATATCTCTGATCATGACACTGGTGAGGAGGAGAGAGTCCTTGTTAAACTTTGACACAAAGTAGTCTGTGATAATTAGCACAATATGTTTCATCTGATTATGTGTTATAGTTGTATGAGCTCAGGTCGATGAGGCCTACAGGCCATAAATAGCAAGTAGAAGTTCAAAACTTGTAACGTTCACAAGAACTTAAGTTGATAAAAAGATCTAACACAACATTAGGTGATAATATGTGCATTATTATGGATTTATAATCAGCTATAATGTGGGCGGTCATTTTGGACCGCGAACACAGAATTAATTAACATGAAACAAACACAACAGGAGGGTTAAAATCACGTATAATTTTAGTGAATGATTGTTTGTCTTGTTTTAAATACCTAGAATGAAGAACAAACAACGCATCAAACAACGTCTAGGGAAATGTCTTCAGATATGACAGATAAGACATTAATCAATGGCCCAAAAATGTGTTTGACTTGAGATTTTACTTTGACATAACAATTGGAACTCTGGGTAACTGGGAACCTTGTTCTGGAACCATGGAATGCCAAAAAGACGGTAGTTTCAGTGGTAACCCCAGAAAATCTCAATCACCCAGACAATCTCCCTGACCATCTCCCTGACCATCTCCCTGACCATCTCCCAGACCATCTCCCTGACCATCTCCCTGACCATCTCCCAGACAATCTCCCAGACAATCTCCCTGACCATCTCCCTGACCATCTCCCTGACCATCTCCCAGACAATCTCCCTGACCATCTCCCAGACAATCTCCCTGACCATCTCCCTGACCATCTCCCAGACAATCTCCCTGACCATCTCCCAGACAATCTCCCTGACCATCTCCCAGACAATCTCCCAGACAATGTCCCAGACAACGTCCCAGACAATGTCCAAGACAATCTCCCAGACAGACAGATCATACCATTGGATTAGTTCCATAAACCTCCATAAACTTAAATTCTCCCTTGTAAAGATCAAATGTAGTGAAAAGGCCTTGAATTCTGGTAAATGAACCAGTGTAGTTAACTCTTATTTTCTGGTAAATGAACCAGTGTAGATAACTCTTCTCTTCTGGTAAATGGACAAGTGTAGAGGTACTCTCATTTCTTCTGGTAAATGGACCAGTGTAGAGGTACTCTCATTTCTTCTGGTAAATGGACCAGTGTAAAGGAACTCTCATCTCTTTTGGAAATTGGACCAGTGTAGAGGTACTCTCATCTCTTCTGGTAAATGGACCAGTGTAAAGGAACTCTCATCTCTTTTGGAAATTGGACCAGTGTAAAGGAACTCTCATCTCTTTTGGAAATTGGACCAGTGTAGAGGTACTCTCATCTCTTCTGGTAAATGGACCAGTGTAAAGGAACTCTCATCTCTGTTGGTAAATGGACCAGTGTAAAGGAACTCTCATCTCTGTTGGTAAATGGACCAGTGTAAAGGAACTCTCATCTCTGTTGGTAAATGGACCAGTGTAAAGGAACTCTCATCTCTGTTGGTAAATGGACCAGTGTAAAGGTACTCTCATCTCTTCTGGTAAATGGACCAGTGTAGAAGAAAGTCTAATCTCTTCCAGGCAGGTTATCAGTTATTATACCGTAGAGTTCACTCACTCTCCTGGTCTGTGTCCCAAATGGCACCCTATTCCCTGTATAATACTCTAGATTTGAAGTGCACTATATAGGGAATAGAATGTCAATTTAGGACGCCGCCTGGACTCTGTCTCTTTCATGTCAAGTAAATTGAACAAGAATTCCTCCAGTCAGTTCATTACAGTAAGCTGTCAATGTCTTGTCAGTGACCGGCTGGTGGCCACCTGCCTCAGGCCAGCTCCTATTAAAGGAAACCCAACAGTGAACCAACCATTACATAATTTATGTCTGGTATTCTCACACGTTCTCTGTATATGAAATGTGCCGTGTTGCTCTAAAATGTGTGGGATGTTGAGGGAAAAAGAGAGAGATGAAAGAAGAACACCATAGGACTCAGAGAATAAACAGAAAAGGGGGAGATACTGCTTTAAAGAGCATAGATAATGGCAGCAGCTGGAGAGAGAATAGAGAACGAGAGGAAGACAGATGGTACACTCATTTTCATCAGTCCGTGGTAGCATCCACCTTCATTAGTCCATGGTGCCTTCCACCTTCATCAGTCCATGGTGCCATCCCCCTTCATCAGTCCGTGGTAGCATCCACCTTCATTAGTCCATGGTGCCTTCCACCTTCATCAGTCCGTGGTGCCATCCACCTTCATCAGTCCGTGGTGCCATCCACCTTCATCAGTCCGTGGTGCCATCCACCTTCATCAGTCCGTGGTGCCATCCACCTTCATCAGTCCGTGGTGCCATCCACCTTCATCAGTCCGTGGTGCCATCCACCATCATCAGTCCGTGGTGCCATCCACCTTCATCAGTCCGTGGTGCCATCCACCATCATCAGTCCGTGGTGCCATCCACCATCATCAGTCCATGGTGCCATCCACCATCATCAGTCCGTGGTGCCATCCACCATCATCAGTCCGTGGCGCCATCCACCTTCATCAGTCCATGGTGCCATCCACCATCATCAGTCCGTGGCGCCATACACCTTCATCAGTCAATGATGGGAGAGTGGTAGAGTTAACACAGTGTAGGTGGAGGGATGGTGGAGTTAACACAGTGTAGGTGGAGGGATGGTGGAGTTAACACAGTGTAGGTGGAGGGATGGTGGAGTTAACACAGTGTAGGTGGAGGGATGGTGGAGTTAAGACAGTGTAGGTGGAGGGATGGTGGAGTTAAGACAGTGTAGGTGGAGGGATGGTGGAGTTAACACAGTGTAGGTGGAGGGATGGTGGAGATAACACAGTGTAGGTGGAGTGATGGTGGAGTTAAGACAGTGTAGGTGTCTTAACTCTCTCTCTCTCTCTCTGTCTATCAATCTATCTAGCTCTCTATCTTGTTCTACCCCTCCCTTCTCTCCTTCCCTCTCTCCCTAGTAACAGATGTGTGAGCAGCTCTAAAGCACCTCCTGATTGTGTTGGTGATTTTTATCTCTCCCCATCTGCTGAAGATTTACAGTAAATATCTCTTTTACTGCTCGCGATGGGCCCTGATTTTATGCCAACGCGACTGTTCTCTCCTCGTAGCTTCACAAGGAGAGACATAACTAGGGGTCATATCCAGAGTGCCATGCGTGTCGGAGCTGTGTGTGTGTGTTTCTAAGAGGCTGTCATATCATTAAATGCAGGATCACACATTTGTTCATCAAAAAAAAGTGTTTGATTTGCTCGTCTGTGAATACTGATAGGTTTATTACTGGGTCTTGTATTACAGTATGTAGTATTCTTCATGGTCATGATGGGAGTGGATCTACAGTATATAGTATATAGTATATAGTATTCCTCATGTTCATGATGGGAGTGGATCTACAGTATGTAGTATATAGTATTCTTCATGGCCATGATGGGAGGGGGTCTACAGTGTATTTATATATAGTATATAGTATTCTTCATGGCCATAATGGGAGGGGATCTACAGTGTATTTATATATAGTATATAGTATTCTTCATGGCCATGATGGGAGGGGGTCTACAGTATATAGTATATGGTATATAGTATTCTTCGTGGTCATGATGGGACGGGGTCTACAGTATATAGTATATAGTATATAGTACATAGTATTCTTCATGTTCATGATGGGAGTGGATCTACAGTATATAGTATATAGTATTCTTCATGGCCATGATGGGAGGGGATCTACAGTATATAGTATATAGTATATAGTACATAGTATTCTTCATGTTCATGATGGGAGTGGATCTACAGTACATAGTATATAGTATTCTTCATGGCCATGATGGGAGGGGATCTACAGTGTATTTATATATAGTATATAGTGTTCTTCATGGCCATGATGGGAGGGGGTCTACAGTGTATTTATATATAGTATATAGTGTTCTTCATGGCCATGATGGGAGGGGATCTACAGTGTATTTATATATAGTATATAGTATTCTTCATGGCCATGATGGGAGGGGGTCTACAGTGTATTGATATATAGTATATAGTATTCTTCATGGCCATGATGGGAGGGGGTCTACAGTGTATTTATATATAGTATATAGTATTCTTCATGGCCATGATGGGAGGGGGTCTACAGTGTATTTATATATAGTATATAGTATTCTTCATGTTCATGATGGGAGTGGATCTACAGTATATAGTATATAGTATTCTTCATGGCCATGATGGGAGGGGATCTACAGTGTATTTATATATAGTATATACTATTCTTCATGGCCATGATGGGAGGGGATCTACAGTATATAGTATATAGTATATAGTACATAGTATTCTTCATGTTCATGATGGGAGGGGGTCTACAGTATATAATATATAGTATATAGTATTCTTCATGGCCATGATGGGAGGGGGTCTACAGTGTATTTATATACAGTATATAGTATTCTTCATGGCCATGATGGGAGGGGATCTACAGTATATAGTATATAGTATATAGTACATAGTATTCTTCATGTTCATGATGGGAGGGGGTCTACAGTATATAATATATAGTATTCTTCATGGCCATGATGGGAGGGGCTCTACAGTGTATTTATATATAGTATATAGTATTCTTCATGGCCATGATGGGAGGGGATCTACAGTGTATTTATATATAGTATATAGTGTTCTTCATGGCCATGATGGGAGGGGGTCTACAGTGTATTTATATATAGTATATAGTGTTCTTCATGGCCATGATGGGAGGGGATCTACAGTGTATTTATATATAGTATATAGTATTCTTCATGGCCATGATGGGAGGGGGTCTACAGTGTATTTATATATAGTATATAGTATTCTTCATGGCCATGATGGGAGGGGGTCTACAGTGTATTTATATATAGTATATAGTATTCTTCATGGCCATGATGGGAGGGGGTCTACAGTGTATTTATATATAGTATATAGTATTCTTCATGTTCATGATGGGAGTGGATCTACAGTATATAGTATATAGTATTCTTCATGGCCATGATGGGAGGATCTACAGTGTATTTATATATAGTATATACTATTCTTCATGGCCATGATGGGAGGGGATCTACAGTATATAGTATATAGTATATAGTACATAGTATTCTTCATGTTCATGATGGGAGGGGGTCTACAGTATATAATATATAGTATATAGTATTCTTCATGGCCATGATGGGAGGGGGTCTACATTGTATTTATATACAGTATATAGTATTCTTCATGGCCATGATGGGAGGGGATCTACAGTATATAGTATATAGTATATAGTACATAGTATTCTTCATGTTCATGATGGGAGGGGGTCTACAGTATATAATATATAGTATTCTTCATGGTCATGATGGGAGGGGGTCTACAGTATATAGTATATAGTATATAGTATTCTTCATGTTCATGATGGGAGGGCTCTACAGTGTATTTATATATAGTATATAGTATTCTTCATGGCCATGATGGGAGGGCTCTACAGTGTATTTATATATAGTATATAGTATTCTTCATGGTCAGGATGGGAGGGTCTACAGTGTATTTATATATAGTATATAGTATTCTTCATGGCCATGATGGGAGGGGCTCTACAGTATATAGTATATAGTATACTTCATGGCCATAATGGGAGGGGCTCTGCAGTGTATTTATATATAGTATATAGTATTCTTCATGGCCATAATGGGAGGGTCTCTACAGTGTATTTATATATAGTATATAGTATTCTTCATGGCCATAATGGGAGGGGCTCTACAGTGTATTTATATATAGTATATAGTATTCTTCATGATCATGATGGTAGGGGCTCTACAGTGTATTTATATATAGTATATAGTATTCTTCATGGCCATAATGGGAGGGGCTCTACAGTGTATTTATATATAGTATATAGTATTCTTCATGATCATGATGGTAGGGGTCTTCAGTATATAGTATATAGTATTCTTCATGGCCATAATGGGAGTGGATCTACAGTATATAGTATATAGTATATAGTATATTGTATATAGTTTTCTTCATGTTCATGATGGGAGGGATCTACTGTATATAGTATATAGTATTCTTCATGGCCATAATGGGAGGGGCTCTACAGTGTATTTATATATAGTATATAGTATTCTTCATGGTCATGATGGGAGGGGGTCTACAGTATATAGTATATAGTATATAGTATTCTTCATGGTCATAATGGGAGGGGTCTACAGTATATAGTATATAGTATATAGTATTCTTCATGGTCATAATGGGAGTGGGTCTACAGTATATAGTACATAGTTGCAAGTTCAATTCCCCGAGCTGACAAGGTACAAATCTGTCGTTCTGCCCCTGAACAAGGCAGTTAACCCACTGTTCCTAGGCCGTCATTGAAAAATAAGAATTTGTTCTTAACTGACTTGCCTAGTAAAATAAAAAATAAAAAATAATAAAAATATATATATATACTACCTTAGTGTACATACCACGTGCACTGTCCATACTATACTCTCCCATACTGTATACTACCATAATGAATACTACCATACTATACACTCCCATACTGTATACTACCATATTGTATACTCTCATATGATATACTCCCATTTACTCCCATTTATAATCCAACACGATATTCTCCCATGTATAATCCAACACGGTATACTCCCATGTATAATCCAACACGGTATTCTCCCATGTATAATCCAACACGGTATACTCCCATGTATAATCCAACACGGTAGTCTCCCATGTATATATAATATATAGTATTCTTCATGGCCATGATGGGAGGGGCTCTACAGTGTATTTATATATAGTATATAGTATTCTTCATGGCCATGATGGGAGGGGATCTACAGTGTATTTATATATAGTATATAGTGTTCTTCATGGCCATGATGGGAGGGGGTCTACAGTGTATTTATATATAGTATATAGTGTTCTTCATGGCCATGATGGGAGGGGATCTACAGTGTATTTATATATAGTATATAGTATTCTTCATGGCCATGATGGGAGGGGGTCTACAGTGTATTTATATATAGTATATAGTATTCTTCATGGCCATGATGGGAGGGGGTCTACAGTGTATTTATATATAGTATATAGTATTCTTCATGGCCATGATGGGAGGGTCTACAGTGTATTTATATATAGTATATAGTATTCTTCATGTTCATGATGGGAGTGGATCTACAGTATATAGTATATAGTATTCTTCATGGCCATGATGGGAGGGGATCTACAGTGTATTTATATATAGTATATACTATTCTTCATGGCCATGATGGGAGGGGATCTACAGTATATAGTATATAGTATATAGTACATAGTATTCTTCATGTTCATGATGGGAGGGGGTCTACAGTATATAATATATAGTATATAGTATTCTTCATGGCCATGATGGGAGGGGGTCTACAGTGTATTTATATACAGTATATAGTATTCTTCATGGCCATGATGGGAGGGGATCTACAGTATATAGTATATAGTATATAGTACATAGTATTCTTCATGTTCATGATGGGAGGGGGTCTACAGTATATAATATATAGTATTCTTCATGGTCATGATGGGAGGGGGTCTACAGTATATAGTATATAGTATATAGTATTCTTCATGTTCATGATGGGAGGGGCTCTACAGTGTATTTATATATAGTATATAGTATTCTTCATGGCCATGATGGGAGGGGCTCTACAGTGTATTTATATATAGTATATAGTATTCTTCATGGTCAGGATGGGAGGGGGTCTACAGTGTATTTATATATAGTATATAGTATTCTTCATGGCCATGATGGGAGGGGCTCTACAGTATATAGTATATAGTATACTTCATGGCCATAATGGGAGGGGCTCTGCAGTGTATTTATATATAGTATATAGTATTCTTCATGGCCATAATGGGAGGGTCTCTACAGTGTATTTATATATAGTATATAGTATTCTTCATGGCCATAATGGGAGGGGCTCTACAGTGTATTTATATATAGTATATAGTATTCTTCATGATCATGATGGTAGGGGCTCTACAGTGTATTTATATATAGTATATAGTATTCTTCATGGCCATAATGGGAGGGGCTCTACAGTGTATTTATATATAGTATATAGTATTCTTCATGATCATGATGGTAGGGGTCTTCAGTATATAGTATATAGTATTCTTCATGGCCATAATGGGAGTGGATCTACAGTATATAGTATATAGTATATAGTATATTGTATATAGTTTTCTTCATGTTCATGATGGGAGGGGATCTACTGTATATAGTATATAGTATTCTTCATGGCCATAATGGGAGGGGCTCTACAGTGTATTTATATATAGTATATAGTATTCTTCATGGTCATGATGGGAGGGGGTCTACAGTATATAGTATATAGTATATAGTATTCTTCATGGTCATAATGGGAGGGGTCTACAGTATATAGTATATAGTATATAGTATTCTTCATGGTCATAATGGGAGTGGGTCTACAGTATATAGTACATAGTTGCAAGTTCAATTCCCCGAGCTGACAAGGTACAAATCTGTCGTTCTGCCCCTGAACAAGGCAGTTAACCCACTGTTCCTAGGCCGTCATTGAAAAATAAGAATTTGTTCTTAACTGACTTGCCTAGTAAAATAAAAAATAAAAAATAATAAAAATATATATATATACTACCTTAGTGTACATACCACGTACTGTCCATACTATACTCTCCCATACTGTATACTACCATAATGAATACTACCATACTATACACTCCCATACTGTATACTACCATATTGTATACTCTCATATGATATACTCCCATTTACTCCCATTTATAATCCAACACGATATTCTCCCATGTATAATCCAACACGGTATACTCCCATGTATAATCCAACACGGTATTCTCCCATGTATAATCCAACACGGTATACTCCCATGTATAATCCAACACGGTAGTCTCCCATGTATAATCCCATACGGTGTACTTCCATGTATAATCCCATACGGTATGCTCCCCATGAACTCCAATGTATAATCCCATACGGTATACTCCCATGTCCTCCAATGTATAATCCCATGTACTCCCGTGTATAATCCCATACTTAAAGCATGGGATGTAATAAAGTATAAATGGTAATGTGATACAGAGCTTGTTGCTCTCTGTATTTAAATGGTAATGTGATACAGAGCTTGTTGCTCTCTGTATTTAAATGGTAATGTGTATAATTGTCTTCTATCTCTCCTATGTTTATTAGAGTGTTCTAATATCTGTTGGTAACCTGGGCATTGTTACGGCACTACAGTCTCCAACTGTTTCAGCTTTTCCTCAAAACATAAGAATGTACTGTGGACCTGGGATAGAGAGGTTTGTGGTACAAACAGAACAGTCTACTGGGGAAAAAGTGTGTTGTAACTGTACCTCCTCCTCCTCCTCGTCTTCTTGACCAGGTGTCCATAAATAGATAAGATTTTCTGGTTCTCCCATGTTTTCAGTTCTTTGTGGCGACCATGCTTTCTCCAGCAACGTTTCCCCCTGTGAAGTGAGCAGCTTGAGGAGATGGGTGGAGACCACTGCTCTCCGCTTCAGGTGGAAGAGGGATGGAGGGATGGAGGTGGTGGGATGTAGGGAGGTGTTGATGGAGGGATGGAGGGGAGGGATGGAGGGGGAGGCGAAAGAGGAGGAGTGAAGAAGGGGGCCTCCCAGAGAGCAGGTCAAAGCCTGAACTCTCGAGGAACCCATTCTGTCATGGCAATACATCAAGGAAAAGTACAGAGAGAGAGAGAGAGAGAGAGAGAGAGAGAGAGAGAGAGAGAGAGAGAGAGAGAGAGAGAGAGAGAGAGAGAGAGAGAGAGAGAGAGAGAGAGATGGCACCACCCATAAAGATATCAGCCTTCAGAGGGGGGAGATTGAGTTATTCAGTTCAAGAAGTTGAAAAGACATGGGTCAATAAGTGTGTGTGTGTGTGTATGTGTATGTGTGTGTGTGTATGTAAGCCCACAACACGTCCTTCCTACATCCCAGTGAGATATTGCTTAGCACGCCAATTTGACTGACGGCACATCAGAACGCCGTATCGATCGCTGGGGAGTCGAGGGGGGGATGTCAGGGGTGGGAGAGATGGAAGATGTTATCAGGCTCCCAGCCAGCAGGTCCAGGTGTCGGGTTTGGACCTATCCATCTCCCTGCAATACCCTCAGCCACAAGAACATTAAGCCATGGAAAAGGGGTGTCTGGGGTGTTTGGAGATAGCCACCGATCTACCGTTTGTGTGTAGGTGTTTGTGCACGTGCGTATGTGTGTGTGTAGGTGTTTGTGCACGTGCGTATGTGTGTGTAGGTGTTTGTGCACGTGCGTATGTGTGTGTGTAGGTGTTTGTGCACGTGCGTATGTGTGTGTGTAGGTGTTTGTGCACGTGCGTATGTGTGTGTGTAGGTGTTTGTGCACGTGCGTCTTGTTAGGACCAGGAGGACCAGGAGGAGATGCGGTGCTGCAGTCAGACCCCAGCAGATGAGCTGTTTTTCTGGGTTGAACCTACTGGGAGGGAGGGTGATTGATGGACATGTATACTACTGTACATCGGTGTAGTAAAAGATGAGTTGCTGGCATTATGTGACCTAGTTAGTCTACATAGTCTGTGCATATTCAGCAAATCAATGAACAATCAATAAAGTACTACTCTATACTAACGGTTTACCAAACCTTGACGCTAAGATAAACATAATCGTGCGAAGTGTTGTTTTGAAATCAAATCAAATCAAATCAAATTCATTTATAAAGCCCCCCTTACGTCAGCTGATGTCACAGAGTGTGCTGTACAGAAACCCAGCCTAAAACCCCCCAAACAGCAAGCAATGCAGGTGTAAAATCTAACTTGATCCTCTCAAAGTCCTTCCTGCCATGTTGTACACCAAAAGCCTTATTCCATTGGGAGGCATCTTCCTTGTTTTTCATTCATTAGTCTTAGGGAAATGATTGGAACTGGTGATTAACCTTCCTAAACCCAGGACGTGTCTCCTTAGACCATGTGCCTCACAGATCCATGGCTAACTGGATTAAACACAGTCAGCACAAGGACACTTTGATGGAATGGACAGTCATCAACATTACACAGATATGAGAGAGAGAGAGAGAGAGAGAGAGAGAGAGAGAGAGAGAGAGAGAGAGAGAGAGAGAGAGATACTTTTTTGTCTTTCTTTAATGATACATTCTCATTTAATTAAAACCTGATACAAAATACGACAATAACTAAAACCTCACCACTTCAACAACCGCATAATCCAAACCAACTTTGTGTAAGCAAACAGAAAAATCAACACACATTTGGCCATTTCCTTATTTGAATACCTATACGCAAGGAATGGCATCGTTTAAAATACTCCTTTAGTAATACAATTGTGGGCAGAAGTTGGTACAGAGTACAGTATATGATAGTTTCTCCCCAAGTTCTGCAAAATGACTAAGACTCTAACTCGTATAGCCTCTCCCAGTCCTCCTTGCGTGAGTTTCCCTGGCAACAACAGTTTTAATAAATCTAACCTCCCCCTGACAGCAGCAACCATCTCGTCAGCAATTAAAAGCTCTGAAGTGGGTTTGACCAAAACTTGACCTTTCATCACAAGTATCGGGTCATAACAAGGTGAACGGGTCCAAGCGTCCTCTGACAGGTGGCTGTTTTCATCAGGCCTGCAGGCAGCCTCGTATTCTCAGAACCTCAGAGAACCAGGTGGGGCCCCTGTAGACAGGAGGAGTATGAACGTAGGCTGGTTTCCGCCTTCTCATTAGTGTCTGAAGGGCACAACACTCAGAAACAGGTTTTAACACACACAGAGGTCCCCTGAAGAGGAGACCTTACAGTTTATCATAACACAATTTATTTACCCTTTAAAAGGTATAAGGCCTCAGTACACAGCCTCTCCAGCCTGATGAGGAACAGCTGCCGGTCCAACCCTAATCCGCCAGCTCTCCTCAGCAGCGCGCATGCTGGTTCCCTCCAGCCGACATCAGTATGGTACAGCTGTCTCTGCGCCGCCTTTAGTCAGAAATCAGCCACCACTGCTCTCCAGTTCCACCAGGCCATGTCCTCCATCGTGGACGGACATATACAACACTGCTGCCCTCATCTGGCCCATCAGAAAAAATCCAGTTGAGGACAGCCAGTTGTTGATATTAGCGTCCTCCCCCTTCCAGTTCCTCCTGACCCACCTCTCAGAGCCCAGGTACAAGTCCTTCACAACCCCACTGCAAACCCCTTGGAAGCAGAGGGGGGAGGGCAGTTCACCTTAGCTCACGAAGCTCCCTATTACACCTTCAGACTAGTCTCTAGTGCCTGCATAGCTTGCCCATCCCTAACCGTCACGGAAACGTAATCTGCCCCGATAGAGGGCATCCTTGTCTCATGCCCCGCCTCACCGAGACTGGCCTGAACCATACAGCATCTTCACACAGGCCAAAAACATTTCCCCAAACCCAAACACAGACATCACATTAAACAGATACTCATGGGTCCACTCTATCAAAAGCATTTTCTTGGTCTAAAGAGACCGGTCCAAAGTTCACATTAGAAACTCTTGTCAAGTCCAACATGTCTCTGATTAAGAACAAGTTGTCCCGGTACATAATATGTCTGCTCCTTCTGTCCTATAGAGTCCAGATGGGAGTTCAGTCTGTTAGCGAGGACCTTGGGAAATTGCTTGTAGTCCGCACAGTGCAATACCACAGGCCCCCAATTCTTCAGTTCACACAAGTCCTCTTTCTTGGGCAGGAGAGTCAGAGTCGCCATCAGCAACGCACTCACGCAACATTCAAAAGAAGTCCAGTCCAATTATTCCACAGATTTATTTTATAAAACTCGACTGGGAGTCCATCGACCCCCGGTGCACGGTCGGGGGACATCTGGGTTACAGCCTCTGCCAGTTCATGGGACAACAGGGGAATGTCCATTTCATCCCTCTGTGCCAGAGAGAGCCTCATCTACACCACCATCTATAGCATGACTAGGCCCAGCCTCTGCTGCCTGAGTCTCAAGGCCCCCGGCACAATGACCTTGCGCTGGCGCTTGTACCCTCACCTTGTCTACGGGCTTTATGTGGGCGTGCAAAGCTCTTATGCCATAAATCCGTAGTCAAAGCACCGTAGACTATCTGTGCAGCCAAACCCTCCGTAGAGCCCTTCCTCATGGCTCACTCAATACACATATAACCGTTGCTGATTGTTATCCAGAAACATGAACACTTGCCTCCGGAATTAAACAACGTGCTTAACGGCATCTGCCTGAAAACCTGCCGACAGTTCACGAAAACCGCTTGCAAACTTACCAAAACGACTCAGCTCTTTCCGGATTTGATCATCCGTAATAAACAAAGGGAGATGTGCAACTGCCCCGCTTGTCGAAGGAGTCGAAAGATGAGAAATCGTCACCAACACATCCCCTTTACAAATATTCCACAAGCAATCAGCCTACCCTACTTCTATCAAGATCTGTCAGGTTGGATTGGGAGCGTTGCTTCACAGCTATTTTCAGGTCTCTGCAGAGATGTTCAATCAGATTCAAATCTGGTCTCTGGCTGGGCCACTCAAGGACATTCGGAGAATTGTCCCAAAGCCACTCCTGCTTTGTCTTGGCTGTGTGTTTAGGGTAGTTGTTCTTGGGGACCTTCAATGCTGAA
The DNA here is from genome assembly GCA_030435695.1 of Brachymystax lenok tsinlingensis. Classification (NCBI taxonomy): domain Eukaryota; kingdom Metazoa; phylum Chordata; class Actinopteri; order Salmoniformes; family Salmonidae; genus Brachymystax; species Brachymystax lenok. The sequence goes on from CM059799.1 coordinate 2,788,479, forward strand.
CATGTGTTTTTGTACCCTTCCCCAGATCTGTGCCTCGTCACAATCCTGTCTCTGAGCACTACAGACAATTCCTTCAACCTCATGGCTTGGTTTTTGCTCTGACATTTACTATCAACTGTGGGACCTTATATAGACAGGTTTGTGCCTTTCTAAATCATGTCCAATCAATTGAGGTACAGGTAGACACCAATCAATTTGTAGAAACATATCACGGATGATAACTGGAAACAGGATGCACCTGAGCTCAATTTCGAGTCTCATAGCAAAGGGTCTGAATACTTACGTAAATAAGGTATTTCTGTTTTATTCTTTTGCTAAAATTTCTAACAACCTGTTTTCACTGTCATTATGGGGTATTGTGATGTCATTATGGGGTATTGTGATGTCATTATGGGGTATTGTGATGTCATTATGGGGTATTGTGATGTCATTATGGGGTATTGTGTGTAGATTGATGAGGAATTTTTTGTTATTTAAACAATTTTAGAATGAGGCTGTAACGTAACAAAATGTGGAAAAAGTCAAGGGGTCTGAATACTTTCCGAAGGCACTGTACATAGTGATGCAGTCTATTGTCCAATGGTTTACTCTCCTTATCTGTTTTCATGTTCAACCTGTTCACACATCATTTTCTTGGGACTGACTAAACTCATCGACATTCTATGTGAAGTTTAGTCTTTTGATGTTTTATTTTTTTATTTGTTGCCTATTTTAGGAAACATGTCCGGCAGTTGAAATAGGAAGAGGTCAAATCCAGTTCCTCATTCTGTACCACTGCGTTGAGTTAATAGTCCGTTAAGTTATTGCTGAAAGTGCTTACAGCAATTAGATCAAAATCATTTTGATACATTTGGAGCGTATTCAGTTTGCTCCGTGGGTGCATTAACCTCATGTATAAATTTGCTTAAGGCCACATCGAACATTTGAGAAATATTGTTCATGTTTTACTCTACAGTTAGTTCTCCCAATGCAAGCCACATGGTAGTGTTTTTCATATGAATCTTGTTCTGGAGACAGCTCTGCAGAGTGGTAACTAGCTGGCACAGCCAAAAAGTCATAAAATCTGATTTTAAATCGAACAATAACCTTACCATGACCTTAACCATACTGCTAACTCTGATACTAACTCTAATGTCTAATCCTAGCAAAATAGTTTTCATGCATTTTTACATTATAGTAATTAATAATAATTATTGTGACTTTGAGGTTGACCCATCTAGGAGAACTCACACAGATCTGCCTCTAGGACAGATTCATGACAATAAACAATAAAGCCTGCATGCAAGGCATCCCAAATGGTGCCCTATTCCCTTCTAGGTACACTAGTTATGACCAGGGCCCATGGGTTGCATCCCACATGGTGCCCTATTCCCTTCTAGGTACACTAGTTATGACCAGGGCCCATAGGCCATTGGGACTCTATTCTGGAGGACTTATTGAAGAATCAGCAGATGCTTAATGTCAGTTGATGACCTTGTTGTTGTTGTTGTCAATGTTGTTGTTGTTGTTAATGTTGTTGTTGTTAATGTTGTTGTTGTTAATGTTGTTGTTGTTGTTGTTGTTAATGTTGTTGTTGTTAATGTTGTTTTGTTGTTAATGTTGTTGTTGTTAATGTTGTTGTTGTTAATGTTGTTTTTGTTGTTGTTGATGTTGTTGTTAATGTTGTTGTTGTTGTTGTTGTTGTTGTTGTTGATGTTGATGTTAATGTTGTTGTTGTTGTTGTTGTTGTTAATGTTGTTGTTGTTGTTAATGTTGTTGTTAATGTTGTTGTTGTTGTTAATGTTGTTGTTAATGTTGTTGTTGTTGTTGTTGATGTTGTTGTTAATGTTGTTGTTGTTAATGTTGTTGTTGTTGTTGATGTTGTTGTTAATGTTGTTGTTGTTAATGTTGTTGTTGTTGTTAATGTTGTTGTTGTTGTTAATGTTGTTGTTGTTAATGTTGTTGTTGTTGTTGATGTTGTTGTTAATGTTGTTGTTAATGTTGTTGTTGTTAATGTTGTTGTTCTTGTTGATGTTGTTGTTGTTGTTAATGTTGTTGTTAATGTTGTTGTTAATGTTGTTGTTGTTAATGTTGTTGTTGTTGATGTTGTTGTTGTTAATGTTGTTGTTGTTTTATAAAGCCCCATAATGAAGATGATCCGGGTACCGACTGTTGCTAGTGTTTTGTTTGTCACAGAGGAACATTATTTTGTGTCCGGCTTGAACAGTAAAGTCTCTGCCAGCTGTCTTTAACAGGTTGTGCTGTTTCCTTTCCTAGAATAATGTTGAAAGGGGCCTCTGTCTTAAAACCTTGGCCATTATACACTTGGCATCATCCTGAGGCCCAATCCCTCGATGTTGGTACCCATCTTGATGTGGTACACCACATGACCAAAGGTTTGTGGACAACTGCTTGTCGAAAATATTATTCCAAAATCATGGTCATTAATATGGAGTTGGTCTCCCCTTTGCTCAGTATAACAGCCTCCACACTTCTGGGAAGGCTTTCCACTAGATGTTGGAACATTACTGCTATAACAGCCTCCACACTTCTGGGAAGGCTTTCCACTAGATGTTGGAACATTACTGCTATAACAGCCTCCACTCTTCTGGGAAGGCTTTCCACTAGATGTTGGAACATTACTGCTATAACAGCCTCCACTCTTCTGGGAAGGTTTTCCACTAGATGTTGGAACATTACTGCTATAACAGCCTCCACACTTCTGGGAAGGCTTTCCACTAGATGTTGGAACATTACTGCTATAACAGCCTCCACTCTTCTGGGAAGGCTTTCCACTAGATGTTGGAACATTACTGCTATAACAGCCTCCACACTTCTGGGAAGGCTTTCCACTAGATGTTGGAACATTACTGCTATAACAGCCTCCACTCTTCTGGGAAGGTTTTCCACTAGATGTTGGAACATTGCTGCTATAACAGCCTCCACTCTTCTGGGAAGGCTTTCCACTAGATGTTGGAACATTACTGCTATAACAGCCTCCACTCTTCTGGGAAGGCTTTGCACTAGATGTTGGAACATTGCTGCTATAACAGCCTCCACTCTTCTGGGAAGGCTTTCCACTAGATGTTGGAACATTACTGCTATAACAGCCTCCACTCTTCTGGGAAGGCTTTGCACTAGATGTTGGAACATTACTGCTATAACAGCCTCCACTCTTCTGGGAAGGCTTTGCACTAGATGTTGGAACATTGCTGCGGGGACTTGCTTCCATTCAGCCACAAGAGCATTAGTGATGTTGGGTACTGATGTTGGGCGATTAGGCCTGACTCGCAGTCGCCGTTCCAATTCATACCAAAGGTGTTCGCTAGGGTTGAGGTTAGGGTTCTGTGCAGGCCAATCAAGTTCTTCCACACCTATTTAAATGTTTTTTTTTTTTATTTAACCTTTATTTAGCATTTATTTAACTAGGAAAGTCAGTTAAGAACAAATTCTTATTTACAATGATCTAGTCTACCAAAAGGCAAAAGGCCTCCTGCAGGGACGGGGGCTGGGATTAAAAATACAACATAAAATAAAAATATAGGACAAAACACACATCACAACAAGAGAGACACCACAACACTACATAAAGAGAGACAACACAACACCACATAAAGAGAGACACTACAACACTACATAAAGAGAGACAACACAACACTACATAAAGAGAGACAACACAACACTACATAAAGAGAGACACCACAACACTACATAAAGTGACAACACTACATAAAGAGAGACACCACAACACTACATAAAGAGACAACACTACATAAAGAGAGACAACACAACACTACATAAAGAGAGACAACACAACACTACATAAAGAGAGACAACACAACACTACATAAAGAGAGACAACACAACACTACATAAAGAGAGACATCACAACACTACATAAAGAGAGACACCACAACACTACATAAAGAGAGACAACACAACACTACATAAAGAGAGACACCACAACACTACATAAAGAGAGAGACAACACTACATAAAGAGAGACACCACAACACTACATGAAGAGAGACAACACAACACTACATAAAGAGAGACACCACAACACTACATAAAGAGAGACACCACAACACTACATAAAGAGAGACAACACAACACTACATAAAGAGAGACAACACAACACTACATAAAGAGAGACAACACAACACTACATAAAGAGAGACACCACAACACTACATAAAGAGAGACACCACAACACTACATAAAGAGAGACACCACAACACTACATGAAGAGAGACACCACAATACTACATGAAGAGAGACAACACTACACTACATAAAGAGAGACAACACTACACTACATAAAGAGAGACACCACAACACTACATGAAGAGAGACCTGAGACAACACCATACCATGGCAGCAAAACATGAGAACACAGCACAACAACATTGTAGCAACACAACATGACAACAACATGGCAGCAGTACAACATGGTAGCAGCACAAAACAACACAAAGGCCAAGAAGGTAGAGACAACAATACATCACGCTAAACAGCCACAACTGTCAGTAAGAGTGTCTATGATTGAGTCTTTGAATGAAGAGATGGAGATAAAACTGTCCAGTTGGAGTGTTTTTTTTCAGCTCTTTTCATTCGCAAACCCGAAAAGAGGAGCGACTAACCATTTCTTTACGCACCTCGCTTTGTGCACGAGGCAATGACATGCTGAAACAGGAAAAGGCCTTCCCCAAACTGTTGCCACAAAGTCAGAAGCACAGAATTGTCTAAAATGTTAATGTATGCTGTAGCGTTAAGATTTCCCTTCACTGGAACTAAGGGACCCAGAACAAACCATGAAATACAGCCCCAGACCATTATTCCTCCTCCACCATAGTTGGCACTATACATTCGGGCAGGTAGCGTTCTCCTGGCATGTGCCAAACCCTGATTCGTCCGTCGGACTGCCAGATGGTTAAGCGTGATTCATTACACAAGAGAATACGTTTTGTCAAGTGTAGCAGGTAAAGCGGAGTCAGGCGCAGGACAACAGAGATGAATAGTCATGTATCTTTACTCAATCAATGACAAGTTCCAAGTAGTTACAAAAATATACACGCTCACATTACAGACCAACTTTACAATAACAAACACGCACAAAACCATGGTGGAAACAGAGGGTTTAAATAAGGAACATGTAATTATGGGAATAGAAACCGGGTGTGTGTAATGAAGACAAAACTAACGGAAAATGAAAAAGTGGATCGGCGGTGGCTAGAAGACCGGTGACGTCGACCGGCGAACCCCAACCGAACAAGGAGAGGGACCGACTTCGGCGGAAGTCGTGATACGTTTCCACTGCTCCAAAGTCCAATAGTGGCGAGCTTTACACAACTCGATGCTTGGAATTGAGTATGGTGATCTTCGGCGTGTGTGCTGCCATGGAAACCCATTTCATGAAGCTCCTGATGAACAGTTCTTCTGCTGACATTGCTTCCAGTTTGGCACTCGTAGTGAGTGTTGCAACCGAGGACAGACGATTGTTACGCGCTACGTGCTTCAGCACTCGGCGGTCTCATTCTGTGAGCTTGTGTGGCCTACCACTTCGTGGCTGAGCCATTGATGCTCCTAGACATGTCCACTTCACAATAGCAGCACTTACAGTTGACCAGGGCAGCTCTAGCAGGGCAGAAATGACTTGATGGAAAAGTGGCATCCTAGAACAAACACCATTGTTATTACAACCCATATTTATATTAATTTATTTTCCCTTTTGTACTTTAACTGTTTCCACATCATTACAACACTTTATATATACATAACATATTGACATAATATGACATTTGGAATGTCTCTATTCCTTTGAAACTTTTGTGACTGTAACGTTGTTGTATTATTATCGACTTTCCCATGCCAATAAAGCCCTTTGAATTGAATTGAAAGAGAGAGAGGGAGAGAGGGAGATCTATGGAGAGAGAGAGAGAGAGAGAGAGAGAGAGAGAGAGAGAGAGAGAGAGAGAGAGAGTACATTACTAACAACATAGGACGCTTTATGGACCACAAAGCCTTATCTCATCAACTAAAGAACACAATAAAAACCCTGCAACCCAAAAGGTGATGTTGATGATGAAAATCCTCAATGAAATTATAAAATCTACTGCACGGTCGGAACTAGAAGCACAAGCATTTCGCCACAGTCGCATTAACATCTGCTAACCACGTGTATGTGACATAACATTTGATTTGATTTGACCACGAATTCCAATTGGCTATACTTAAACTCTTTAACATCATCCTCAGCTTTGGCATCTTCCCCAATATGTGGAACCAAGGACTGATCACCCCAATCCGCAAAAGTGGAGACAAATTTGACCTCAATAACTACCGTGGGATATGTGTCAACAGCAACTTTGGCAAAATCCTTATCATTAACAGCAGACTTGTACATTTCCTCAGTGAAAACAACGTACTGAGCAAATGTCAAATTGGCTTTTTACCAAATTACCGTACGACAGACCACGTATTCACCCTGCACACCCTAATTGACAAACAAACAAACTGAAACAAAGGCAAAGCCTTCTCATGCTTTGTTGATTTCAAAAAAGCTTTAGACTCAATTTGGCATGAGGGTCTGCTATACACATTGATGGAAAGTGGTGTTGGGGGAAAAACGTACAACATTATAAAATGAATGTACACAAACAACAAGTGTGCGGTTAAAATAGGCAAAAAAACACACACATTTCTTCCCACAGGGCCGTGGGGTGAGACAGGGATGCAGCTCTCTTCAGAAAAACTAAATTGACTTATTTGTTTTTCAAAAAACAAGCCTGACATAGTCAATGTGCACCAACAACAAGTGTGCAGGTTTAAATAGGCCCACACATTTCTTCCCACAGGGCCGTGGGGTGAGACAGCGATGCAGCTTCAACACTACTGTCACAAACTGTCTCGAAGTTGAAAAGGGAGACAACGTAGTCAGTAGTCAGTAATCAGTAGTCAGTAGTCAGTAGTGTACGTGAGGGGTTGGTGTGTAGTCAGTAGTCAGTAATCAGTAGTCAGTAGTCAGTAGTGTACGTGAGGGGTTGGTGTGTAGTCAGTAGTCAGTAATCAGTAGTCAGTAGTCAGTAGTGTACGTGAGGGGTTGGTGTGTAGTCAGCAGTCAGTAGTGTAAGTGAGGGGTTGGTGTGTAGTCAGTAATCAGTAGTGTACGTGAGGGGTTGGTGTGTAGTCAGCAGTCAGTAGTGTAAGTGAGGGGTTGGTGTGTAGTCAGTAATCAGTAGTGTACGTGAGGGGTTGGTGTGTAGTCAGTAGTCAGTAATCAGTAGTCAGTAATCAGTAGTCAGTAATCAGTAATCAGTAATCAGTAATCAGTAGTCAGTAATCAGTAGTCAGTAATCAGTAGTCAGTAGTGTACGTGAGGGGTTGGTGTGTAGTCAGTAGTCAGTAATCAGTAGTCAGTAGTCAGTAATCAGTAATCAGTAATCAGTAGTCAGTAGTCAGTAATCAGTAGTCAGTAGTCAGTAATCAGTAGTGTACGTGAGGGGTTGGTGTGTAGTCAGTAGTCAGTAATCAGTAGTCAGTAATCAGAATCAGTAATCAGTAGTCAGTAGTGTAAGTGAGGGGTTGGTGTGTAGTCAGTAGTCAGTAGTCAGTAATCAGTATTTAGTAGTCAGTAATCAGTAGTCAGTAGTCAGTAGTCAGTAGTCAGTAATCAGTAGTCAGTAATCAGTAGTCAGTAGTCAGTAATCAGTAGTCAGTAATCAGTAGTCAGTAGTCAGTAATCAGTAATCAGTAGTCAGTAGTCAGTAGTCAGTAATCAGTAGTCAGTCATCAGTAGTCAGTAGTCAGTAGTCAGTAATCAGTAGTCAGTAGTCAGTAATCAGTAGTCAGTAATCAGTAGTCAGTAGTCAGTAGTCAGTAATCAGTAGTCAGTAGTCAGTAATCAGTAGTCAGTAGTCAGTAATCAGTAGTCAGTAGTCAGTAGTCGGTAATCAGGTAGTCAGTAGTCAGTAATCAGTAGTCAGTAGTCAGTAGTCAGTAATCAGTAGTCAGTAATCAGTAGTCAGTAGTCAGTAGTCAGTAATCAGTAGTCAGTAGTCAGTAATCAGTAGTCAGTAGTCAGTAGTCAGTAATCAGTAGTCAGTAGTTAGTAGTCAGTAGTCAGTAGTCAGTAGTCAGTAATCAGTAGTCAGTAGTCAGTAATCAGTAATCAGTAGTCAGTAATCAGTAGTCAGTAGTCAGTAGTCAGTAATCAGTAGTCAGTAGTCAGTAGTCAGTAGTCAGTAGTCAGTAATCAGTAGTCAGTAGTCAGTAGTGTCAGTGAGTGGTTGCGTGCATAAATGTGATAATGAGGGGAGTTGAAAGGTTCCAAAACAAACAAACAAATACAGCCACAAAAATGCCACAACCAAAATCTGTCAGTGTGTCTGCATGGAGAGAGTCTCCCCAATGACTGGGGAAGAGGTCTATTTATCCTTGGACACTCCCAGGTGTTTCCCATGTTCGGATCACAAAGAAGAACATTCGTGAGACGCAGAAAAAATGAAAAGATTCTTTAAGAGTTTTGTACAGGTTAAAAGGGATCTTGAAGAAGGAAGGCTATCACTCCATTTTGCAACGCCATGCCACACTCTGTGGACGGTACTTAATTGGAGCAAATTTCCTCCTACAACAGGACAATGACCAAAAGCACAGCTCCAAGCTATGCAGTAACTACTTAGGGAAGAAGCAGTCAGCTGGTATTCTGTCTATAATGGAGCACAGTCACCGGATCTCAACCCTATTGAGGAGATGTGGGAGCAGCTTGACTGTATGCTATGTAAGAAGTGTCCAACAAGCCAATCCAACTTGTGGGAGGTGCTGCAGGTGTAATGAATTGAGGATTGTAGTAGTTTCGACTGTAGTAGTTTATTTGTTGTAATTGTGGTGTTGAGGCTGTGCCTTGTGGTTATTTTAATTTTATTTATTTTTCTACCCTGAAAAGTTAATTTAATTTACTCCAATAAAAAATGTAACTCGTAATGTCTGGATGTAATGAATACTCAGGGAGAAAAAGGTGTAGATTCACGCTCAGAGCGCGCCAGATGTTGATTTCACCTTCCCAGAAGGCAGGAATCGTGGTCACAGGCAGGCAATGGTCATACACAGGTAGGCAGACAGGCAGGTGAATCAAAACTAGGACTGAAGGCTATAACTGGTTCTCACAAAACGAGCTAGGAAAAAGGCTTAGTAGAGTCAAAAGGAACAATACCTCACAAAGGCACGAACAGAACGAACTGAACTAAATATGGAGTTGATGACACCAGGTGAGTAACTAACACCTAGGCAAGTCAGTTAAGAACACATTCTTATATACAATGTCAGCCTACCCCTGATAAAAGCTAACACCCGCTAATTATCAAAATCCAGAAAAGAGACATTCAATTCTACAACCACCTAAAATGAAGCGATTCCCAAACCTTCCACTACAAAGCCATCGCCTACAGAGAGATGAATCTGGAGAAGAGTCAACTGAGCAAGCTGGTCCTGGGGCTATGTTCACAAACACAAACCTCACAGAGCCCCAAGACAGAAACACAATTAGATCCAACCAAATCATGAGAAAACAAAAAAATAACTACTTCACACATTGGAAAGAATTAACAAAAAACAGAGCAAACTAGAATGCTAATTGGCCATAAACAGAGAGTACACAGTGGCAGAATACCTGACCACTGTGACTGACCCAAACTTAAGGAAAGCTTTGACTATGTACAGACTCAGTGAGCATAGCCTTGCTATTGAGAAAGGCTGCCGAAGGCAGACCTGGCTCTCAAGAGAAGACAGGCTATGTGCACACTGCCCACACAATGAGGTGGAAACTGAGCTGCATTTTCTAACCTCCTGCCAAATGTATGCTAGATGGATGGAACAGTGTTGAACAGCCACGCTAGATGGATGGAACGGTGTTGAACAGCCATGCTAGATGGATGGAACAGTGTTGAACAGGCATGCTAGATGGATGGAACAGTGATGAACAGCCACACTAGATGGATGGAACAGTGTTGAACAGCCACGCTAGATGGATGGAACAGTGTTGAACAGCCACGCTAGATGGATGGAACAGTGTTGAACAGCCACGCTAGATGGATGGAACAGTGTTGAACAGCCACACTAGATGGATGGAACAGTGTTGAACAGCCATGCTAGATGGATGGAACAGTGATGAACAGCCACACATGATGGATGAAACAGTGATGAACAGCCACACTAGATGGATGGAACAGTGATGAACAGCCACATTAGATGGATGGAACAGTGATGAACAGCCACATTAGATGGATGGAACAATGATGAACAGCCACACTAGATGGATCGAACAATGTTGACTAGCCATGCTAGATGGATGGAACAGTGTTGAACAGCCATTGTAGGTGGCTATACAGACTGTTACAAATAGCATCATAATCCCTTTATTATGGACTACTTTTGACCAGGGCCCATAGGAAATAGTGTACCATTTGGGACGTATGCATTGTGGAGATAAATTAGTGTAAATGAAGGACAACAGCTAGATATCTAAGTGGCGTATCAATCACAGTTAACATCAGTTAGGGTATTTTAGGAGGCGGTTTGAGGGATACACTCTACCAAACTGAATATGTCAAATAATGTACTGCATCCTTTGGGTCAATTAAGTCATTTTTTGGGGATTAAAGTTAGGTCACACTTCATTTGTTGACAGTCCGGATTTTCCGTCCGTAGATTCTCTACTTAAGCAATAAGGCCCTGGGGTGTGTGGTATGTGGCCAATATACCATGGCTAAGGGCTGTTGTTATGCATATGGATAAGGGTTAAGGTTAGGGCTATGGTTAGGGTAAAGGATAGGGCTATGGTTAGGGTAAAGGATAGGGCTATGGTTAGGGTAAAGGATAGGGCTATGGTTAGGGTAAAGGATAGGGCTAGGGTTAGGGTAAAGGACAGGGCTAGGGTTAGGGTAAAGGATAGGGCTAGGGTAAGGGTAAAGGATAGGGCTATGGTTAGGGTAAAGGATAGGGCTATGGTTAGGGTAAAGGATAGGGCTAGGGTTAGGGTAAAGGATAGGGCTAGGGTTAGGGTAAGGATAGGGCTAGGGTTAGGGTAAAGGACAGGGCTAGGGTTAGGGTAAAGGATAGGGCTAGGGTTAGGGTAAGGATAGGGCTATGGTTAGGGTAAAGGATAGGGCTAGGGTTAGGGTAAAGGATAGGGCTAGGGTTAGGGTAAAGGACAGGGCTAGGGTTAGGGTAAAGGACAGGGCTATGGTTAGGGTAAAGGATAGGGCTAGGGTAAGGGTAAAGGATAGGGCTATGGTTAGGGTAAAGGATAGGGCTATGGTTAGGGTAAAGGATAGGGCTAGGGTTAGGGTAAAGGATAGGGCTAGGGTAAGGGTAAAGGATAGGGCTATGGTTAGGGTAAAGGATAGGGCTAGGGTTAGGGTAAAGGACAGGGCTAGGGTTAGGGTAAAGGACAGGGCTATGGTTAGGGTAAAGGATAGGGCTAGGGTAAGGGTAAAGGATAGGGCTAGGGTTAGGGTAAGGATAGGGCTATGGTTAGGGTAAAGGATAGGGCTAGGGTTAGGGTAAGGATAGGGCTATGGTTAGGGTAAAGGATAGTGCTAGGGTTAGGGTAAAGGATAGGCCTAGGGTAAGGGTAAAGGATAGGGCTAGGGTTAGGGTAAAGGATAGGGCTAGGGTAAGGGTAAAGGATAGGCCTAGGGTAAGGGTAAAGGATAGGGCTAGGGTTAGGGTAAGGATTAAGGTAACAACTAGGGTTAGTAGATAGATAGTCAAATATAGTATCGACTTATCCAAGTCAATTCGTTTATTTGTTGTTATCGGTAAAAAGCTAAAAGAACTGACTGTAGATTATTTTATTTTTTTAATTGACACTAAACAAACACACAAGGACTTGGGCACACATCCAATAAATGAAAGCGCTGTACCAGGTGCAACATGCTAATGAACACACAACAAAACTCAACAAGGCCCTTTTTGAAGCACATCAGGTTTCTGGCTTTGTTCCTCTGTGCAGACTGAGGTGTGTCCAGGATGAAAGGTGGTTTGATGCAGGAAGCTGGCTAGATTGTTCCTCTGTGCAGACTGAGGTGTGTCCAGGATAAAGGTGGTTTGATGCAGGAAGCTGGCTAGATTGTTCCTCTGTGCAGACTGAGGTGTGTCCAGGATAAAGGTGGTTTGATGCAGGAAGCTGGCTAGATTGTTCCTCTGTGCAGACTGAGGTGTGTCCAGGATAAAGGTGGTTTGATGCAGGAAGCTGGCTAGATTGTTCCTCTGTGCAGACTGAGGTGTGTCCAGGATGAAAGGTGGTTTGATGCAGGAAGCTGGCTAGATTGTTCCTCTGTGCAGACTGAGGTGTGTCCAGGATGAAAGGTGGTTTGATGCAGGAAGCTGGCTAGATTGTTCCTCTGTCCAGACTGAGGTGTGTCCAGGATGAAAGGTGTTTTGATGCAGGAAGCTGGCTAGATTGTTCCTCTGTGCAGACTGAGGTGTGTCCAGGATAAAGGTGGTTTGATGCAGGAAGCTGGCTAGATTGTTCCTCTGTGCAGACTGAGGTGTGTCCAGGATAAAGGTGGTTTGATGCAGGAAGCTGGCTAGATTGTTCCTCTGTGCAGACTGAGGTGTGTCCAGGATAAAGGTGGTTTGATGCAGGAAGCTGGCTAGATTGTTCCTCTGTGCAGACTGAGGTGTGTCCAGGATAAAGGTGGTTTAATGCAGGAAGCTGGCTAGATTGTTCCTCTGTCCAGACTGAGGTGTGTCCAGGATAAAGGTGGTTTAATGCAGGAAGCTGGCTAGATTGTTCCTCTGTGCAGACTGAGGTGTGTCCAGGATGAAAGGTGGTTTGATGCAGGAAGCTGGCTAGATTGTTCCTCTGTGCAGACTGAGGTGTGTCCAGGATGAAAGGTGGTTTGATGCAGGAAGCTGGCTAGATTGTTCCTCTGTGCAGACTGAGGTGTGTCCAGGATGAAAGGTGGTTTGATGCAGGAAGCTGGCTAGATTGTTCCTCTGTGCAGACTGAGGTGTGTCCAGGACAGTGCTCGTTTGATAACGGAGGGCATGCAGGAAGCTGGCCTTTGGTATGTAACACGTTTAATAACTAATTTACAATCCGAAAGCAGATGGCGGCTTCACACTGTTGCAGAGTGATTTGGCAAGCCAACCGTTCGCTCCACAGTGTTGTCATTAACTTATTTTTTGGCACAAACGGTAACCTGTTTCATTTAATGTGAAAAGGCACAGTTTTGGCCACTGTACAGAGCCACAGGGGTCAGGATGGATGGATACAGGCAGCCCAACCTGTTAAAACGTACGACCACAGACGTGGTAGAAACTATACGGAAATCAGCCAACTCAGCTTGAGATGCAGAATCTGAGAGGCCATTCTCATCCAATCTGAGAATGATACTGCAATGTCATTAACATGGAGGATAGTTAGCAGAAATATGAATGCCTATGTCTCCCTATCTATTTGTCTGTCTGTCTTCTCTCTCTCTCTCTCTCTCTCTCTCTCTCTCTCTCTCTCTCTCTCTCTCTCAATTCAATTCAATTTGCTTTATTGGCATGACGTAACAATGTACATATTGCCAAAGCTTACTTTTGATATTTACAATATGAAAATAATAACAATCAAAATTGTCAACAGGACAACAGTAACAACAATAACCAAGGGTCAAAATAACCACACATTGAACAATAACACTAAGCATACAGTAGAGGACGTGTGCAGGTTGATTGGTCTGTCAGACACTGTCCCTCATCTTATGGCAGGCAGCAATGTAGTGCGCTGCCAACCCACAGCTCTCTGCGTCCTCCTCCAACAGGATGGGTAGCCTATCCTTATCAGGGAGGTCTTTGAAACCTTTAATAAGGGTTTCACATTTTGTGAAATTACTCTCTAATTGTTTTATATTTTTTTCATTTTGTCAGGAAATGCAGCTCTGTCTCAGGTTCTGCTGTGGTGCAGTGGTTGCACAGCCTTTCCTCTACAGGGAGCCAGGTTTTCCTGTGTCGACCCTTCTCAATGGCAAGGCTGTGCTCACTGAGCCTGTACTTTGTAAAAGTTTTTCAAAGGTTTTGATCAGTAACCATGGTCAAATAGTTTGCCATGGTGTACTGTCGATTTAGAGCCAGATAGCACTGCATTTTGCTTTGTGCTTGTGTTTCCCAGTAAGTAATGTAGTTTTTGTTTTGACTGTTGTAATTTGGTTTATTCTGATTGATTGGATGTTCTGATCCTGAGGCTTCAGTGTGTTAGTAAACCATGTTTGTGAACTCAGCCCCAGGATCAGCTGGATGAGGGGACTCTCTCGCTCTCTCTATCTTTCTCTCTGTCTCTCTCTGTCTCTGTCTAACAGACATTTCCTCCAACTTGTTCTGATATTTAGATTGAAAACTGTGAGATTGATTGTCCCAATCGTGTTACACTGTCCACCACTCACATTTTCTCAGACAATTACATTTCTCTCCCTCTATCCGTTCTCCTATACTTGTGAAGGAGATAGAAGTCAGCCCAGTCAGCCCAGACTTGAGCTCCAAATGATGCTATTTTCCTGCTGCAGGCGACAGCAAGGTTCGCTATTATCAGTCCTGCAACAGGAGACAGCTCTTTCCCTCTCTTCTCCTTGCCTCCATACCTCGCCGGTGAAAGACATCAGAACAGGTTATGCATACAAGTGGTCAGGGGCTTATACAGACAGACAGACAGACAGACAGACAGACAGATAGACAGACATGCAGACATGCAGACAGGGGAGGAAGGCAGACAGATAGGCAGGCAGACAGGCAGACAGAGTAGGAAGGCAGACAGACAGGCAATAAAAGAAGACAGACAGAGGCAGACAGGGTAGGAAGGCAGACAGACAGGCAGGAAAAGAAGGCAGACAGACAGAGGCAGACAGAGGCAGACAGGCAGCCTAGTGGCTGGGTAAATGTGATAACTCAATGATAGAATCATAGGGAACCACTCAGGTGACTTGGGACTTGAGACTCGAGCGTTCATATCAGACAAGCCTTTGCAGTAAGGACAGTGTCAGTCTGTGGAGTGGAACATGTTCATTTTAAGCATTTCCGGACTACAGAGAATGATGATACATAAAAAAAAAATTCTCTACAGGTTATCATCAACCCCAAAAAGAATGACTCTTTCCTTCCCGACATTTAATGAAATATTCAACGTGGATGATGTATAATTTAGAAATCACACAATTGAAAGTTTTTTTGGGGGGCATGCTTAATCAACCCTTCAGTTCCTGCGGTTGGTGATTTTTCTGAGGGTAATTCCATGTCCTAGTTCTGGTACTTTCCAGTCACTTTCCTTCCTTCTTTTCAACAGGAAAGTTAAGTGGGTGTGTCAGTCAAACTGGGTGACATAGGCTGAATCCCAAATGGCACCCTATTCCCTATAGTGCCCTGGTTTTGATAGGGCTCTGGTAAAAAGTAGTGCACTAAATAGGGAATAGGGTGCCATTTGGGACGCTTTGGGAATGAAGTTGCTGGATAATACGAGTCAGTTTCCTGCCTTACAGAAAAAGTAATATATATGATAAAATATATTACTTATTTGAGGCCATATTTGCCCAATTTAAGTCAAATATATGATAAAATAAAAGTATTTGCCAAAGCCTATTAGGGAGCGGCAGCAGAGGTGTCGGTTTTGGAGAGTCTGGCATGCCCAAAATAAAATACCTGCCACTCAGGCCCAGAAACATATGTTCTACTCTAAACATATGTTTTCTGTTCTACTCTAGAGGGTAGTGTGGTTCCACTATGTTCTGTTCTGGTCTACAGAAACATAGGATATGCACATACTTAGTACTATTGGATAGGAAACACTCTGAAATTTCTAAAACTGTTAAAATAATGTCTGTGAGTATAAGAGAACTCATAAAGCAGGAGAAAACTTGCGGAATTTCTATCCAGACATTTTTTTTTGGTGAC
Organism: Brachymystax lenok tsinlingensis; assembly: GCA_030435695.1. Classification (NCBI taxonomy): domain Eukaryota; kingdom Metazoa; phylum Chordata; class Actinopteri; order Salmoniformes; family Salmonidae; genus Brachymystax; species Brachymystax lenok. Next base: position 2,804,388 of record CM059799.1, read on the forward strand.
ATTCCCTCACTTTCAATGGCTGCCTATGGGGTTCTCAGTGAAAAAGCTCCCAGATTGCAGTACCTATGGCTTCCACTAGATGTCAACAGTCTTTAGACAGTGTTTCATGGCTTTATCATGGAACAGAGCCGAATAGAAGAAGAATTGGTAAGAGGACCCAGGAAGCCAGTTCAGTTTTCGGTGCCCGAGACCGTGTGCACGTTCCTCTTTATTTTCCTTTTATATCATTTAGGATACTATCCATGTGAAATATAATCGTTAATATACATAAAAGGATACCTAAGGATACATTATAAATTATGTTTGATTTGTTTGGGCAAAGGTATAATTTGAACGCTTTCTCTTCACTGTACAACGGGCAACTCAACGGTGGATTTTCTGAACATAACGCGCCAACCAAACGGAAAGTTATGGATATAAACAATGACTTTTTCTAACAAAAGGAACATGGATTGTCTTGCTTGGACACTTCGGATTTCCCTCAGCAGAAGATCATCAAAAGGTAAGCAATTTATTTTAGCTCTTATATGTGTTTTGTGAGACCCGTGCTGGTTATGCATTTATGCTAATGCATAAAATATGTGAGGGGTTATCCTCAAACAATCAATTGTTGTGCTTTCGCCGTAAAGCTTTTTTGAAATCTGACAATGCTGAGATATTGCCAAGATCCTGAGCTTTTGATGACTATGCAACACTTGTATATTGATGAATGTTTTATAATTAAACTTTTGGATTTTGAATTTGGCACATTACATTTCCCCCGGTAGTGTCGGGAATGGGTCGCTAGCGCCCCAATGATCCCTAAGATTAAGTCAAATTATGTATTATGTATTCTGCTTAAAATCATCCTAAAGCAGAGCACGTATGACTTTTTATTGTTTTATTTGAAATTAACATGAAAAGAAAACATAGCAAAATGTATCTCAGAATTTCAGAAAAGCTGTCCCAAAATCGTTTTTTTTTGGCAGCAGAAATCACACAAAAAATGTTGCGAAATCCTGGAGGGACTGACTAGTAAAGGACTGCTGCCTTGTTAGGCTGGACAAAGACAAACCATCACTAGTAGAGGACTGCTGCCTCGTTAGGCTGGACAAAGACAAAACATGAATAGTAGAGGACTGCTGCCTCGTTAGGCTGGACAAAGAAAAAACATCAATAACAATCCAACGAGGCAGAGAACATCTTTGAAATCTCTCAATCTCTGATATACACACACTCTCTCATTCTCTGTCTCGCTCGCATGCTCACTCTCTCTCTCCATCTACTCTAGCGGGTAGTGTGGTTCCACTATGTTCTGTTCTGTTCTACTAAGTTCTACTCTAGAGGGTAGTGTGGTTCCACTGTGTTCTGTTCTACTCTAGAGGGTAGTGTGGTTCCACTGTGTTCTGTTCTGTTCTACTAAGTTCTACTCTAGAGGGTAATGTGGTTCCACTGTGTTCTGTTCTGTTCTACTCTAGAGGGTAGTGTGGTTCCACTATGTTCTGTTCTGTTCTACTAAGTTCTACTCTTGAGGGTAATGTAGTTCCAGTATGTTCTGTTCTGTTCTCTCTACTACTCTAGAGGTAAGTGTGGTTCCACTGTGTTCTGTTCTACTAAGTTCTACTCTAGAGGGTAGTGTGGTTCCACTATGTTCTGTTCAGTTCAACTCTAGGGGATAGTTTGGTTCCACTGTGTTCTTTTCTGTTCTACTAAGTTCTACTCTAGAGGGTAGTGTGGTACCACTCTGTTCTAATATTTTCTACTCTAGAGGGTAGTGTGGTTCAACTGTGTTCTGTTCTACTAAGTTCTACTTTAGAGGGTAGTGTGGTTCCGCTATGTTCTGTTCTGTTCTACTCTAGAGGTTAGTGTGGTTCCACTATGTTCTGTTCTGTTCTACTCTGGAGGGTAGTGTTGTTCCACTATGTTCTTTTCTGTTGTACTCTAGAAGGTTGTGAGGTTCAACTATGTTCTGTTCTGGTCTAATAAGTTCTACTCTAGAGGGTAGTTTGGTTCCACTATGTTTTGTCCTGTTCTACTCTAAAGGTTAGTGTGGTTCCACTGTGTTCTGTTCTGTTCTACTCTAGAGGGTAGTGTTGTTTCACTATGTTCTGTTCGGTTCTACTAAGTTCTACTCTAGTGGGTAGTGTGGTACTACTCTGTTATTTTATGTTCTACTCTAAAGGGTAGTGTGGTTCCACTATTTTCTGTTCTGTTCTACAAAGTTCTACTCTAGAGGGTAGTGTGGTACCACTCTGCTCTGTTATTTTCTACTCTAGAGGGTAGTGTGGTTCCACTGTGTTCTGTTCTGTTCTACACTTGAGCGTAGTGTGGTTCCACTGTGTTCTGTTCTGTTCTACTCTAGAGGTAAGTGTGGTTTCACTATGTTCTGTTATTTTCTACTAAGTTCTACTCTCTATGTTAATGTGGTTCCAGTATGTTCTGTTCTGTTCTACTCTAGAGGTAAGTGTGGTTCCACTGTGTTCTGTTCTACTAAGTTATCCTCTAGAGGGTAGTGTGTTACCACTCTGTTCTGTTGTGTTCTACTCTAGAGGGCATTGTGGTTCCACTATTTTCTGTTCTGTTCTACAAAGTTCTACTCTAGAGGGTAGTGTGGTTCCACTGTGTTCTGTTCTGTTCTACTCTAGAGCGTAGTGTGGTTCCACTGTGTTCTGTTCTGTTCTACTCTAGAGGTAAGTGTGGTTCCACTGTGTTCTGTCTCTACTAAGTTATCCTCTAGAGGGTAGTGTGTTACCACTCTGTTCTGTTGTGTTCTACTCTAGAGGGCATTGTGGTTCCACTATTTTCTGTTCTGTTCTACAAAGTTCTACTCTAGAGGGTAGTGTGGTTCCACTGTGTTCTGTTCTGTTCTGTTCTACTCTAGAGCGTAGTGTGGTTCCACTGTGTTCTGTTCTGTTCTACTCTAGAGGTAAGTGTGGTTCCACTGTGTTCTGTTCTACTAAGTTATCCTCTAGAGGGTAGTGTGTTACCACTCTGTTCTGTTGTGTTCTACTCTAGAGGGCATTGTGGTTCCACTATTTTCTGTTCTGTTCTACAAAGTTCTACTCTAGAGGGTAGTGTGGTACCACTCTGCTCTGTTATTTTCTACTCTAGAGGGTAGTGTGGTTCCACTGTGTTCTGTTCTGTTCTACACTTGAGCGTAGTGTGGTTCCACTGTGTGCTGTTCTGTTCTACTCTAGAGGTAAGTGTGGTTTCACTATGTTCTGTTATTTTCTACTAAGTTCTACTCTCTATGTTAATGTGGTTCCAGTATGTTCTGTTCTGTTCTACTCTAGAGGTAAGTGTGGTTCCACTGTGTTCTGTTCTACTAAGTTATCCTCTAGAGGGTAGTGTGTTACCACTCTGTTCTGTTGTGTTCTACTCTAGAGGGCATTGTGGTTCCACTATTTTCTGTTCTGTTCTACTCTAGAGGTGAGTGTGGTTCCACTGTGTTCTGTTCTACTAAGTTCTACTCTAGAGGGTAGTGTTATTCCACTATGTTTTGTTCTACTCTAGAGGTTATTGTGGTTCCACTGTGTTCTGTTTTCTTCTACTCTAGAGGATAGTGTGGTTCCACAATGTTCTTTTCTGTTCTACTAAGTTCTACTCTAGAGGGTAGTGTGGTACCACTCTGTTCTGTTCTGTTCTACTATAGAGGGTAGTGTGGTTCCAGTGTGTTCTTTTCCGTTCTACTCTAGAGGGTAGTGTGGTTCCACTGTGTTATTTTCCGTTCTACTCTCGAGGCTAGTGTGTTTCCACTGTGTTCTGTTTTGTTCTACTAAGTTCTACTATGGAGGGTAATGTGGTACCACTCTGTTCTGTTCTACTCTAGAGGTTGGTCTGTTCCACTGTGTTTTTTTCTGTTCTACTCTAGAGGGTAGTGTGGTTCTACTATGTTCTGTTCTGGTCTACTAACTTCTACTCTAGAGGGTAGTGTGGTTCCACTATGTTCTGTTCTGTTCTACTAATTTCTACTCTTGAGGTAGTGTGGTTCCACTGTGTTCTGTTCTGTTCTACTCTAGAGGGATGTGTGGCACTACATACCTACCTTTTCTTCTCTCCTGTCATTGGGGTAAGTTTTGATTCAGAGCCATCAATTACAGTCTGTGAACTTGAGAAGAGGTTTAGAGGAAACAGATCTGTAATTCTTGATTTGTTACTGTCGACTGTGTTTTTTTTCTACCGACCTGTGACAGTTGAATGTCTTTAATTAATTGCTGACTGTTGCTGATGAAGATGTGTTCGAGTGCAGAATGAGTCTGTCTGTTGCAGAGCCAGAGGTTTTAGCCATGGAGTACACTCACTAACGACTTCTGGACGTCACCTAACAATCAGTTACTAAGAGTCAGCTGAGGTACAGCATCTTCCATCTAAATACCTTCATCCCCTGCATGGTACAGTATATATACAACACATGGTTCATAAGGAAAATACCTTCATCCCCTGCATGGTACAGTATATATACACAACATGGTTCATAAGGACAATACCTTCATCCCCTGCATGGTACAGTATATATACACAACGTGGTTCATAAGGAAAATACCTTCATCCCCTGCATGGTACAGTATATATACACAACATGGTTCATAAGGAAAATACCTTCATCCCCTGCATGGTACAGTATATATACAACACATGGTTCATAAGGAAAATACCTTCATCCCCTGCATGGTACAGTATATATACACAACATGGTTCATAAGGAAAATACCTTCATCCCCTGCATGGTACAGTATATATACACAACATGGTTCATAAGGAAAATACCTTCATCCCCTGCATGGTACAGTATATATACACAACATGGTTAATAAGGAAAATACCTTCATCCCCTGCATGGTACAGTATATATACACAACATGGTTCATAAGGAAAATACCTTCATCCCCTGCATGGTACAGTATATATACACAACATGGTTCATAAGGAAAATACCTTCATCCCCTGCATGGTACAGTATATATACACAACATGGTTCATAAGGAAAATACCTTCATCCCCTGCATGGTACAGTATATATACACAACAGGTCCTCTTTGAATGGGTTACCACGGGCACACGAAGTCTGATTCATCACATCTTCCTGACCACTACCGTGCTGAAGCAGAAGCAGTTGCTGACCAACCACAGCTGAGCTGTTGGCCACTATTTGACATGTTTTTTTCGGACACTTCTTCCAAATACTTCAGAACAAAAATATAAACGCAAAACACGCAACATTTTCGACGATTATACTGAGTTACATTTCATATAACGAAATCAGTGAATTGAAACAAATTCATTAGACCCTAATCAAAGGATTTCACATGACTAGGCAGGAGCACAGCCATGGGTGGGTCTGGGAGGGCATAGGCCCACCCACTGGGGAGTCTGGCCCAGCCTATCAGACAGAGTTTTTCCTCACAAAAGGGCTTTGTTAGAGACATAAATACTTCTCAGTTTCATCAGCTGTCCAGGTGGCTGGTCTCAAAAGATCCCGCAGGTGAAGAAGCCGGATGTGGAGGTCCTGAGCTGGCGTGGTTACATGTTGTCTGTGGTTGTGAGGCCAGTTGGCTGTGCTGGCAAATTCTTTCAAATGAAATTGGAGGCGGTTTATGGTAGAGAAATCAACATTCAATCCTCTAGCAACAGCTCTGGTGGATATTAGTGCAGGTCACCGTGCCAATTGCACGCTCCTTCAAAAATGTGAGACATCTGTGGCGTTGTGTTGTGTGACAAAACTGCACATTCTAGAGTGGCCTGTTATTTTCCCAAGCACAAGGTGCACCTGTGTAATGATAATGCTGTCTAATTAGCTTCTTGATATGCCACACCTGTCAGGTGGATGGATTATCTTGGTAAAGGAGAAATGCTCACAAACAGGGATGTAAACAACTTTGTGCCCAACATTTGAATGAAATAAGCTTTTTGTGCGTTATGAAACATTTCTGGGATCTTTATTATCTTTATTCCAACTCATGAACACGGGACCACAATTTACATGTTGCGTTTCCATTTTTGTTCTGTATTACTTTTTTTTATGAACGGTATGGGGTTTCAAATTTATGGAAATGACACTAATTGATTTATATTTTTTGACATTTTGTCAGGAAATGCAGCTCTGTCTCAGGTTCTGCTGTTGTGCAGTGGTTGCACAGCCTTTCCTCTACAGGGAGCCAGGGTTTTCCTGTGTCTACCCTTCTCAGTGGCAAGGCTGTGCTCACTGAGCCTGTACTTTGTCAAGGTTTTGATCAGTAACCATGGTCAAATAGTCTGCCATGGTGTACTTTCGATTTAGGGACAGATAGCACTGCATTTTGCTTTGTGCTTGTGCTTGTGTTTCCCAATGAGAAATGTAGTTCTGTTTTGATTGTGTTGAGTGTGTTAGTAGAACAGGTTTGTGAACTCAGCCCCAGGACCAGCTGGATGAGGGTCCTGAGGCTTCAGTGTGTTAGTAGAACAGGTTTGTGAACTCAGCCCCAGGACCAGCTGGATGAGGGGACTCTTTTCTTTGCTCAGCTCTTGGCATTGCAAGGCTTGGTAATGATATGAGAGGCGGTCACTGTATTTTAGAAGTTTCCAAAACGTAATTGCTCTTTTTTGAGTTTGTATTATTTGTGGACATGGCCTAATTCTGCCCTGCATGCATTGTTTGTAGTTTTCCTCTGGACATGTAGGAGAATCTTACAGAACTCTGCATGCAGGGTTTCAATGGGGTGTTTGTCCCATTGGGTGAAATATTGTTTTGCAAGTGGACCCCACAATTGGTTCAATGACACATTCAATAGGTTTTAGCCAAATTTTAATAGGTATTTCAATTTGAATTTGTTTTTTAATGGCGTAGAATGCCCTGCGTGCTTTCTCTCTCAGTTCATTCAATGCATCATTAAGATGTCCAGTTGAGCTTATTTAAACCTAAATAATTGTAGTGTGTGCAGTACTCTATATATTTTGTACCAATTCAGAACTTTGGTCTAATTCCCTGAGATCTGGATCTTCTCTGGAAATCATTATTTTAGTCTTTTTGGGGTTTACTGCCAGGGCCCAGGTCTGGCAGTACTGCTCTAGCAGGTCCAGGTTCTGCTGTAGGCCATATGCTGTGGGTGACAGCAGGCATAGGTCATCTGCAAAGAGCAGGCATTTAACCTCTAAATTAACGCCAGGGTCTGAGGATTTTTCTAGAATAGTGGCCAATTCGTTGATGTAAATATTGAAGAGTGCAGGGCTCAGATTGCAACCCTGGAGAAATCCCCGCCCCTGGTTAAAGAATTATGTTATTTTCTTGCCAATTTTAATGCTGCACGTATTGCCAGTATACATTGATTTAATTATATAATATGTTTTACCCCCTACACCAATTTCAATAATTTTGTAGAACAGTCCCGTATGCCAAATAGAATCAAATGCTTTTTGGAAGTCGATAAAGCAAACTTATATTTTGGTATTTATTTATCTATCAGGTTGTGTAGGGTGTAAATATGATCAGTTGTGTGATGTTTTGGTATAAATCCAATTTGGCTTTTACTCAATATATTGTACTTATTAAGGAAGTTTAGAACTCTTACATTCATAATACTACAGAAAACCTTCCCCAGGTTACTGTTCACACAAATGCCTCTGTAATTGTTAGGGTTAAATTTGTCTCCGTTCTTAAAGATTGGGGTTATGAGTCCTTGATTCCAGATGTCAGGGAAATAACTTACACTCAGGATCAAATGAACTACTTAGGGAGCAGTGGGGCGCCCCACTCCCGACACTACCCGGTGAAATGTGAGGCAAAAGTTGAATTATTAAACATTCATCAATATACAAATGTTGCATAGTCATCAAAAGCTCTGCTTCTTGGCAATATCACAGCGTTGTCAGATTTCAAAAAGGCTTTACGGCAAAAGCACAACATTTGATTGTTTGAGGGTAGCACCTCTAATATTTATGCATTAGCATAAATCCATAACCCAACACGGGTCTCACAAAACACATAAAATCTCTAATATAAAAACAACTTTGATGAACTTCTGCTGAGGGCTTCCCAAGTGTCCAACGATGCTTCTTTGGCTAGAAAAAGTGAACGATAGGAAAGGAAAATAAAGTGGTGCGCGTTCACAATCTTGCGCGTCAAACCTTTACAAAAGTGGTTGCCTGACAATTTCCTCTCCCTATCCGTTCTGGTCACTGCTAGAATTCCCAGTCTTTGACTGTTGACTGTTGACATCTAGTGGAAGCCATAGGTACTGCAGTCTCAGTCCTACATAAAGTTGTATGCAGTAGGCACAACGGAGAAGATGGATTTTCCTCTGGTTTTTGCCTGCTATATCACTTCTGTTATACTCACATACATTATTTTAACACTCTTAGAAACTTCAGAGTGTTTCCTATCCAATAGCACTAATTATGTGCATATCCTATTTTCTGGGCCTGAGTGGCAGGCATTTTACTTTGGGCACTCCAGACTCTCCAAAACCTGCACCTCGGGAGCCGCTCCCTAAGAAGTTAAACAGTTTTAATATAGCCATTTGAAAGTTTGCACTAGTGAGTTTGAGCATCTCATTTAGGATGCCATCAGGTCTGCATGCTTTTTTCAATTTGAGGGCCTGAAGTTTCTTATAGAGCTCCTGGTCAGTAAGTCTCTCTCTCTCTCTCTCTCTCTCTCTCTCTCTCTCTCTCTCTCTCTCTCTCTCTCACTCTCACTCACTCTCTCTCTCTCGTCAAGGCCCCTTGGTTCTAATTGTATTACTCAATCAAGACCATCAGTCATAGTCCAGTCACTGAGCTTCATATCATACCAGACCAGGAGTGAGGGGAGAGAGGAGGGAGGGAATGGGCAAGGGCAAAGAAAGGGGAGAAATGAAATGTGCATTTGAGGGTTCCCAGCCCACCCCCTCACCTCTCCCCACTACCACCCACCCCCCAAATCATGTCATAGTCTGATAAGCAACCCACTGGGCACAAGTCATCAGGAGGCTGTTTCTCAAAAAAAGTTAAAGAGACAGGTTAGTTTAAGGACTTGTAAAGTACTTTGATTTAAGTACTACTACAGAAGAGAGATTTTCTTTTCCTTTTGTAATTCTCTATTGTAGAATAATTTACGATACAGGAAATGCTCATGGTCCGTAGGCTACTTTCAGATCAGATTGGGTTGGAGTCTTTCCACCAAAAGTGGAATAGCCACATTTCATATAATCCATCACTAGCTAATGGTCACCTTATTGAGAAACATCAGTGGAATTTATGTTTCTTAAACTACCATCCTTTGATCCCACCGTTTCCTTCTCTTCCTCTGAACATACAGTGGTCTCAATCATGAGTTAGTAACCGTTAGTAACGGTTATTCATAGTCTATGATCCCCAATGGACTTATTATTTGAAGGATGGCACATCAGTGGAACTGAGGTTCTGGTTACGTCCCAAATGGTATCCTATTCCCTATATAGTGCACTACTTTAGACCAGAGCCCTGTTGACCCTATTCCCTGTATAGTGCACTACTTTTGACCAGGCCTCAACAGTAGTACACTCTGGGATGCAGCCTCTGTGTTATTCTACCTGAATATACTGTCAGCGTCAGTATGTGTTCCAGCAGTCAGAACCACATGGCTAATTACTGGACAGCACAGTACATGTACATAATGTGAGGCGCCAAATTCAAAATCCAAAAGTTGAATTATTAAACATTCATCAATATACAAGTGTTGCATAGTCATCAAAAGCTCTGCTTCTTGGCAAAATCACAGCGTTGTCAGATTTCAAAAAGCCTTTACGGCGAAAGCACAACATTTGATTGTTTGAGGATAGCACCTACAATATTTAACCATTAGCATAAATTCATAGCGCGGTTCTATAACCAGCGCGGTTCACACAAAACCCATTTCACAGCGAAAACAAATCCCTTACCTTTTGAAGAACTTCTGCTGAGGGCTTCCCAAGTGTCCAACGAAGACATCCAATGGTTCTTTTGTTAGAAAAAGTAATTTATTATATCCATAAATCTCTGTTTGGTTGGCGCGTTATGTTCAGAAAATCCAATGTTTACATATCCTACATTACTCATCTCATATGTATATACTGTACTTCATACCATCTACTGCATCTTGCCTACGCCGGTCAGCCATCGCTCATCCATATTTTTATATGTACATACTTGTATTCATTCCTTTACTCTTGTGTGTATAAGGTAGTTGTTGTGAAATTGTTAGATTACTTGTTAGATACTACTGCATGGTCGGAACTAGAAGCACAAGCATTTTGGTACACTCGTATTAACATCTGCTAACCATGTGTAGATTTGATTTGATTTGAATATGTTTTCTTCACATGTGAATCGTAAAAAGACTAAGCAATTAGTACATTAAAATGTTTATCTGACTCTATGAAGATAATTAGCAATATGTGATAGACTATAGTTGAGATACAGTAATATAACACTTAAGTTACAGTAATAGAACACTGTAGCTGAGTTAAAGTAAATGGAATGCTATAGTTATAGTAATAGAACACTATAGTAACAGTAATAGAACACTATTGTAACAGTAATAGAACACTATAGATACAGTAATAGAACACTATAGTTACAGTAATAGAACACTTTAGTAACAGTAATAGAACACTATAGTTGTTTTACAGTAATAGAACACTATAGCAACAGTAATAGAACACTATAGTAACAGTAATAGAACACTATAGTAACAGTAATAGAACACTATAGTAACAGTAATAGAACACTATAGTTGTTTTACAGTAATAGAACACTATAGTTACAGTAATATAACACTATAGTAACAGTAATAGAAGACTATAGTAACAGTAATAGAACACTATAGTAACAGTAATAGAACACTATAGTTGTTTTACAGTAATAGAACACTATAGTTACAGTAATATAACACTATAGTAACAGTAATAGAAGACTATAGTAACAGTAATAGAACACTATAGTAACAGTAATAGAAGACTATAGTAACAGTAATAGAACACTATAGTAACAGTAATAGAACACTATAGATACAGTAATAGAACACTATAGATACAGTAATAGAACACTATAGTTACAGTAATAGAACACTATAGTAACAGTAATAGAACACCATAGATATAGTAATAGAACACTATAGTAACAGTAATAGAACACTATAGATACAGTAATAGAACACTATAGATACAGAAATATAACACTATAGTTACAGTAATAGAACACTATAGATACAGTAATAGAACACTATAGTAACAGTAATAGAACACTATAGAAACAGTAATAGAACACTATAGTTGTTTTACAGCAATAGAACACTATAGATACAGTAATAGAACACTATAGTAACAGTAATATAACACTATAGTTGAGTTACAGTAATATAACACTATAGTAACAGTAATATAACAATATAGTTGTTTTACAGTAATATAACACTATAGTAACAGTAATAGAACACTATAGTAACAGTAATAGAACACTATAGTAACAGAAATAGAACACTATAGATACAGTAATAGAACACTATAGTAACAGTAATAGGACACTATAGATAAAGTAATAGAACACTATAGTAACAGTAATAGAACACTATAGATACAGTAATATAACACTATAGTTGAGTTACAGTAATATAACACTATAGTAACAGTAATATAACAATATAGTTGTTTTACAGTAATATAACACTATAGTAACAGTAATAGAACACTATAGTTGTTTTACAGCAATAGAACACTATAGATACAGTAATAGAACACTATAGTAACAGTAATAGAACACTATAGTAACAGTAATAGAACACTATAGTAACAGTAATATAACACTATAGTAACAGTAATATAACACTATAGTTGAGTTACAGTAATATAACACTATAGTAACAGTAATATAACAATATAGTTGTTTTACAGTAATATAACACTATAGTAACAGTAATAGAACACTATAGTAACAGTAATAGAACACTATAGATACAGTAATAGAACACTATAGTAACAGAAATAGAACACTATAGATACAGTAATAGAACACTATAGTAACAGTAATAGGACACTATAGATACAGTAATAGAACACTATAGTAACAGTAATAGAACACTATAGATACAGTAATAGAACACTATAGTAACAGTAATAGAACACTATAGATACAGTAATAGAACACTATAGTTGTTTAGAGTAATAGAACACTATAGATACAGAAATAGAACACTATAGTTACAGTAATAGAACACTATAGATACAGTAATAGAACACTATAGTAACAGTAATAGAACACTATAGATACAGTAGTAGAACACTATAGTAACAGTAATAGAACACTATAGATACAGTAATAGAACACTATAGTAACAGTAATAGAACACTATAGATACAGTAATAGAACACAATAGTAACAGTAATAGAACACTATAGATACAGTAATAGAACACTATAGTTACAGTAATATAACACTATAGATACAGTAATAGAACACTATAGTAACAGTAATAGAACACTATAGATAAAGTAATAGAACACTATAGTTACAGTAATAGAACACTATAGTAACAGTAATAGAACACTATAGTTGTTTTACTCTATGTGTAACTCTGTGTTGTTGTATGTGTCGAACTGCTTTGCTTTATCTTGGCCAGGTCGCAGTTGTAAATGAGAGCTTTTTCTCAACTTGCCTACCTGGTTAAATAAAGGTGAAATAAAATAAATAAAATAAATAAAAAATTCTGCCTGCCTCCCCGTACCGTTTGGAACTCTGACCTGGTTATTAATGAACTCTTGCCTGTCCTCGACCTGCCTCTTGCCTGCCCCTTGTTTTTCAATAGATACCAGAGACTTGAACCATCTGCCTCCTGTGTCTGTATCTGGGTCTCGCCCTGTGTCGTGTTCGTACGAACTGGACCACCTGGACCAGCTCTGCCGCTGTGTCTCCGTGCAGGATAGCCACAGTTAAAAAACATTAGGAGCTACGCTACCGTTCAAAAGTTTGGGGTCACTTAGAAATGTGCTTCTTTTTAAAGAAAAGCAAAAATAAATTGTCCATTAAAATAATATCAAATTGATCAGAAATACAGTGTAGACATTGTTAATGTTGTAAATGACTATTGTAGCCAGAAACAGGAGATTTTTTAATGGAATATCTACATAGGCGTACAGAGGCCCATTATCAGCAACCATCACTCCTGTGTTCCAATGTCACGTTGTGTTAGCTAATCCAAGTTGATCATTTTAAAAGGCTAATTGATCAACAGAAAACCCTTTTGCTATTATGTTAGCACAGCTGAAAACTGTTGTTCTGATTAAAGAAGCAATAAAACTGGCCTTCTTCAGACTAGTTGAGTATCTGGAGCATCAGCATTTGTGGGTTCGATTACAGGCTCAAAATAGCCAGGAACAAATAACTTTCTTCCGAAACTCGTCAGTCTATTCTTGTTCTGAGAAATGAAGGCTATTCCATGCGAGAAATTGCCAAGATACTGAAGATCTCGTACAACGCTGTGTACTACTCCCTTCACAGAACAGCGCAAACTGTCTCTAACCAGAATAGAAAGAGGAGTGGGAGACCCAGGTGCACAACTGAGCAAGAGGACAAGTAAATTAGAGTGTCTAGTTTGAGAAACAGACGCCTCACAAGTCCTCAACTGGCAGCTTCATTAAATAGTACCTGCAAAAACAGCAGTCTCAACGTCAACAGTGAAGAGGCGACTCCGGGATGCTGGCCTTCTAGGTAAAGTTGCAAAGAAAAAGCCATATCTCAGACTGGCCAATAAAAAGAATGGAACACAGACATTGGACAGAGGATCTCTGCCTAGAAGGCCAGCATCCCAGAGTCGCCTCTTCACTGTTGACGTTGAGACGGGTGTTTTGCGGAAACTATGTGAAGGTCAAGGGGTCTGAATGCTTTCTGATTGGACTGTATCTGCATCCAGTAGAGAAAGATGGGGGTGAGATGGGGGTAAGAAATTGAGAGAGAATCAGGTGTGTGTCCGTGTGTGTGCACCTGTGTGTGTGTGTGTGTGTGTGTGTGTGTGTGTGTGTGTGTGTGTGTGTGTGTGTGTGACAACGATAGAGGAACCCAGGGCGAGCGACAGAGAGAGGAGAGCAGAGAGAAATGTATTCATCACGTATACCAACAGTAATCCCAGTAAATGTCAGCCCAGTCAGACACTTCTGACACTTACTTCCTTATTGATTTCATTTCCTGCCAGAATGACGCCGTGTTCGTCGTGGCAACGACGGGCCTGCCTTCACCGATGGAGGATGACGGGTGAAAAAAAAAAAATTCACCGGCAGCAACGAGATTGTCTCTGTAAACTAACACGTCGTCTTTAACCTGTTACCGTTGTCTCCACATGTACATTATATATATATATATACACAGTACGTTTCATTCTTTCTGTTAAAGTCAACTCGGTGTTCAGACGGCATTCACAATTCCTTCCCTATATCGCTGACGGTTCATTATTCCTTCTGCCACATCTGATGTTATGAAGAATGGATAGATCTGAGGGGCAGATAATAGAGGAATGGTCCCTCACGTAATGCAACTGTTTTGTGTTCAAGTTCACGTTCAGTTTTCTTCTTTTTTTTTTTTTATCAATATTTTTTTTTTAAATTATATAAACCTCTTTAATCTTTTAAGTAAAAATAAGCAATCATTATTTACTCTATATCTGCCTTTGTTGTATCTTCTATAATATACTGATTTTATTCGAACACTGACCTACCAGAGAGGAGACGTAAGTTCATCATGCATGTTCTTTCTCTTACAGCAGTACTCACTCACAGTGACGGATCTGTATGTCAACAGCTGAAAGACCTTCTCAGAGGGAAATGCCCTCTCTTCCCTCTCTTCCTCTATGTCTACTTTCTCTTACTCTCTCGTTCTCTCTCTTCCTCTCTCGTCCAGGTGCAATCCCACAATTCCTTTGTGAGCTGACCTTCAGGCCAACCCATCCATAACTTCCTGTCTTTTGGACATTTAAACTCAGACAGTGGTAAATTACTGCTCAAACACTCACATAGAATATAGAGTTTGGCCTTTACTACTTTAGCCCTTAGAAATGCATTGAATTACACATTCAAACATGACAATACAGATAGCAAAAAATATATATGATTTTGAAGTGTCTGTCCTATATCTAGAAAATAAGAAAACTCATGTTTTTTGGACATATTAATCCCTTTTTAAGTTGGCAAAAAACTACCTCCATACGTCCATTTATTTTTTTAAACCGGTACCGGGTTACCTTCAGAGTCCCGTTATACTTGTGGGGGTCGTAGACTAAAACACCATTGTGTTGGTGTAGGGGTCGTAGACTAAAACACCGTTGTGTTGGTGAGAGTCTCACCTTTCCACGGTGGTCACATTAGTTTTTCTAGGCCTAACCTTTCAGACGCTACAGACGTTTTCGTGAGAAGAACGATTTTGGTGATGCCACACTTTGCTGTAGCACTGCCACCTTCCACTGTAGATGCGGACATAGGCGGAAGGGGTGGATTGAGATGTATCCTGATATAAAAACAGATAAACTGATGGATTTTGATGAGGATGTTTTATGACGGTACTTCGACTGGTGTGTCAATAAGACTCTTAAGCGTTAAGTTCGAATCACCTCTAAAGGAAGTGTTTAAAGGCAGTAAATTGCCTGAATGCACGGGAACATTTTGGGCACGCCACAATTAAAAGAATCATGTGCTCTAAGAGACAAGTCAGTTAAGAACAAATTCGTATTTACAATGACAGCCTAGGAACCTTGTTCAGGGGCAGAACAACAGATTTTTATCTTGTCAGCTCTGGGATTCAATCTAGCAACCTTTCGGTTACTGGCCAAATGCTCTAACCACTAGGCTACCTGCCGGCCCAATTTGACAGTGTTCCCGTACACGTGACCTTATTTTAGCTGCCAATATTGATTTATTTTACTTCTAGGTCAACTGTAATATGATATCATTGTAAAGCACAATTTATCCCCTTTCCAGCCAATTCAATAACGAGACCTTCATCCTGCCCATCTCTGCATGATTGAGGAAGGCAATGAGCTCCGTGGGGTCTTTTAAACATGGCGGAGGGGGAAGGCAGCTGAGTAATAGTGAATAAGTGGAGAAATGTAATGTGGGAAAAGTGCTTTTTTCACACGATCTGTCCATTTTATCACCTTTAAAATGTAAATAAAACACTATAAAGAGTTTATATAATGTGTCATTACATTCATATTTGAAGGTTTGTGTTGAATTTGAATCTGGTTTTTAGGGCGGCACTAAAGTTAACTTCAGAAGTAAACAGCGGCTGTCGCAGCTTTTGAGAGTCATGATGGCTTGGCAGTAATGAAGCAAAAAAATGAATGCATTCTGTTGCACAAATGACAAGGTATCCCCCCTTTCCCTTTCGGGTTACTAATCTGTGAGAGAAGAGCTAGTCCTGCTGGAAAGACGCTGTACGGCACACAATGTGTTGCACATTGCACGCCGTGCGTTACGGTCACGCTCGTCGACAGAATTGGACCAAGGCGCAGCGTGCAGGGTTGAGTGAAACATATTTATTTAAATGCAACTCACCAAAACAAAAGAAAGAACACAACGACCGTAACGCAGGTATGGCACACGCAGGTATGGCACACGCAGGTATGGCACACGCAGGTATGGCACACGCAGGTATGGCACACGCAGGTATGGCACACGCAGGTATGGCACACGCAGGTATGGCACACGCAGGTATGGCACACGCAGGTATGGCACACGCAGGTATGGCACACGCAGGTATGGCACACAACTACAAACCTAAACATATAATATCCCACAACAAGGTGGGGGACTAAACAACCTAAATAGGATTCTCAATTAGAGACAACGACTAACAGCTGCCTCTAATTGGGAACCCAAACCAACCAACATAGAAATACAAAAATATAGACCAAAACACCCCTGATCACGTCCTGACCAAAACACAAATGAGCAGCCAAAAGGGCTACCTATGGCCAGGACGTGACAGTTACGTCGTAATACGTCACAATGTTACCCAATTAAATGAATCATGTAACAATTAACTCATTAGGATCTGGGGCACCATGAGAGGGATTATTTAAAGAGTTACCATCTCCCAAATTAAACTCTAAAGGTCTTTATCTATCACGTCTATAAACACTCAACTTATTAATCATAACCTTGTATCATATCATCTTTCTGAACAGTCGTAACCTCCTTGAATCAGCAAAAACCCCAGCCTTACTCATGATTCAGTACTACGCAAATTGGTTTAATTATTTATTTACTAGCTAATTCAATGGTAACATAACATGTCCCTAGCGAACTGACAACAACATGGCTGCTTGTTACAAACGTCATGGAGAGGGTGAGAGAGAGAGAGAGAGAGAGAGAGAGAGAGAGAGAGAGAGAGAGAGAGAGAGAGAGAGAGAGAGAGACGGAGACGGAGAGGGAGAGGGAGAGGGAGAGGGAGGGAGAGGAGAGAGAGAGAGAGAGAGACGGAGACGGAGAGGGAGAGGGAGAGGGAGAGGAAGACAGAGAGAGACTTAACGTTGGTACATTTAGAAACTACTCTCACTATACTATATTATGTATTTACGTGAAATGCTTGTTTCTCTCACGGAACCGGGTTGCCTTGGAAAGCGGATGGGCCTTATCGCGACACGCTTGTAGGGCTCTGAATGTCCAGAAATGGTTCAAACATGTCTTCTCTAGTTGTTCATCTCTGTTGTTGTCCGGTATCCGGTGACTTCTCGTGTAGCATTGTTGGTTAAGGGCTTGTAAGTAAGCATTTCACTGTAATACGATGGTTCCCAGTGGGGTGATGAGAGTAGTGTAATACGATGGTTCCCAGTGGGGTGATGAGAGTAGTGTAGTACAATGGTTCCCAGTGGGGTGATGAGAGTAGTGTAATACGATGGTTCCCAGTGGGGTGATGAGAGTAGCGTAATACGATGGTTCCCAGTGGGGTGATGAGAGTAGTGTAATACGATGGTTCCCAGTGGGGTGATGAGAGTAGTGTAATACGATGGTTCCCAGTGGGGTGATGAGAGTAGTGTAATACGATGGTTCCCAGTGGGGTGATGAGAGGAGCGTAATACGATGATTCCCAGTGGGGTGATGAGAGTGGTAGAATACGACGGTTTGAGCAGAGTAACAGGATGGTCCTACTTAAATTCACTTTCAAAGATATACTTTACTTAGGACAGCTAGTCAGCCGTACCATTGATTGTCCGGTAGGTGAGTTTATCGTCTCCACCTCGTGTTGATGTGCAGAATTCAGACCACTTTAAACGCTGCAGCTGCAGCTCTACATCTCTCTGGTCTGATATGTTCATTCTTAACCCATCACTTTATACAGTTTGTTAGAAAGGGTCCGTCACGCTCTCTGACCTCACGCAGGGGAGTGACTTTTCACTGTGCAAAGTTTAATACTTTATTGATTTTATAGTTTTGAAAGGCCCCCTCCCGACACACACACACACACATGTACACACACACACACATACACACACACACGTACACACACACAGTTATTTCCATGTATTAGGTGGCTTTTGAAAGAGCATTTTGGTTCGTGGAGTGGCAGGCAAGTGGCAATGAGTGTGGTGGTGTGTAGTACTGCGTGCATCTTGCTAGAATGGAGGAGAGACCAGTTCTCAGACTCTAAACGAAGATGTCCTTACCCTCATCCGTGAGGTGCACGCCATCCCTACGGTACTGCCCAGGGATACAGTGCTTTATGGCAGAGGGGGCGGATCGTGGTCTGTCCCGGATTATTGCAAACTGGCCCATGTGGAACTGACAAACGACTTTTTGCCAATTCAAAGGCACACAATACTCTATCAATACTTCACATGTATGTTCTGTTCCTCATCTGTGAGTTCTCCCACCTGTCTTCATACTTATACTGCCATTTATACATGAGAACGTGCTTGCTCTTTTTCTGGAGTTGGACAGAATCACTAAGAACTTTTGAAGCTAAAGGATTTAGAGCACCTATCTTCTAGAGAGCACCTAAGTTCAGATATATCAATCTGTCTGTGTAAATATGTAAATAGGTATATGTAAATATGTCTGTGTAAATATGTAAATATGGCTGTGTACATATGTAAATATGTATGTGTACATATGTAAATATGTCTGTAAATATGTAAATATGTACATGTACATATGTAAATATGTCTATGTAAATATGTAAATATGTCTATGTAAATATTTTCTTAATTTACTTGATAGTTTTGACAGCCCCCTCCCGACACACACACACACACACACACACACACACACACACGTAAATATGTCTATCTCGTTTTTTAAGAGTTTTGTACTTGTAGTTTGCAGGTGTTTCTCATCAGTTTGTCATTTCTTGCAGTGTTTGCATCAGGAACTACCAAAATTGCTCTTGACAATCCATAGGATAATCCATGTTTTTTTTTATTCAAGACCAGTGCTAACCCAGGTGATTCTACTATTCATCTGTTCATCAAAGCCTCAGCTGTTTATCGAGACCTTGAAAAGTAGAATCAGGTGTGGTAGAACCGGGCTTGAACAAAAAAAAGCCTGCAGAAACGTGTAGCCGGTCAAGAGCAATTGTGGCCATTCCTGAAATGTATTGACCCAGTTGACTATATATCTGATGAATGTGCATGTTGTTGTACATGTTATATTTAGTGATATTTAGTGATAATTAACTCACCCTTTGTTTACAGGTAATGTAGTGCTAGGCCTTCCTTCAGTAAACTACAAGGTACATTTTCATGTAAATAGTTAATGGGTTGATTATGTGTGTATTTTCCAAGAGCTTGCTCAGCTGTCCTAATGGAGATAAAGGGAAAAAGCTAGTCAGCATTGTTTGCTTTGACTGAACTTCCTGTGTTACAGTGTAATAATCCCCTTCCTGTGTTACAGTGTAATAATCAACTTCCTGTGTTACAGTGTAATAATCACCTTCCTGTGTTACAGTGTAATAATCAACTTCCTGTGTTACAGTGTAATAATCACCTTCCTGTGTTACAGTGTAATAATCACCTTCCTGTGTTACAGTGTAATAATCCCCTTCCTGTGTTACAGTGTAATAATCACCTTCCTGTGTTACAGTGTAATAATCACCTTCCGATGTAAAAAAAAAACATGGAAATTTAAAAAAAATACTCAAGTTTTAATTGAGAAGTAGGCATCGGTCTTAAGCCGAAAAATAAAGGAAATTCACGAGCACCAGAATGCCTATTCCTCCCACGCTCTACCAAGGTTGTCCAGCACACGACTTTGACCTACTACAGTAGCTATGTTGGTTATGTCTAGGCAGGTTGCTTAGGGCTACAACCTTCTCAAACAGCCTACTCAAATCAAATCACATTCTATTTGTCACCTGCGGTGAATACCACAGGTATAAGTAGACCTTACAGTGAAATGCTTATTGACAAGCCCTTAAAAGAGTATGTTTTAGTAACACTAATAACTAATTCAGACTTACACAGACCTCATGAGTACTGACACATTTCATCATATTGTTTTCTATCGATGTCTCAGAGGTGACAGACACATGCACGCACACAATCATTCACACACACACACACATACCCTCGCTAACCTTGTTACTCAGCCCACCCACCCACACACAGCTCCTCATTGCACCTTAGTCACATAAAGTCAGAGTGTGAAGCCCTCAGAACTAGACAGAACTAGACAGATCAAGACAGAACTAGACAGAACTAGACAGAACTAGACAGATCAAGCCAGAACTAGACAGAACAAGACAGAACAAGACAAAACTAGACAGAACAAGATAGAACTAGACAGAACTAGACAGAACTAGACAGAACAAGACAGAACTAGACAGAACTAGACAGAACAAGACAGAACAAGATAGAACAAGATAGAACAAGACAGAACAAGACAGAACTAGACAGAACAAGATAGAACTAGACAGAACTAGACAGAACAAGACAGAACTAGACAGAACTAGACAGAACTAGACAGAACAAGATAGAACTAGACAGAACTAGACAGAACTAGACAGAACAAGACAGAACAAGATAGAACTATACAGAACAAGACAAAACTAGACAGAACAAGATAGAACTAGACAGAACTAGACAGAACAAGACAGAACTAGACAGAACAAGACAGAACTAGACAGAACTAGACAGAACTAGACAGACATAACTAGACAGAACTAGACAGACCTAGACAGAACAAGATAGAACTGGACAGAACAAGACAGAACTAGACAGAACAAGATAGAACTAGACAGAACAAGACAAAACTAGACAGAACTAGACAGAACAAGACAGAACTAGACAGAACTAGACAGAACTAGACAGAACCAGATAGAACAAGATAGAACTAGACAGAACAAGATATAACAAGACAGAACTAGACAGAACTAGACAGAACTAGACAGAACAAGACAGAACAAGACAGAACTAGACAGAACAAGACAGAACTAGACAGACCTAGACAGAACAAGATAGAACAAGACAGAAAAAGACAGACATAACTAAACAGAACTAGACAGACCTAGACAGAACAAGATAGAACAAGATAGAACTAGACAGAACTAGACAGAACAAGATAGAACTATACAGAACAAGACAAAACTAGACAGAACAAGACAGAACAAGACAGAACAAGACAGAAATAGACAGAACAAGACAGAACTAGACAGACCTAGACAGAACAAGATAGAACAAGACAGAAAAAGACAGACATAACTAAACAGAACTAGACAGACCTAGACAGAACAAGATAGAACAAGATAGAACTAGACAGAACTAGACAGAACAAGATAGAACTATACAGAACAAGACAAAACTAGACAGAACAAGATAGAACTAGACAGAACTAGACAGAACAAGACAGAACTAGACAGAACAAGACAGAACTAGACAGAACTAGACAGAACAAGACAGACATAACTAGACAGAACTAGACAGACCTAGACAGAACAAGATAGAACAAGATAGAACTAGACAGAACAAGACAGAACTAGACAGAACAAGATAGAACAAGACAGAAAAAGACAGACATAACTAAACAGAACTAGACAGACCTAGACAGAACAAGATAGAACTAGACAGAACTAGACAGAACAAGATAGAACTATACAGAACAAGACAAAACTAGACAGAACAAGATAGAACTAGACAGAACTAGACAGAACAAGACAGAACTAGACAGAACAAGACAGAACTAGACAGAACTAGACAGAACAAGACAGACATAACTAGACAGAACTAGACAGACCTAGACAGAACAAGATAGAACAAGATAGAACTAGACAGAACAAGACAAAACTAGACAGAACTAGACAGAACTAGACAGAACAAGACAGAACTAGACAGAACTAGACAGAACTAGACAGAACCAGATAGAACAAGATAGAACTAGACAGAACAAGATATAACAAGACAGAACTAGACAGAACTAGACAGAAATAGACAGAACAAGACAGAACAAGATAGAACAAGACAGAACAAGACAGAACTAGACAGACCTATTCAGAACAAGATAGAACAAGACAGAACTAGACAGAACAAGACAAAACTAGATAGAACTAGACAGACCTAGACAGAACAAGATAGAACAAGATAGAACTAGACAGAACAAGACAGACCTAGACAGAACAAGATAGAACAAGATAGAACTAGACAGAACAAGACAGAACTAGACAGAACAAGATAGAACTAGACAGAACTAGACAGAACAAGACAGAACTAGACAGAACTAGACCTAGACAGACCTAGATAGACCTAGACAGAACTAGACAGAACTAGACAGAACTAGACACTCCCCAATATTAAACACCTCTAACACAGTAATAGTTTTTATATGGTCCAATCCCAACGCGAGTGAGTTAATTCTGGGCCATTAATATCAAGAAAAACTTCTGAAGTTCCAAAATATATATATATATATATCTTAGTATTGCAAGTAAAAATGATCGTAGTAGCGATGTTTCCATCCAATTGGCGACAGATTTTCATGTGAATATTCTAGAATCTGCGTAAAAGAAAATATATGCATTTTCCCACAAGTGGTGTTTTTCCACCAAACGGACTTGTTGCTGATGAATAGCAGAGTGTGAAACAAAAGGTGAATAATTATAATTTCTTTAAGTACCAAATAAAAAGGGGGCGGCAGGGTAGCCTAGTGGTTAGAGCGTTGGACTAGTAACGGAAAGGTTGCAAGATCGAGCTGGTAAAAATCTGTCTTTCTGCCCCCTGAACAAGGCAGGTTAACCCCACTGTTCCTAGGCCGTCATTGAAAATAAGAATTTGTTCTTAACTGACTTGCCAAGATAAAAAAAAAAAAATTCAATGAGTTCCATTGCGTTATCAACTCTGCTGATAATTTTGACACAGAAACTGATGTGGTACATGTGGTCTTGGTACATGTGCTCTCGAGCCAGCAGATCGCAGATATAGTGTGGGTAGGCTGTGCAGGTAGGCTAGTCTACATGATGACATTATTATGGATAAGAGCAAGAATATTTATATTTGTCAAATGGCATTCAAGCATTGATCATCATGTCACCAGAATAAGATCATTGATATGTATTGGATAGGAGCATCAAGAGCACCTTGCACTTTCACCATCCTTGTGCAGTTCATCACAACTTATTTCATCTGTAGCCTAAATAACTGCATGGTTTCCTGAGGCGTAGTCGGTGGACCACACACCACATCATCCCGTGACTCCAAGTTTACTTCGATTAAGTGGTTATTATATCAATATTTGAGCAATTTGTGCAATAAATGCATTTCCACTGCCATTTCTCGCATAATTAATTTTTACCCGGTGCAAAAAATATCCCATCATGCCGAACGAACAAATGAAATGTCTCCATTTATGCAATTTTCCCGAAACATCCTGATTCCATCACAACTGTCATGATTTGTTTTCATACGGTATAACTTTACTCTTAAAAACTGGGGATGGAAAGCAAAACATAATCTCAAAAACAGATAGCAAAACAAAATATTTCCAGGAAATAATCTTTAAATGCGAGAGCAAATGAATTGCAAATGGATGCAACAGAACAAAATCTGTCATTTTTTTTTAATGATAAAGCAATTAAGTAAAACGCCTTCCTATTTCCTGTAATTTCACCTAACTTTGGTTGTTACCCTGGCCTTTCCTTGCCTTAAAATTAAATTGCAAGTTTTGGCACATTCATTCCAGCAGCATAGAACCCTACATCCCACTGCTGGTGTCTGTTTCATTCCAGGAGCATAGAACCCTACATCCCACTGCTGGTGTCTGTTTCATTCCAGGAGCATAGAACCCTACATCCCACTGCTGGTGTCTGTTTCATTCCAGGAGCATAGAACCCTACATCCCACAGCTGGTGTCTGTTTCATTCCAGGAGCATAGAACCCTACATCCCACTGCTGGTGTCTGTTTCATTCCAGGAGCATAGAACCCTACATCCCACTGCTGGTGTCTGTTTCATTCCAGGAGCATAGAACCCTACATCCCACTGCTGGTGTCTGTTTCATTCCAGCAGCATAGAACCCTACATCCCACTGCTGGTGTCTGTTTCATTCCAGGAGCATAGAACCCTACATCCCACAGCTGGTGTCTGTTTCATTCCAGGAGCATAGAACCCTACATCCCACTGCTGGTGTCTGTTTCATTCCAGGAGCATAGAACCCTACATCCCACTGCTGGTGTCTGTTTCATTCCAGGAGCATAGAACCCTACATCCCACAGCTGGTGTCTGTTTCATTCCAGGAGCATAGAACCCTACATCCCACTGCTGGTGTCTGTTTCATTCCAGGAGCATAGAACCCTACATCCCACTGCTGGTGTCTGTTTCATTCCAGGAGCATAGAACCCTACATCCCACTGCTGGTGTCTGTTTCATTCCAGGAGCATAGAACCCTACATCCCACAGCTGGTGTCTGTTTCATTCCAGGAGCATAGAACCCTACATCCCACTGCTGGTGTCTGTTTCATTCCAGGAGCATAGAACCCTACATCCCACTGCTGGTGTCTGTTTCATTCCAGGAGCATAGAACCCTACATCCCACTGCTGGTGTCTGTTTCATTCCAGCAGCATAGAACCCTACATCCCACTGCTGGTGTCTGTTTCATTCCAGGAGCATAGAACCCTACATCCCACAGCTGGTGTCTGTTTCATTCCAGGAGCATAGAACCCTACATCCCACTGCTGGTGTCTGTTTCATTCCAGGAGCATAGAACCCTACATCCCACTGCTGGTGTCTGTTTCATTCCAGGAGCATAGAACCCTACATCCCACAGCTGGTGTCTGTTCATTCCAGGAGCATAGAACCCTACATCCCACTGCTGGTGTCTGTTTCATTCCAGGAGCATAGAACCCTACATCCCACTGCTGGTGTCTGTTTCATTCCAGGAGCATAGAACCCTACATCCCACTGCTGGTGTCTGTTTCATTCCAGCAGCATAGAACCCTACATCCCACTGCTGGTGTCTGTTTCATTCCAGGAGCATAGAACCCTACATCCCACAGCTGGTGTCTGTTTCATTCCAGGAGCATAGAACCCTACATCCCACTGCTGGTGTCTGTTTCATTCCAGGAGCATAGAACCCTACATCCCACTGCTGGTGTCTGTTTCATTCCAGGAGCATAGAACCTTACATCCCACAGCTGGTGTCTGTTTCATTCCAGGAGCATAGAACCCTACATCCCACTGCTGGTGTCTGTTTCATTCCAGGAGCATAGAACCCTACATCCCACTGCTGGTGTCTGTTTCATTCCAGGAGCATAGAACCCTACATCCCACTGCTGGTGTCTGTTTCATTCCAGCAGCATAGAACCCTACATCCCACTGCTGGTGTCTGTTTCATTCCAGGAGCATAGAACCCTACATCCCACAGCTGGTGTCTGTTTCATTCCAGGAGCATAGAACCCTACATCCCACTGCTGGTGTCTGTTTCATTCCAGGAGCATAGAACCCTACATCCCACAGCTGGTGTCTGTTTAATTCCAGGAGCATAGAACCCTACATCCCACAGCTGGTGTCTGTTTCATTCTAGGAGCATAGAACCCTACATCCCACAGCTGGTGTCTGTTTCATTCCAGGAGCATAGAACCCTACATCCCACTGCTGGTGTCTGTTTCATTCCAGGAGTATAGAACCCTACATCCCACTGCTGGTGTCTGTTTCATTCCAGGAGCATAGAACCCTGCATCCCACTGCTGGTGTCTGTTTCATTCCAGCAGCATAGAACCCTACATCCCACTGCTGGTGTCTGTTTCATTCCAGCAGCATTCCCCCCTGGTAACTGGCAGCAGGCATGTCGGAAAAGTAAACGGGATTTTATGAGAAGTGGGCAGAAGAAGAGGGGTCCGTCTAAGGGAAAATGGAATCAAAACAACAGCCCCAATGGCATTGTTGATGCCGAAATTTTAAGAAGCTCTCTCCGGCTCAGCAGCAGAGGTTGCTGGATGCTGTGGAGGGAAACTAATAGACTCCCTCTTACGTCCCATCTCAGCTGGTGTACATATGAAATCAGATGGAATATATGTGAACGTGATGGTTAACAACTTTACAGTAGATTTGTTTTGTAGATACGGGCGCTGAAGTCACTGTATTGACCATGTTTTATGTATATAAGTCGTCAGTACACAGGCATGAAGATGAGAGCAACAGGAGTGGGTGGAGACGAAGACAGATATGAAACACACCCAAACCATTATCAATTCCTATTGGTCCAATGAAGATTGATGCAGGAATCTATAGTTCAGAACAGAATCTATAGTTCAGAACCGAATCTATAGTTCAGAACCAAATCTATAGTTCAGAACCGAATCTATTTTGGACTACGAAGAAAAATGAGTGTGACACTACGGAAATGGAATCAGTCCGCTTGACAGGTGTTGCTCCACCTTGCACAAAACAATATCCCATTAGCAAGGAAGCTATGGACACTACTAAAGTAGTGATTAAAGATCCATGTGACAGACACAATAGGGCCAAAACGGGAAGGTCCTTATCAAGTTTAGCTCATAACGAGGTCAGCAGTAAAAGTTCAGGGGAAATCACCACGGATACATGTCATTCATTGCAAGGTTGTCTACGTCGATGACGAAGCGGAGCCTGGAGAATAAAGATCTGATTGATTAGCAATCGGGGCAATCTCAGGTGAAGAAGCACAGTGAGATGATCAGAACCTGAGAAGCTTCTATGCTGTTCGTCACAGTAGTCGTAGTCGTTTTCCTGAAAATATGGACAGGTTATGAGAATCTGTTGTCTGAGGCTGCAGCAATATCACTTGACTGTACCCGAAACGATACAAGATCAACGATGAAGTGCAACCAGTGGAACGGAATAAGAATTCCTCGCTACTGGCAGACTGTCAGAACACAATAGTTCTAATAGTTATCTATTAGACTGATACCAGTGTGGAAGAGCTGGTCATGTCTAATAGTTATGTATGGGACTGATACCAGTGTGGAAGAGCTGGTCATGTCTAATAGTTATCTATGTTAGTGGTTTCCTCCTAATACAGGATGTGAGGGGTTTCCTCCTAATACAGGATGTGAGGGGTTTCCTCCTAATACAGGATGTGAGGGGTTTCCTCCTAATACAGGATGTGAGGTGTTTCCTCCTAATAGAGGATGTGAGGGGTTTCCTCCTAATACAGGATGTGAGGGGGTTCCTCCTAATACAGGATGTGAGGGGTTTCCTCCTAATACAGGATGTGAGGGGTTTCCTCCTAATACAGGATGTGAGGGGTTTCCTCCTAATACAGGATGTGAGGGGGTTCCTCCTAATACAGGATGTGAGGGGGTTCCTCCTAATACAGGATGTGAGGGGGTTCCTCCTAATACAGGATGTTAGTGGTTTCCTCCTAATACAGGATGTGAGGGGTTTCCTCCTAATACAGGATGTGAGTGGTTTCCTCCTAATACAGGATGTGAGGGGTTTCCTCCTAATACAGGATGTGAGTGGTTTCCTCCTAATACAGGATGTGAGGGGGTTCCTCCTAATACAGGATGTGAGGGGGTTCCTCCTAATACAGGATGTGAGGGGGTTCCTCCTAATACAGGATGTGAGGGGGTTCCTCCTAATACAGGATGTGAGGGGGTTCCTCCTAATACAGGATGTGAGGGGGTTCCTCCTAATACAGGATGTTAGTGGTTTCCTCCTAATACAGGATGTGAGGGGTTTCCTCCTAATACAGGATGTGAGTGGTTTCCTCCTAATACAGGATGTGAGGGGTTTCCTCCTAATACAGGATGTGAGTGGTTTCCTCCTAATACAGGATGTGAGTGGTTTCCTCCTAATACAGGATGTGAGTGGTTTCCTCCTAATACAGGATGTGAGGGGTTTCCTCCTAATTCAGGATGTGAGGGGTTTCCTCCTAATACAGGATGTGAGTGGTTTCCTCCTAATACAGGATGTGAGGGGTTTCCTCCTAATACAGGATGTGAGGGGTTTCCTCCTAATACAGGATGTGAGGGGTTTCCTCCTAATACAGGATGTGAGTGGTTTCCTCCTAAATCAGGATGTGAGGGGTTTCCTCCTAATACCGGATGTGAGTGGTGTTTTCATTTCTTTCACAGAGATGCAATCAGCAGGATGAGTGACACTTGGACGTCAATACATTTCTAGCTCTCTCTCTGCACAGTGCCACAGTAGTCAATCAAAGAAGTTGTTGTGTTTGTATGTATGCTCCATTCACATCAAGGGCAGGTATTCCACTAGGGGCTATTCCTTTTAACCAGAGTGAAATGCTGTATATACACTGCTCAAAATAATAAAGGGAACACTTAAACAACACAATGTAACTCCAAGTCAATCACACTTCTGTGAAATCAAACTGTCCACTTAGGAAGCAACACTGATTGACAATAAATTCCACATGCTGTTGTGCAAATGGAATAGACAACAGGTGGAAATTATAAGCAATTAGCAAGACACCCCCAATAAAGGAGTGGTTCTGAAGGTGGTGACCACAGACCACTTCTCAGTTCCTATGCTTCCTGGCTGATGTTTTGGTCACTTTTGAATGCTGGCGGTGCTTTCACTCTAGTGGTAGCATGAGACGGAGTCTACAACCCACACAAGTGGCTCAGGTAGTGCAGCTCATCCAGGATGGCACATCAATGCGAGCTGTGGCAAGAAGGTTTGCTGTGTCTGTCAGCGTAGTGTCCAGAGCATGGAGGCGCTACCAGGTGACAGGCCAGTACATCAGGAGACGTGGAGAAGGCCGTAGGAGGGCAACAACGCAGCAGCAGGACCACTACCTCCGCCTTTGTGCAAGGAGGAGCACTGCCAGAGCCCTGCAAAATGACCTCCAGCAGGCCACAAATTTGCATGTGTCTGCTCAAACGGTCAGAAACAGACTCCATGAGGGTGGTATGAGGGCCCAACGTCCACAGGTGAGGGTTATGGTTACACCCCAACACCGTGCAGGACGTTTGGCATTTGCCAGAGAACACCAAGATTGGCAAATTCGCCACTGGCGCCCTGTGCTCTTCACAGATGAAAGCAGGTTCACACTGAGCACGTGACAGACGTGACAGAGTCTGGAGACGCCGTGGAGAACGTTCTGCTGCCTGCAACATCCTCCAGCATGACCGGTTTGGCGGTGGGTCAGTCATGGTGTGGGGTGGCATTTCTTTGGGGGGCCGCACAGCCCTCCATGTGCTCGCCAGAGGTAGCCTGACTGCCATTAGGTACCGAGATGAGATCCTCAGACCCCTTGTGAGACCATATGCTGGTGCGGTTGGCCCTGGGTTCCTCCTAATGCAAGACAATGCTAGACCTCATGTGGCTGGAGTGTGTCAGCAGTTCCTGCAAGAGGAAGGCATTGATGCTAAGGACTGGCCCGCCCGTTCCCCAGACCTGAATCCAATTGAGCACATCTGGGACATCATCCACCAACGCCACGTTGCACCACAGACTGTCCAGGAGTTGGCGGATGCTTTAGTCCAGGTCTGGGAGGAGATCCCTCAGGAGACCATCCGCCACCTCATCAGGAGCATGCCCAGGCGTTGTAGGGAGGTCATTCAGGCACGTGGAGGCCACACACACTACTGAGCCTCATTTTGACTTGTTTTAAGGACATTACATCAAAGTTGGATCAGCCTGTAGTGTGGTTTTCCACTTTAATTTTGAGTGTGACTCCAAATCCAGACCTCCATGGGTTGATAAATTTGATTTCCATTGATCATTTTTGTGTGATTTTGTTGTCAGCACATTCAACTATGTAAAGAAAAAAGTATTTAATAAGATTATTTCATTCATTCAGATCTATGATGTGTTATTTTAGTGTTCCCTTTATTTTTTTGAGCAGTGTATATATATGCAGAGATGTTAACTGGTGTAAGGCGATTATTGGTACAAATTTGGGCGAGAATGTTGAGTACCTAGTTCTGCAGTACCTTCCTTCAATTGAGATTACCAATGACACTAATCAGCGACCACCTTATCACATGTGTCCCTGTTGGGTGGGGACGTTTTAATAGGTCACTCTCTCTCGGGAAGTTGTCCATTCACATCAATGACAGGTATTCCATTCAGGGCTCCATGAAGTAAAACATAAATTGCCTAACACAGGGTTTGTCCTGGTTGGTCCCTGGATGGGAAACCAGATGTAGCTGGAATCGGGTGATTCAATTAACAAGTGAAAAAAAAAATTTTTCACGTGGGGAATTTTCTTTTCACAGGGGTCGGGAGAAAAACTTATGGAAAACGTGAAATGTGAAACTTCACAGGTGTTTTCTTTTCACGTGTGTAGCCTAAAAAAAAAATAGAAGTTGCCTTGGAAACTAGACAGTTGATATATTAAATACACTGCCAGGTGCTTTGGATGAACTTTCCAATAACAACCAGCATCAACAGTGGTACAGGAGTCATTACTATAAGGCCTAGAGGTGTTTCCTCCGCCTACCTCCATAAAGCAGGGCGCTAGACTAGAAGACAACTCAAGAACACTTAGAGGACATGGGGTGTGGGCAGAGTAGAGCCTTACATCCCTCTATTCTGAAACACTTCTGAGGCACTTAAATCAATATCTGTGGGAAACAAGTGTGTACAAGATGTCTGCTAGGCAGTACCTCTTGTCCTCTCTGACGGTTCAGTCTGACAGATGTCTGCTAGGCAGTACCTCTTGTCCTGCCTGATGGTTCAGTCTGACAGATGTCTGCTAGGCAGTACCTCTTGTCCTCTCTGATGGTTCTGTCTGATAGATGTCTTCTAGGCAGTACCTCTCGTCCTCTCTGATGGTTCAGTCTGACAGATGTCTGCTAGGCAGTACCTCTTGTCCTCTCTGATGGTTCAGTCTGACAGATGTCTGCTAGGCAGTACCTCTTGTCCTGCCTGATGGTTCAGTCTGACAGATGTCTGCTAGGCAGTACCTCTTGTCCTCTCTGATGGTTCAGTCTGACAGATGTCTGCTAGGCAGTACCTCTTGTCCTGCCTGATGGTTCAGTCTGACAGATGTCTGCTAGGCAGTACCTCTTGTCCTGCCTGATGGTTCAGTCTGATAGATGTCTGCTAGGCAGTACCTCTTGTCCTCTCTGATGGTTCAGTCTGACAGATGTCTGCTAGGCAGTACCTCTTGTCCTCTCTGATGGTTCAGTCTGACAGATGTCTGCTAGGCAGTACCTCTCGTCCTCTCTGATGGTTCAGTCTGACAGATGTCTGCTAGGCAGTACCTCTCGTCCTCTCTGATGGTTCAGTCTGACAGATGTCTGCTAGGCACTACCTCTTGTCCTGCCTGATGGTTCAGTCTGACAGATGTCTGCTAGGCAGTACCTCTTGTCCTGCCTGATGGTTCAGTCTGACAGATGTCTGCTAGGCAGTTCCTCTTGTCCTGCCTGATGGTTCAGTCTGACAGATGTCTGCTAGGCAGTACCTCTTGTCCTGCCTGACGGTTCAGTCTGACAGATGTCTGCTAGGCAGTACCTCTTGTCCTGCCTGACGGTTCAGTCTGACAGATGTCTGCTAGGCAGTACCTCTTGTCCTGCCTGACGGTTCAGTCTGACAGATGTCTGCTAGGCAGTACCTCTTGTCCTGCCTGACGGTTCAGTCTGACAGATGTCTGCTAGGCAGTACCTCTTGTCCTGCCTGACGGTTCAGTCTGACAGATGTCTGCTAGGCAGTACCTCTTGTCCTGCCTGACGGTTTAGTCTGACAGATGTCT
Organism: Brachymystax lenok tsinlingensis; assembly: GCA_030435695.1. Lineage (NCBI taxonomy): Eukaryota > Metazoa > Chordata > Actinopteri > Salmoniformes > Salmonidae > Brachymystax > Brachymystax lenok. The sequence goes on from CM059799.1 coordinate 2,836,439, forward strand.
GCTAGGCAGTTCCTCTTGTCCTCTCTGATGGTTCAGTCACATTAAGGCCTGAAGGTGAGATTCGGACATCATTCGAACAGCTCTCTGCTCGTCTACTGTCTCCTCTTACAACTTTTCCCAACCTTCCCTTACACTCTCCTCTCATTTCTCCTTCACCTCCCTTTGCCTCCCCCCTCCTTCCCCCTCCCCACCTCTTAGTCTCTCAGTCTCCATCTCTCTTACCCATCCTCCACCTTGCCCCTTTGACCTGCAGATTAGAGGTCTTTCAACAGGGAATGAGATATGTGAGACATCCTTTGATGGGCCTTAGGAAAGATGACAGAGAGAGAGAGAGAGAGAGAGAGAGAGAGAGAGAGAGAGAGAGAGAGAGAGAGAGAGAGAGAGAGAGAGAGAGAGAGAGAGAGAGAGAGAGAGAGAGAGAGAGAGAGAGAGAGAGAGAGAGAGAGAGAGAGAGAAAGAAACCACTACTAATGGACACCAATAATAAGAAGAGACTTGTTTGGGCCAAGAAACCTGAGCAATGGACATTACACCGGTGGAAATCTGTCCTTTGGTCTGATGAGTCCAAATTTGAGATTTTTGGTTCCAACCGCCGTGTCTTTGTGAGACGCAGAGTAGGTGAACGGATGATCTCCGCATGTGTGGTTCCCACCGTGAAGCATGGAGGAGAAGGTGTGATGGTGTGGGGGTGCTTTGCTGGTGACACTATCAGTGTTTTATTTAGAATTCAAGGCACACTTATCCAGCATGACTACCACAGCAATCTGCAGCGAAACACGCTTAGTGGGACTATCATTTTGTTTTTCAACAGGACAATGACCCAACACACCTCCAGGCTGTGCAAGGGTTATTTGACCAAGAAGGAGAGTGATGGAGTGCTGCATCAGATGACCTGGCCTCCACAATCCCCCGACCTCAACCCAATTGAGGTAGTCTGGGATGAGTTGGACCGCAGAGTGAAAGAACTCCTTCAAGAAAAACATTCCAGGTGAAGCTGGTTGAGAGAATGCCAAGAGTGTGCATAGCTGGCTATTTTGAAGAATCTAAAATCAAAAAATATATTTTGATTTGTTTAACACTTTTTTGGTTACTACATGATTCCATATGTGTTTTCTCATATTTTTGATGTCTTCACTATTATTCTACAATGTAGAAAATAGTAAAAATAAAGAAAACCCTTTGAATGAGGCAGTGTGTCCAAACTTATGACTGCTGGTGTACATATAAGGTTTATAGTGTGCTATTTGGGACAGTCTGACCTTCAGAAAAGTGAAAAGTTAAAATGCATTACTAATCCGTTGTTGAATGAAATGGGATCATATGGTGTGGAGATGTACACCTTGGTAAAGGACAATTCAGTCATTGAGTAGAGAATAAAGTACTGCTGGCCTTTGAGACTGCAACTAAGGTGGATTTAAGAATTCAACTTCTTGTAATTCAACATACATAATAATATATCACTCTACAAACCAACGACAGACAGTAGTTGTTTATAAATTGGGGTTGGTTGATGTCCTCGTTGACTGTATTAACCTGGTAACTGAATCAATTTGTTTTTACAGAATTGTTCAGTGTAGGATTGGAATTGGACACGAGATGGGAATCGTTTGCCCAACCAATATGCGTGAATACACCAGTAGAGTTCAGTTAGAGAGAGAGAGAGAGAGAGATGAAGAGAGAGAGAGAGAGAGAGAGAGAGAGAGAGAGAGAGAGAGAGAGAGAGAGAGAGAGAGAGAGAGAGAGAGAGAGAGAGAGAGAGCGAGAGGGAGAGAGAGAGAGAGAGAGAGGTAATACTGAAAAGGGAGAGCGAGGTCAGGGGTTCCTACTCCTGCTGGAACTCCACCCGTCTCCTTTGGGTTGTGAGAGCCCTGGACTGGGCCAACGCCGTATGGGGGGAAGGAGAAGCGGCGTTGGACCACTAAGAGGATTTCACCCGGCGCTTTTGGGCAGTTTTCGACCACCCGCCTGAGGGTAGAGCGGCGGGTGAACGTCTGTTTCACCTGAAGCAGTGGACGAGGAGTGCACAGGAGTTCGCCCATGGAGCTGGGAGGTGCTGCTATTAGGGCGACCAGAGGAGGGACCGGTTCATGCACCATCCATCTGTGGCCACAGAGGGCACACTGCCGGTCGGTGCTGGGGAGGTTCCTCTGGGAGTCGAGGCAGCAGGCAAGGCACTATCGTGCACACATGTTTTTGTATATTAACTTTCCTGGGTTTTCCCCGCATTCCCAGCATAAGGCGCTCGGAGATTCAGGCGCAGCTGGGAACTTTATTGACCGATCATTTGCCCATAGTTTAGGGATCGCCATTGTTCCAGTGGCCATGCCCTTCGCAGTTCACGCTCTAGATAGTCAACCATTAGAGTCATGGCTAATTATGAAGGTCACCGCTCCACTGGGCATGGTGACGCAGGAGGGTCACAAGGAGAGAATTAGTCTCTTCCTTATTGATTCTCCTGCGTTTCCCGTGGTGCTGGGCCTACCCTGGTTAGCCTGTCATGACCCCACTATTTCGTGGCAACAGAAGGCTCTCGAGGGGTGGTCACGAAAGTGCTCAGGGAGGTGTTTAGGGGTTTCTGTCGGTGCTACTACGGTGGAAAGTCCAGACCAGGTCTCCACCGTGCGCATCCCCTCTGAATATGCCGATTTGGCTCTCGCCTTCTGTAAAAAGAAGGCGATTCAATTACCACCCCATCAACGGGGGGGGATTTTGCGATAAATCTCCTGGTAGACGCAGCACTTCCCAGGAGTCAAGTGTATCCTCTGTCCCAAGAGGAGACGGTGGCTATGGAAACATATGTCTCTGAAACCCTGGGGCAGGGGTACATTCGGCACTCCACTTCACCTGCCTCCTCAAGCTTCTTTTTTGTGAAGAAGAAGGATGGAGTTCTCCTCCGGGTCGCCCCGAGGTCGGTGTCGGCGCACTGCTGGTACTGTCACGACTTCCGCCCAAGTCAGTCCCTCTCCTTGTTCGGGCGGCGTTCGGCGTTCGGCGGTCGACGTCACCAGCTTTCTAGCCATCGCCGATCCATTTTTCATTTTCCATTTGTTTTGTCTTTGTTTCATACACACCTGGTTTCAATTCCCCAATTACATGTTCATTATTTAACCCTCTGTTTTCCGCATGTTTGTGTGCGTAATTGTTCCAATTTATGTCACTCCATATTGGTGGGCTTGGTATTTGTTTCTACTTTGTAAATACTTTGAGTAAACTACGTTGTGTTGCTCATCTCCGCTGTCCTGCGCCTGACTCCTTTGCACCAACTACTCCAAGCCTTTTGACAACTTCACAAAATAGACGGCATCATGAGGATGGAAAATTATGTGGATATATTGAAGCAACATCTCAAGACATCAGTCAGGAAGTTAAAGCTTGGTCGCAAATGGGTCTTCCAAATGGACAATGAAACCCAAACATACTTCCAAAATTGTGGAAAAATGGCTTAACTTCTTAGGGAGCGGCAGCTGAGGTGTCGGTTTTGGAGAGTCTGGCGTGCCCAAAGTAAAAGGCCTGCCACTCAGGCCCAGAAACTAGGATATGCACATAATTAGTACTATTGGATAGGAAACACTCTGAAGTATCTTATTGTCTGTGAGTATAACAAAACGGATATAGCAGGCGAAAACCCGAGGAAAATCCATCCGGATTTACAGTTTTTTGTGACCTTTGCTCTGTTTGACAGTCTCCCTATTGATTTCAAAGGCAACCAGCTCCGAGATTTCAGTACCTATGGCTTCCACTAGAAGCTACTCTGCTCACAGACATTATGTTAACACTTTTAGAAACTTCAGAGTGTTTCCTATACAATAGTACTAATTATGTGCATATCCTATTTTCTGGGCCTGAGTGGGAGGCATTTTACTTTGGGCACGCCAGACTCTCCAAAACCATCAACTCGGGAGCTGCTCCCTAAGAAGTTAAGGACAACAAAGTCAAGTATTGGAGCGGCCATCACAAGCCCTCACCTCAATCCTATAGAAAATTTGTTGGCAGAACTGAAAAAGCGTGTGCAAGCAAGGAGACCTACAACCCTGACTCAGTTACACCAGCTCTGTCAGGAGGAATGGTCCAAAATTCAACATATTGTGGGAAGCTTGTGGAACGTTTGACCCAAGTTAAACAATTTAATGTCAATGCTACCAAATACTAATCGAGTGTAAGTAAACTTCGGACTCACTGGGAATGTGATGAAAGAAATAAAAGCTGAAGAATATCATTCTCTCTACTATTATTCTGGCATTTCACATTCTTAAAATAACGTGGTGATCCTAACTGACCTAAGACAGGGAAGTTTTACTAGGATTAAATGTCAGGAATTGTGAAAAACTGAGTTTAAATGTATTTGGCTAAAGTGTATGTAAACTTCCAATTTCAACTGTATATATATACAGTGGGGCAAAAAAGTATTTAGTCAGCCACCAATTGTGCAAGTTCTCTCACTTAAAAAGATGAGAGAGGCCTGTAATTTTCATCATAGGTACACTTCAACTATGACAGACAAAATGAGGAAAAAAAATCCAGAAAATCACATTGTAGGATTTTTAATGAATTTATTTGCAAATTATGGTGGAAAATAAGTATTTGGTCACATACAAACAAGCAAGATTTCTGGCTCTCACAGACCTGTAACTTCTTCTTTAAGAGGCTCCTCTGTCCTCCACTCATTACCTGTATTAATGGCACCTGTTTGAACTTGTTATCAGTATAAAAGACACCTGTCCACAACCTCAAACAGTCACACTCCAAACTCCACTATGGCTAAGACCAAAGAGCTGTCAAAGGACACCAGAAACAAAATTGTAGACCTGCACCAGGTTGGGAAGACTGAATCTGCAATAGGTAAGCAGCTTGGTTTGAAGAAATCAACTGTGGGAGCAATTATTAGGAAATGGAAGACATACAAGACCACTGATAATCTTCCTCGATCTGGGGCTCCATGCAAGATCTCACCCTGTGGGGTCAAAATGATCACAAGAACGGTGAGCAAAAATCCCAGAACCACACGGGGGGACCTAGTGAATGACCTGCAGAGAGCTGGGACCAAAGTAACAAAGCCTACCATCAGTAACACACTACGCCGCCAGGGACTCAAATCCTGCAGTGCCAGACGTGTCCCCTGCTTAAGCCAGTACATGTTCAGGCCCGTCTAAAGTTTGCTAGAGAGCATTTGGATGATCCAGATGAGGATTGGGAGAATGTCAGATGAAACGAAAATAGAACTTTTTGGTAAAAACTCAACTCGTCGTGTTTGGAGGACAAAGAATGCTGAGTTGCATCCAAAGAACACCATACCTACTGTGAAGCATGGGGGTGGAAACATCATGCTTTGGGGTTGTTTTTCTGCAATGGGACCAGGACGACTGATCCGTGTAAAGGAAAGAATGAATGGGGCCATGTATTGTGAGATTTTGAGTGAAAACCTCCTTCCATCAGCAAGGGCATTGAAGATGAAACGTGGCTGGGTCTTTCAGCATGACAATGATCCCAAACACAACGAAGGAGTGGCTTCGTAAGAAGCATTTCAAGGTCCTGGAGTGGCCTAGCCAGTCTCTAGATCTCAACCCTGCTCTAGAGGAGATCTGCATGGAGGAATGGGCCAAAATACCAGCAACAGTGTGTGAAAACCTTGTGAAGACTTACAGAAAACGTTTGACCTCTGTCATTGCCAACAAAGGGTATATAACAAAGTATTGAGATAAACTTTTGTTATTGACCAAATACTTATTTTTCACCATAATTTGCAAATAAATTCATAAAAAATCCTACAATGTGATTTTCTGGATTTTTTTTCCTCATTTTGTCTGTCATAGTTGAAGTGTACCTATGATGAAAATTACAGACCTCTCTCATCTTTTTAAGTGAGAGAACTTGCACAATTGGTGGCTGACTAAATACTTTTTTTCCCCACTGTATATATATATATTCCGCCTGAATGACATGCCCAAAACAAACTGCCTGTAGCTCAGGCCCTAAAGCCAGGATATCAATATTATTGGTACCATTTGTAAAAAAAAAAAAAAACACTTTGAAGTTTGTGAAATGTTAAAATAATGTAGGAGAACATAACACAATAGATCTGGTAGGAGACAATTTTTGAGAGACCATCCTCTTAGAAATGCAAGAGAAAGCTCATATTGTAAAAAAGCTCCTTGGATGCAATTATAATCCCAACCCTAATTGCAACCCTGACACCTAAACTAACCCCAAATTAAAACGTCATTTTTCCTTGTGGGGACTAGCGAAATGTCCCCACTTGTCCGAATGTTCCTTGTTTTACTATCCTTGTGAGAACATCTTGTCTCCACTGTAAAACCAAAACCACACACACACACACACACTAACACACACACACACACACACTAACACACACACACACACACACACACACCATAAGGGTCTTTCTCTCTCCTCATACGCCCCTCTCCTCATCAGACTGGCAGGCTTAGCAGAGGGAGGACTGTTGCCTAGCAACCCTGAGTATTTGATTAAAACTTTGATTTTCAATCTATCACCTGAGAGAGCCATGAGCACGATATTTTCTCTTGAGTCAACAAACCAGCCATGACTGCAAATAAGCAATGACTACAAAACAGCCATGACTACAAACCAGCCAAGACAACAGAACAGCCATGACTACAAACCAGACATGACTACAAACCAGCCATGACAACAGAACAGCCATGACTACAAACCAGACATGACCAAAAACCAGCCATGACAACAGAACAGCCATGACTACAAACCAGCCATGACAACAGAACAGCCATGACTACAAACCAGCTATGACCACAAACCAGCCAAGACAACAGAACAGCCATGACTACAAACCAGCCATGACTACAAACCAGCCATGACTACAAATCAGCCATGACTACAAACCAGCCATGACCACAAACCAGCTATGACAACAGAACAGCTATGACTACAAACCAGCCATGACAACAGAACAGCCATGACTACAAACCAGCCATGACTACAAAACAGCCATGACTACAAACCAGCCATGACTACAAACCAGCCATGACTACAAAACAGCCATGACCACAAACCAGCCATGAATACAGAACAGCCATGACTACAGACCAGCCATGACCACAAACCAGCCATGAATACAGAACAGCCATGACTACAAAACAGCCATGACTACAAACCAGCCATGACTACAAACCAGCCATGACCACAGACCAGCCATGACCACAGACCAGCCATGACTACAGACCAGCCATGACAACAGAACAGCCATGACTACAGACCAGCCATGACAACAGAACAGCCATGACTACAGACCAGCCATGACTACAGACCAGCCATGAATACAGAACAGCCATGACTCAAGACCAGCCATAGAGATATGACTACAGATCAGACCAGACATGACTACAGATATGACTACAGACCAGACCAGACATGACTACAGATATGACTACAGACCAGACCAGACATGACTACAGATATGACTACAGACCAGACCAGACATGACTACAGATATGACTACAGACCAGACCAGAAATGACTACAGATATGACTACAGATCAGACCAGACGTGACTACAGATATGACTACAGACCAGACCAGACATGACTACAGATCAGACCAGACATGACTACAGATATGACTACAGATCAGACCAGACATGACTACAGATCAGACCAGACATGACCACATATATGACTACAGACCAGACCAGACATGACTACAGATATGACTACAGACCAGACCAGACATGACTACAGATATGACTACAGACCAGACCAGACATGACTACAGATATGACTACAGACCAGACCAGACATGACTACAGATATGACTACAGATCAGACCAGACATGACTACAGATATGACTACAGACCAGACCAGACATGACTACAGATATGACTACAGACCAGACCAGACATGACTACAGATATGACTACAGATCAGACCAGACATGACTACAGATATGACTACAGACCAGACCAGACATGACTACAGATATGACTACAGACCAGACATGACTACAGATATGACTACAGACCAGACCAGACATGACTACAGATATGACTACAGACCAGACATGACTACAGATATGACTACAGACCAGACCAGACATGACTACAGATATGACTACAGATCAGACCAGACATGTCTACAGAAATGACTCCAGTCATGACATGACGTTAATGAATAGAGAGGTGTGTGTGTTTGTTTGTCTGTTTGAGTTTGTGTGTGTTTTTGTGTGTGTGTGTTTGTTTGTTTGTCTGTTTGTCTGTTTGTCTGTTTGTCTGTTTGTCTGGAGTTAGCTAAATAGAAGCAGCATTTGTTGTTAGGACTAGGGTCCTTTTTTCTGAATTTCTGCCTGACTGACGTAACCAAAGTAAACTGCCTGTTACTCAGGCCCAGACGCCAGGATATGCATATAATTGGTACCATTGGAAATAAGACACTGGAGTTTGTAGAAATGATGAAATAATGTAGGAGACTATAACACAATAGATATGGTAAGATAAAAATGTTTGAGAGCTCATGCTCTTCCAATGGAAAGTATAGGGGCATATCCAAATCCAGCTCCCAGATTGCAATTCCTATGGCTTCCACTAGATGTCAACAGTCTTTGTTCAAGGTTCCTGGCTTTTTTCCTCCAAAACGAAGAAGAATTTTGTTTTGTTTTGATACTGGAACACAGAGTTGGAATGCGCACGCGATGAAGAGGACGCACACCTGCTTATATCGCTTTCCTATTGAACATACTTCTATGAAATATGAAATACTATAGTTTAATGACATTTTAGGGTACCTGAGGATTAAATAGAAACTTATTTTGACTTGTTTTAAGTTTAGCGGTAGCTTTTTGGATTCCTTTCTCTGCATGTTAAACGAGTGGATTACTCAAATCGATGGCGCCAACTAAATTGACTTTTTGGGATACAAAGAAGGATTTTATCTAACAGAACGACACGACATGTTTTAGCTGGGACCATTTGGATTGCAAATCAGAGGAAGATTTTCAAAAAGTAAGTGAATATTTAATCGCTATTTATGAATTTATGATTGTTGAATAATATTATTGATGTGGGGCGCCATCCTCAAAAAATCGCATTGCATGGTTTCGATGTAACTATTGTAAATTGGACAATGCAGTTGGATTAACAACAATTTAAGCTTTTAACCGATATAAGACACTTGTGTGTAACTAAATGTTTAATATCCATAGATTTTATGAATATTTATTTGAATTGCGGGACCTCCAGCTTCACCGGAAGTTGTTGACAGGTGTCGCGCTGGCGGGACACCTAGCCTTAAGAGGTTCAAGGAAACAGCCTGTTCAGGTTCAACCCCTCGCAGCAATTATTCATATAGGTCCCATGTTGACCATGTAATGACCCAATACAGGTCCCATATTGACCATGTAATGACTCCATATAGGTCCCATATTGACCATGTAATGAACCCATATAGGTCCCATATTGACCATGTAATGAACCCATATAGGTCCCATATTGACCATGTAATGAACCCATATAGGTCCCATATTGACCATGTAATGAACCCATATAGGTCCCATATTGACCATGTAATGACCCCATATAGGTCCCATATTGACCATGTAATGACCCCATATAGGTCCCATATTGACCATGAAATGACCCCATACAGGTCCCATATTGACCATGTAATGAACCCATATAGGTCCCATATTGACCATGTAATGAACCCATATAGGTCCCATATTGACCATGTAATGAACCCATATAGGTCCCATATTGACCATGTAATGACCCCATATAGGTCCCATATTGACCATGAAATGACCCCATACAGGTCCCATATTGACCATGTAATGAACCCATATAGGTCCCATATTGACCATGTAATGAACCCATATAGGTCCCATATTGACCATGAAATGACCCCATACAGGTCCCATATTGACCATGTAATGACTCCATATAGGTTCCATGTTGACCATGAATACCATTAGACGACAGGCCTGAATACCATTAGGGAGATGACGACAGGCCTGAATACCATTAGGGTGTTGACAACAGGCCTGAATACCATTAGGGAGATGACGACAGGCCTGAATACCATTAAGGAGATGAAGACAGGCCTGAATACCATTAGGGTGTTGACGACAGGCCTGAATACCATTAGGGAGATGACGACAGGCCTGAATACCATTAGGGAGATGACGACAGGCCTGAATACCATTAGGGAGATGACGACAGGCCTGAAAACCATTAGGGAGATGACGACAGGCCTGAATACCATTAGGGAGATGACGACAGGCCTGAATACCATTAAGGAGATGAAGACAGGCCTGAATACCATTAGGGAGACGACGGCAGGCCTGAATACCATTAGGGAGATGACGACAGGCCTGAATACTATTAGGGCGATGACGACAGGCCTGAATACCATTAGGGCGATGACGACAGGCCTGAATACCATTAGGGAGATAACGACAGGCCTGAATACCATTAGGGAGATGACGACAGGCCTGAATACCATTAGACGACAGGCCTGAATACCATTAGGGAGATGACGACAGGCCTGAATACCATTAGGGAGATGACGACAGGCCTGAATACCATTAGGGAGATGACGACAGGCCTGAAAACCATTAGGGAGATGACGACAGGCCTGAATACCATTAGGGAGATGACGACAGGCCTGAATACCATTAAGGAGATGAAGACAGGCCTGAATACCATTAGGGTGTTGACAACAGGCCTGAATACCATTAGGGAGATGACGACAGGCCTGAATACCATTAGGGAGATGACGACAGGCCTGAATACCATTAGGGAGATGACGACAGGCCTGAAAACCATTAGGGAGATGACGACAGGCCTGAATACCATTAGGGAGATGACGACAGGCCTGAATACCATTATGGAGATGAAGACAGGCCTGAATACCATTAGGGAGACGACGGCAGGCCTGAATACCATTAGGGAGATGACGACAGGCCTGAATACTATTAGGGAGATGACGACAGGCCTGAATACCATTAGGGAGATAACGACAGGCCTGAATACCATTAGGGAGATGACGTCAGGCCTGAATACCATTAGACGACAGGCCTGAATACCATTAGGGAGATGACGACAGGCCTGAATACCATTAGGGAGATGACGACAGGCCTGTATACCATTAGGGCGATGATGACAGGCCTGAAAACCATTAGGGAGATGACGGCAGGCCTGAATACCATTAGACGACAGGCCTGAATACCATTAGGGAGATGACGGCAGGCCTGAATACCATTAGGGAGATGACGGCAGGCCTCTTTGTGCATGTGAGGCCTTAGGCTGCTGCCTCAGCAGTTTCATTTCGTTCTCCCCTCCCTGTTACTTGGCTGAGGATCTATGGAGGTACACTCACAGGCAGAACCCTCACAGGCAGAACACTCACAGGCAGAACACTCACAGGCAGAACACTCACAGGCAGAAAACTCACAGGCAGAACACTCACAGGCAGAAAACTCACAGGCAGAACACTCACAGGCAGAAAACTCACAGGCAGAACACTCACAGGCAGAAAACTTACAGGCAGAACACTCACAGGCAGACAGGGACACAGTCAAAGCAGGTATGCACGCAGACACATGTAGGAACACATGCACACACTTAAACACACTCTCTCTTTCTCTCTCTCTCTCTCTCTCTCTCTCTCTCTCTCTCTCTTCGCTGTCTCTCTGTCTCTCTCCCTCTCTCCCTCTCTCTCTCTCTCTCAAATCAAATGTTATTGTTCACGTACACTTGTCTATCAGATGTTATTGTGGGTGTAGCGAAAATGCCTATTCCCATTACTACGCGACTCTGGAGAAGAATACGGTCATTTTGAGATCAACCTATGAGTGTGCAGTCAATAGAGCAGGGCCGGCAGAGTAACCTAGTGGTTAGAGCGTTGGACTTGTAACCGGAAGTTTGCAAGGTTGAATCCCCAAGCAGACAAGGTAAAAATCTGTCGTTCTGCCCCCTGAACAAGGCAGTTAACCCACTGTTCCCCGGGCGCCGTGGATGTCGATTAAGGCAGCCCCCCGCACCTCTCTGATTCAGAGGGGTTGGGTTAAATACAGAAGACACATTTCAGTTGAAGGCATTCGGTTGTACAACTGACCACCCCCCCCTTTCTTTTATACGTTTTAAAGGACTGCCCAATACCTACTACAAACTGCTGTAGATAAGGTCAAAGGTTGTGCACTTTTTTTTTAGTATTAGGGGTGTCATCATTTGTAAAGCGATGTGGTGTGCTGTTACATGGACTGAGATACCATCATGGAGCACCACAGCGGGTCCCTGCCGTGATTCAGTGATTCTAATTCAACGGAGACAGTAAAACAACAGTTAATCCTGGCAGATAAGGTTGAAACGTATCAAATTACAGAGGCATGGCAGAAATTATGGAGAGGAAGAGAGAGAGAGAGAGAGAGAGAGAGAGAGAGAGAGAGAGAGAGAGAGAGAGAGAGACGAGGAAAATGAGAGAGAGAGAGAGAGAGAGAGAGAGAGAGAGAGAGAGAGAGAGAGAGAGAGAGGTGAGGAAAAGGAGAGAGAGGAGATATAAAATGTAGCTTTACTAAACACCCCCTCTCTCTCCTCTGTCCATCCCTCTCTACATCCTGGTCTTCATGCGTGGCGGTCACCCGTGCCATAAATCGGTGCCAGGAGGACACCCAACAACCTGCCCGACAAGGCAATTTATCAATGTAATTAGCTCTGTGCTGACGTATGGAATTGTTTTCAGATGGTCATAATATGGATCATTTAGTTATCTGATTAAGAATTTTAGGACACCTTTAGATATCAAAAAGATATATGTACACAATGATGGATCAAATATTGGATTTGGCCTTTACTACCATAGCCCATAGAAACGCATTGAATAACCCATTCACACATGACAGAAAAGTCCACAAATAAAACATGAAAAACTAGTTTTTGAAGTGTCTGTCCTATATCTAGGAGATATAAGAAAGCTCAGGAAATATATCTACACTACCGTTCGAAATATATATACACTAACGTTCGAAATATATACACACTACCGTTCAAAATATATATACACTACCGTTCAAAATATATATACACTACCGTTCAAAATATATACACACTACCGTTCAAAATATATACACACTACCGTTCAAAATATATACACACTACCGTTTCCAAATATATACACACTACCGTTCAAAATATATACACACTACCGTTCAAAATATATACACACTACCGTTCAAAATATATATACACTACCGTTCAAAATATATATACACTACCGTTCAAAATATATACACACTACCGTTCAGAATATATACACACTAACGTTAGAAATATATACACACTACCGTTCAAAATATATATACACTACCGTTCAAAATATATATACACTACCGTTCAAAATATATATACACTACTGTTCAAAATATATACACACTACTGCTCAAAATATATACACACTACTGCTCAAAATATATACACACTACTGCTCAAAATATATATACACTACTGCTCAAAATATATATACACTACTGCTCAAAATATATACACACTACTGCTCAGAATATATACACACTACAGTTTCCAAATATATACACACTACTGCTCAAAATATATACACACTACTGCTCAAAATATATATACACGACTGCTCAAAATATATACACACTACCGTTTCCAAATATATACACACTACTGCTCAAAATATATACACTACCGTTCAAAATATATACACACTACCGTTCAAAATATATACACACTACCGTTCGAAATATATATACACTACCGTTCAAAATACATACACACTACCGTTCAGAATATATACACACTACCGTTTCCAAATATATACACACTACCGTTCGAAATATATATACACTACTGTTCGAAATATATACACACTACCGTTCAAAATATATACACACTACCGTTCAAAATATATACACACTACCGTTCAAAATATATATACACTACCATTCAGAATATATATACACTACCGTTCAGAATATATACACACTACCATTCAGAATATATATACACTACCATTCAGAATATATATACACTACCGTTCAGAATATATACACACTACCATTCAGAATATATATACACTACCGTTCAGAATATATACACACTACCGTTCAGAATATATACACACTACCGTTCAGAGTATATATACACTACCATTCAGAATATATATACACTACCGTTCAAAAGCTTGGGGTCACTTAGAAATGTCCTTGTTTTTGAAGGAAAGGCAGTTATTCAGAAATACAGTGTAGACAATGTTAATGTTGTAAATGACTATTGTAGCTGGAAACGGCACATTTTTTATGGAATATCTACATAGGCGTACAGAGGCCCATTATCAGCAACCATCACTCCTGTGTTCCAATGGCACGTTGTGTTAGCTAATCCAAGGTTATCATTTTAAAATGGCTAATTGATCATTAGAAAACCCTTTTGTAATTATGTTAGCACAGCTGAAAACTGTTGTTCTGATTAAAGAAGCAATAAAACTGGCCTTCTTTAGACTAGTTGAGTATCTGGAGCATCAGCATTTGTGGGTTCCATTACAGACTCAAAATGGCCAGAAACAAAGACATTTCTTCTGAAACTCGTCAGTCTACACAACTGAGCAAGAGGAGAAGTACATTAGAGTGTCTAGTTTGAGAAATAGACGCCTCACAAGTCCTCAACTGGCAGCTTCATTAAATAGTACCCGAAGAAAAGATGAAGAGTTCCTCTGTCCAGTGTCTGTGTTGTTTTGCCCATCTTAATATTCTAATTTTATTGGCCAGTCTGAGATATGGCTTTTTCTTTGCAACTCTGCCTAGAAGGCCAGGATCCTGGAGTCGCCTCTTCACTGTTGACGTTGAGACTGGTGTTTTGCTGGTACAGGAACAGGAACAACGTTTGCTTCCAAAATGGCACCCTATTCCCTATATAGTTCACTACTTTAGACCAGAGCCCTATGGTACCCTATTCCCTATATACTGCACAACCTTAGACCAGAACCCTATGGAAGCCTATTCCCTATATAGTGCACTACTTTAGACCAGAGCCCTATGGCACCCTATTCCCTATATAGTGTACTACTTTAGACCAGAATCCAATGGCACCCTATTCCCTATATAGTGTACTACTTTAGACCAGAACCCAATGGCACCCTATTCCCTATATAGTGTACTACTTTAGATCAAGGCCCTTGACTTCCCAAATTTTGCTCAGGCACTCATAAATAATTCAGTCATTGTGCTAATGACTTCAAATACATTTAAATACCATTCATCTTATTTGCATTCACTTCATAAATCATTAGAATAGGGAAAATACGTTTTTATGAATGTTTGCAAAACTCCGATCTTAATCTTTGTCATTAATGTAACATTTGAATATAATTGGTGGAGATTTTAAATTAAGGCTCAACCCACCTCTGTCTGGAGAGTTGCTGTTGAACTACGGAGAAATAAGTAAACAATGATCATTACAGAGAGATAATGAACATTGTGCTGTCAGAACAGGGCTGCTCCATACAATAATAAGGTTGCCACACACCCACACTCTTCACACACACACACACACACACACACACACACACACACACACACACACACACACACACACACACTCATCACAGTGGTCTGCTGATCTGTTCTGTGAAGTCTGCCGAGGGAAAGGAAAGGAAGGTTCGAGGGAGCGAAGGAGGGATGGATGGAGGGATGGAGGGATGGAGGGAGGGATGGAGGGAGGGAGGGATGGAGAGAAGGGAAGGAGGGATGGAGGGATGGAGGGATGGAGGGAGGGAGGGATGGAGAGAAGGGAAGGAGGGATGGAGGGATGGAGAGAAGGGAAGGAGGGATGGAGGGATGGAGGGATGGAGGGAGGGAGGGATGGAGAGAAGGGAAGGAGGGATGGAGGGATGGAGAGAAGGGAAGGAGGGATGGAGGGAGGGATGGAGGGAGGGAGGGATGGAGAGAAGGGAAGGAGGGATGGAGGGATGGAGGGATGGAGGGAGGGAGGGATGGAGAGAAGGGAAGGAGGGATGGAGGGATGGAGAGAAGGGAAGGAGGATGGAGGAGGGATGGAGGAGGGAGGGATGGAGAGAAGGGAAGGAGGGATGGAGGGATGGAGAGAAGGGAAGGAGGGATGGAGGGAGGGATGGAGGAGGGAGGGATGGAGAGAAGGGAAGGAGGGATGGAGGGATGGAGGGATGGAGGGAGGGAGGGATGGAGAGAAGGGAAGGAGGGATGGAGGGATGGAGAGAAGGGAAGGAGGGATGGAGGGAGGGATGGAGAGGAGAGGAGGAGGGATGGAGAGAAGGGAAGGAGGGATGGAGGGATGGAGAGAGAAGGGAAGGAGAGGGATGGAGGGAGGGATGGAGGGAGAGAGGGATGGAAGGGAAGGAGGGATGGAGGGATGGAGAGAGGGGAAGGAGGGATGGAGGGATGGAGGAGAGGAAGGAGGAGGAGGATGGAGAGGAGGGAGGAGGGAGGAGGGATGGAGAGATGAGGAAGGAGGATGGAGGGATGGAGGGATGGAGAGAAGGAAGGAGGGATGGAGGATGGAGAGAGGGAAGGAGGGATGGAGAGGAGGATGGAGATGGAAGGGGAAGAGGAGGGATGGAGAGGATGGAGAGAAGGGAAGGAGGGATGAGGGATGGAGGGATGGAGGGAGGGGAGGGATGGAGAGAAGGGGAAGGAGGATGGAGGGATGGAGGGATGGAGGGAGGAGAGGGATGGAGAGAAGGGAAGAGGAGGGATGGAGGGATGGAGAGAAGGGGAAGGAGGGATGGAGGAGGGATGGAGGAGGGAGGATGGAGAGAGGGAAGGAGGGATGGAGGGATGGAGGGATGGAGGAGGGAGGGATGGAGAGAAGGGGAAGGAGGGATGGAGAGGGATGGAGAGAGAAGGGAAGGAGGATGGAGGGATGGAGAGAGAGGGGAAGGAGGATGGAGGGATGGAGGGATGGAGGGAGGGAGGGGATGGAGAGAAGGGAAGGAGGGATGGAGGGATGGAGAGAGAAGGGATGGAGGGATGGAAGGATGGAGGGATGGAGGGATGGAAGGAGGGATGGAAGGAGGGATGGAGGATGGAGGGATGGGAGGGATGGAGAGGAGGGAGGGAGGGAGGGAGGGATGGAAGGAGGATGGAGAGAGGGAGGGATGGAGAGGATGGAGGATGGAGAAGGGGAAGGAGGGATGGAGGGATGGAGGGATGAGAGAGGAAGGGAGGAGGAGGGATGGAGGGATGGAGGATGGAGGAGGAGGGATGGAGGGATGGAGGGATGGAGGGAGGGAGGAGGGATGGAGGAGGAGGAGGGATGGAGGGGAGGGAAGGAGGGATGGAGAGAGGAAGGAGGGATGGAGAGGGAGGGAGGAGGGAGGGAGAGAAGGGAAGGAGGGATGGATGGAGGGATGGAGAGAAGGGAAGGAGGGATGGATGGAGAGAAGGGAAGGAGGGATGGAGGGATGGAGGGATGGAGGGAGGAGGGATGGAGAGAAGGGGAAGGAGGGATGGAGGGATGGAGGGATGGAGGGAGGGAGGGATGGAGAGAAGGGAAGGAGGGATGGAGGGATGGAGAGAAGGGAAGGAGGGATGGAGGGATGGAGAGAAGGGAAGGAGGGATGGAGGGATGGAGGGATGGAGGGGAGGGGAGAGGGATGGAGAGAAGGGAAGGAGGGATGGAGGGATGGAGGGATGGAGGGAGGGAGGGATGGAGAGAAGGGAAGGAGGGATGGAGGGATGGAGAGGGATGGAGGGAGGGATGGAGAGAGAAGGGAAGGAGGGATGGAGGGATGGAGAGAAGGGAAGGAGGGATGGAGGGATGGAGAGAAGGGAAGGAGGGATGAGGGATGGAGGGATGGAGGGAGGGAGGGATGGAGAGAAGGGAAGGAGGGATGGATGGAGAGAAGGGAAGGAGGGATGGAGGGATGGAGGGATGGAGGGAGGGAGGGATGGAGAGAAGGGAAGGAGGGATGGAGGGATGGAGGGATGGAGGGAGGGAGGGATGGAGAGAAGGGAAGGAGGGATGGAGGGATGGAGAGAAGGGAAGGAGGGATGAGGGATGGAGGGATGGAGGGAGGGAGGGATGGAGAGAAGGGAAGGAGGGATGGAGGGATGGAGAGAAGGGAAGGAGGGATGGAGGGATGGAGAGAAGGGAAGGAGGGATGGAGGGATGGAGAGAAGGGAAGGAGGGATGAGGGATGAGGGAAGGAGGGATGGAGGGAGGGAGGGATGGAGGGAGGGAGGGATGGAGAGAAGGGAAGGAGGGATGGAGGGATGGAGAGAAGGGAAGGAGGGATGGAGGGATGGAGAGAAGGGAAGGAGGGATGGAGGGATGGAGAGAAGGGAAGGAGGGATGGATGGATGGAGAGAAGGGAAGGAGGGATGAGGGATGGAGAGAAGGGAAGGAGGGATGGAGGGATGGAGGGATGGAGAGAAGGGAAGGAGGGATGGAGGGATGGAGAGAAGGGAAGGAGGGATGGAGGGATGGAGAGAAGGGAAGGAGGGATGGAGGGATGGAGAGAAGGGAAGGAGGGATGGAGGGATGGAGAGAAGGGAAGGAGGGATGGAGGGATGGAGAGAAGGGAAGGAGGGATGGATGGATGGAGAGAAGGGAAGGAGGGATGAGGGATGAGGGAAGGAGGGATGGATGGATGGAGAGAAGGGAAGGAGGGATGAGGGATGAGGGAAGGAGGGATGGATGGATGGAGAGAAGGGAAGGAGGGATGAGGGATGAGGGAAGGAGGGATGGAAAGGAAAATAGGGATGGGAAAGGAAGGAAGTTTGGAAAGTGAAGGAGGAATGAGAAGGAGGAATGAGAAGGAGGAATGAGAAGGAGGAATGGCACTCTGGCCCCAAGCGGTCTCACTGCTCCCCCTCTCCTCTCCTCTCTTCAATTCTCTTCTCCTCTTCCCCTCTTTTCCTCTTCTTCTCTCCCCCTCTTCTTTTCTCCTCCTCTTCTCTCCTCTTCTCCTCCTTTCCACCTCTCCTCTTCTGCTCCTCTTCTCTTCCCCTTCTCCTCCTCTCCTCTCATATCCTGATTTCTCTCCTCTTCTCCCTGCCTGACTAAGAATGACACATCTGAGGTCTTGTCAAGTCATACCGGGGAGAGAGAGGAGGAGGGAGTGGCATGCAGACAGAATAGAGAGTGGAGAGCTAGAACAGAAAATGAAAGGCTGATGGAAAAAGACACGGAGAGAGAGAATGAGAGAGAGAGAAGAAAGGGAACTAAACAGAAAGATTTTCTGAAATGAAAGTTATTTTTAAGCATGTTTTATTTCTTTTCCCTCTCCCACCATCCATCAGTAGTATCGGTTGGGGGCAGTACAACAAATACAGACCAGTAGCAAATACCCTCCAGACCTTTACTGCCAAGCCCTCACTACCCTCCAGACCTGTACTGCCAAGAGTTCACTGCCAGCCTCCCCCCACCTTCCTGGACATACCCTGGTCCACCATATTGTCCATCTGCTCTACAGTGCCTGTGGTAATGGGGACAGGGGACAGCATAGCAAGGCAACCTCCTCATGGGTTACAATAGGAACATGACTGTTGGAATTGTCACACGGAATCAGAACGTTCGATGTTGTTCCACTCTTCGGTTCCGTTATCCTCTCCTCTTGAGTTTTGACCAAGACGTGTTCCGCACAGGGGAATTGTGTGTTTTAGAGAAGCGGTAGAGTTCCCCCCCCAAAAAATTTTTATAAAATAGACTTGAATGTGAATGCGGATAAATGCAGTGCAAAGTGCTTGCAGCTCTTCACATCTGCATGAAATATTTTGGTTCCCCACTTTCTCACATTCCCACAGAATCACACAAACACCTGGATGAAGTGTAATATCTCTCTTGTCTTTAAATGTCAATCCTTTGGAATGCTGAGAGATCCTTTTACACCATACAGCCTGGAGCTTATACCCATCTCCCTTCGACTCGCCACCTGGATTCGGGTCTTATGTAGCGACATTTGAAATTGTGTTTTTGACATTGGATAAAAGTAGAGACTCAGAGCTACTAAATGGTATGTCACACTGTACATTTCTGAGGAACAATTGGAAAGTAATTGTGCTTTGAAAGTTGATGAACTTGTAAACTCACTTTTGAGAAAATGGCCTTTGAATGTTTTGGTATCTAGTGAAGAGCACTTCTTTGTCTCCACCCATTCAGCATCGTTCACACCCTCTTAAGCTTTAGCCCCACCCATCTCGTTTCGCTCTCGGAGCGTTCAGAATTCACAATGGACGCTCTGGCCGATGATTTGTTTACCTCTGAACGACATGAAAACAGCATAACCCGCTCTGCCGGCAACAATTCCATTACACTTTTTTGCAGACGTTTACTGACACCGGCCATATTCAACGGGTGTTGTCCACTTTAGCTGAAGAAATGTAGATAGCTAGCTAGGTAAACAATGAACCTAGCTAGGTAAACAATGAACCTAGCTAGGTAAACAATGAACCTAGCTAGGTAAACAACTAACCTAGCTAGGTAAACAATGAACCTAGTTAGGTAAACAATGAACCTAGCTAGATAAACAATGAACCTAGCTAGATAAACAATGAACCTAGCTAGGTAAACAATGAACCTAGCTAGGTAAACAATGAACCTAGCTAGGTAAACAATGAACCTAGCTAGGTAAACAATGAACCTAGCGAGGTAAACAACGAACCTAGCGAGGTACACAATGAAACTAGCGAGGTAAACAATGAACCTAGCTAGATAAACAATGAACCTAGCTAGGTAAACAATGAACCTAGCTAGGTAAACAATGATCCGAGATAGGTAAACAATGAACCTAGCAAGGTAAACAATGAACCTAGCTAGGTAAACAATGAACCTAGCTAGGTAAACAACAAACCTAGCTAGGTAAACAATGAACCTAGCTAGGTAAACAATGAACCTAGCTAGGTAAACAATGAACCTAGCAAGGTAAACAATGAACCTAGCTAGATAAACAATGAACCTAGCTAGGTAAACAATCAATCTAGTGTGAGGTTTGAGAATATGTTTCATTTGCTTCACATGAATGTGTTTGAGCTAAGGCTGACAAGTTGTGGAACAATACAGTGGGTTGTGCAACATATGGTGTGACTAGCTGAACGGCGGTGATTAACCTTGAGCGAGAACAGTATGTTGAAGCTATTGACACATGCATGGAAACAATGTTGCAGACAGCAGACAGTCAGTTTTAGGTTGAGACACAAAAACAGGAACTGAGCCTGTGGCCTCAGTAATCCCGGACAGCTGAAGCGCCAAGGGGCTGGGACCAGCCTGTGCGCCTACGATAGGCTGAGTAAGTTTAAACCACGCTCAGACTCTACTCTGATAGGCCCGCCTAGAGCGGGAACTACTACTGCCAGAGTATTAAAGAAAAACTTTGTGACAGGTTAGGAGTTCTCTGTTTGCCCTGCGTGGTGTTACAGTGAACCCGTATATACAAAAGATTGCATTTACCATTTATCGCTTGACTATAATAAAAAACATAGAACATATTCAGTGACTCTGTGTTGCAGTCTATCCTGATACCAGATTCGAATTGACGCAACCCTAACAGTAGCTAGGTAAACAATGAACCTACTTAGGTAAACAACGAACCTAGCTAGGTAACAATGAACCTAGCTAGATAAACAATGAACCTAGCTAGGTAACAATGAATCTAGCTAGATAAACAATGAACCTAGCTAGGTAAACAATGAACCTAACTAGATAAACAATGAACCTAGCGAGATAAACAATGAACCTAGCTAGGTAAACAATGAACCTAACTAGGTAAACAATGAACCTAGCGAGGTAAACAATGAACCTAGCGAGGTAAACAATGAACCTAGCTAGGTCAACAATGAACCTAGCGAGATAAACAACGAACCTAGCGAGGTAAACAATGAACCTAGCGAGATAAACAACGAACCTAGCTAGGTATACAATGAACCTAGCGAGATAAACAACGAACCTAGCGAGGTAAACAATGAACCTAACTAGGTAAACAATGTGTAAGAACATTGTGTAATTTATTTAAGCTTTTATTTCTTTCATCACATTCTCAGTGGGTCAGAAATGTACATACACTCAATTTGTATTTGGTTGCATTGCCTTTAAATTGTTGAACTTGGGTCAAGCGTTTTGGGTAGCCTTCCACAAGCTTCCCACAATAAGTTGGGTGAATTTTGGCCCATTCCTCCTGACGCTTTTTCAGTTCTGCCCACAAGTTTTCTATAGGATTGAGGTCAGGGCTTTGTGATGGCCACTCCAATACCTTGACTTTGTTGTCCTTAAGCCATTTTGCCACATCTTTGGAAGTATGCTTGTGGTCATTGTCCATTTGGAAGACCCATTTGTATATGGGAAGGTTGATTCCCTTTTCTGTGGCTTAAAAACTAGGCTCGTAATTTAGAAATGTTATTAGTTTTTACAGATGGCATACAAGTTTGTTAGTAAGGCAAATGAAAGTTCACATGTTTGAAAAAGCATTTTTGCCCCAAAAAACACATTGATAGAAAATGAGCTTCACAGTTTCACAGTGAAGTTGTGACTTGCAACATCAAATTAAATCAAATTTTGTTGGTCACGTACACATGGTTAGCAGATGTTAATGTCGTATGGTGTACGCCTAGTTTCCTGAATCAGATCACAATAAACCAAATAAAATAAAATGTAAAAATAAATATCTTTTAACAAATCAAACTCTTTTCATCCTTCAGTTTCTCCTTTTATTTCTCTTCTCTTCTCTTTCTTCATACCTTCCTCCTCTCTGCCCTTTCATTTCCTCCCTCTCCTCCCTACCCCCATGCTATCTGCCTTCTCCCCTATCTCTCCCTTCTGTCTTTCTCTCATGCCTCTCTCCACTTTCTCTCTGTGTGTTTGTGTGTGTGCGTGTGAGGCAGGAGAGAGGAGATGACAGCTGAAGAGGATGAAAGTTAAATGCTGAAATAAGGCTTCTGTTCCCTATCTGGCTCCTGTCTGCTGTGGGCCAATATAATATAAATAAGCCTGCTGTTGCCAATCTGGCTCCTGTCTGCTGTGGGCCAATATAATATAAATAAGGCTGCTGTTGCCTGTCTGGCTCCTGTGGGCCAATATAATATAAATAAGCCTGCTGTAGCCTGTCTGGCTCCTGTCTGCTGTGGGCCAATAGAATATAAATACGCCTGCTAGTGCCTGTCTGGCTCCTGTGGGCCAATATAATATAAATAAGCCTGCTGTAGCCTGTCTTTCTCCTGTCTGCTGTGGGCCAATATAATATAAATAAGCCTGCTGTAGCCTGTCTGGCTCCTGTCTGCTGTGGGCCAATAGAATATAAATAAGGCTGCTGTTGCCAATCTGGCTCCTGTCTGCTGTGGGCCAATATAATATAAATAAGCCTGCTGTAGCCTGTCTTTCTCCTGTCCGCTGTGGGCCAATATAATATAAATAAGCCTGCTGTAGCCTGTCTGGCTCCTGTCTGCTGTGGGCCAATAGAATATAGATAAAGTAGGAAGTTTACATACACTTAGGTTGGAGACATTAAAAATAGTTTTTCAACCACTCCACAAATTTCTTGTTAACAAACTATAGTTTTGGCAAGTCGGTTAGGACATCTACTTTGTGTATGACACAAGTAATATTTCAAAAAAATGTTTACAGACAGATTATTTCACTTATAATTCACTGTATCACAATTCCAGTGGGTCAACCGTTTACATTCACTAAGTTGACTGTGCCTTTAAACAGTTTGGAAAATTCCATAAAATGATGTCATGGCTTTAAAAGCTTCTGATAGGCTAATTGACATCATTTGACTCAATTGGAGGTGTGGATGTATTTCAAGGCCTACCTTCAAACTCAGTGCCTCTTTGCTTGACATTATGGGAAAATCAAATGAAATCTGCCAAGACCTCAGAAAACAAATTGTAGACCTCCACAAGTCTGGTTCATCCTTGGGAGCAATTTCCAAACGCCTGAAGGTACCATGTTCATCTGTACAAACAATAGTACGCAAGTATAAACACCAACGGACCACACAGAAGTCATACCGCTCAGGAAGGAGACGCGTTCTGTCTCCTAGAGATGAACGTACTTTGGTGCGAAAAGTGCAAATCAATCCCAGAACAACAGCAAAGGACCTTGTAAAGATGCTGGAGGAAACCGGTACAAAAGTATCTATATCCACAGTAAAACGAGTGCTATATCGACATAACCTGAAAGGCCGCTCTATAAGGAAGAAGTCACTGCCATAAAAAAGCCAGACTACGGTTTGCAACTGCACATGGGGACAAAGATGGTACTTTTTGGAGAAATGTCCTCTGGTCTGATGACACAAAAATAGAACTGTTTGGCCACAATGACCATCGTTATGTTTGGAGGAAAAAGGGGGAGGCTTGCAAGCCGAAGAACACCATCCCAACCGTGAAGCACGGGGGTGGCAGCATCATGTTGTGGGAGTGGTGCACGAGGGACTGGTGCACATCACAAAGTAGATGGCATCGTGAGGAAGGGAAATTTATTGTGGGAAGCTTGTGGAAGGCTACCCGAAACGTTTAACCCAAGTTAAACAATTTAAAGGCAATGCTAACAAATATTAATTGAGTGTATGTCAACTTCTGACTCACCGGGAATGTGATAAAAAAGTTAAATCTGAAATCAAGCATTCTCTCTACTATTATTCAGACATTTCACATTCTTAAAATAAAGTGGTGATCCTAACTGACCTAACACAGTGAATTTCTACTAGGATTAACTGAGTTTAAATGTATTTGGCTAAGGTGTTTGTAAACTTTCGACTTCAACTGTCTGTTCCACCGTGGTAAAAACAGAGTCTCAATATGTTCTTCCCTATTACGATGAGGCCGGAGGGGAGGGCTGCCGTCTTGTCAGCTTTTTTTGCTTTGTTCGTAACTTGTTTTGTACATAATGTTGCTGCTACCATCTCTTATGACCAAAAAGAGCTTCTGGACATCAGAACTGCTCACCTCAAACAGACATTAAGAACATACAGCTGGCTGGTTATACACGCCATCGTCAGGACAGAACAGCAGTGTCTGGTAAGACACGGGGCGGGGGCCTATGCATTTATGTGAACAACAGCTGATGCACGATATCTAAGGAAGTCTCAAGTTTTGCTCGCCTGAGGTAGAGTATCTCATGATAAGCTGTAGACCACACCATCTACCTAGAGAGTTTTCATCTGTATTTTTTGTAGCTGTCTACATACCATCACAGACCAATGTTGGCACTAAAACTGCGCTCAATGAGCTGTATACCGCCATAAGCAAACAGAAATACAGATGAAAACTTCTCATCCAGAAGCGGCGCTCCTAGTGGCCGGGGACTTTAATGCAGGGAAACTTAAATCAGTTTTACCTAATTTCTATCAGCATGTTAAATGTGCAACCAGAGGGGAAAAAATTATAAATTCTGGACCACCTTTACTCCACACACAGAGACACGTACAAAGCTCTCCCTCACCCTCCGTTTGGCAAATCTGACCAGAATTCTATCCTCCTGATTCCTGCTTACAATCAAAAATTAAAGCAGGAAGCACCAGTGACTCGGTCTATAAAAAAGTGGTCAGATGAAGCAGATGCTAAACTACAGGAATGTTTTGCTAGCACAGACTGGAAATGTTCATGGGATTATTTCGATGGCATTGAGGAGTACACCACATCAGTCACTGGCTTCATCAATAAGGGCATCGAGGAAGTCGTCCCCACAGTGACTGTACGTACATACCCCAACCAGAAGCCATGGACTGCAGGCAACATTCGCACTGAACTAAAGGGTAGAGCTGCCATTTTCAAGGAGAGGAACTCTAAGCCGGAAGCTTATAAGAAATCCCGCTATGCCCTCCGACGAACCATCAAACAGTCAAAGTGGCAATACAGGACTAAGACCGAATCATACTACACCGGTTCCGACACTCGTCGGATGTGGCAGGGCTTGCAAACTATTACAGAATACAAAGGGAAGCACCGGCCGAGAGCTGCCCAGTGACACAAGCCTACCAGACAAGTTAAATTACTTCTCTGCTCGCTTCAAGGCAAATAACACTGAAACATGCATGAGAGCATCAGCTGTTCCAGACGACTGTGTGATCACGCTCTCCGCAGCCGATGTGAGTAAGACCTTTAAACAGGTCAACATTCACAAGGCCACAGGGCCAGACGGATTACCAGGACGTGTACTCCGAGCATGCGATGACCAACCCTCAGGGGTGCGTGCTCAGCCCCCTCCTCTACTCCCTGTTCACTCATGACTGCACAGCCAGGCACGAAAGTGGTGGGCCTGATCACCGACAACGATGAGACAGCCTGTAGGGAGGAGGTCAGAGACCTGACGTGTGGTGCAAGGACAAGAACCTCTCCCTCAACGTGATCAAGTCTGGGTCCAAGAGGCTCCTAAATAGCTTCTACCCCCAAGCCATAAGACTGCTGAACAGCTAATCAAATGGCTACCCAGACTATCTGCTTTGCCCCCCCCCCCTTCTAAGCTGCTGCTACTCTCTGTTATTATCTATGCATAGTCACTTTAATAACTCTACCTACATGTACATATTACCTCAACTACCTCGTACCGGTACCCCATGTATATAGCCTCCACATTGACTCTGTACCGGTACCCCCTGTATATAGCCTCCACATTGACTCTGTGCCGTACCCTGTATATAGTCTCCACATTGACGCTGTACCGGTACCCCTGTATATAGCCTCCACATTGACTCTGTACAGTACCCTGTATATAGCCTCCACATTGACTCTGTACCGGTACCCCCTGTATATAGCCTCCACATTGACGCTGTACCGGTACCCCCTGTATATAGCCTCCACATTGACTCTGTAGCGGTACCCCCTGTATATAGCCTCCACATTGACTCTGTACTGGTACCCCCTGTATATAGTCTCCACATTGACTCTGTACCGGTACCTCCTGTATATAGTCTCCACATTGACTCTGTACCGGTACCCCCTGTATATAGCCCCGCTATTGTTATTTACTGCTGCTCTTTAATTATTTGTTATTCTTATCTTTTACTTTTTAGGTATTTTTCTTAAAACTGCAATGTTGGTTAAGGGCTTGTATGTCAGCATTTCACTGTAAGGTTTACATCTGTTGTACACGACGCATGTGACAAATAAAAATGGATTGGATTTTGATTGGATTGAGATTAATCATATATTTCATGGTAGTACCATACAACTTATACGATAAGCATTTACTAATTGTATGCTCCCATCTGCATCCCAAATAGAACCCTACTCCCTACGTAGTGGACTACCTTTGACCAGGTCCCATAATGCTCTGGTCTAAAGTAGTCCACTAAATAGGGAATAGGGTTCCACTTGGGATGGAGGAGAAAAGACAGTCTCTCTCTAGACATCTGTTTTTGATTTATTTTCGCTACACATTTAACTGATCATTACGTCATCAAGACAGCTTCGTAAAGGAATTTGCTGTGAAAAAAATACATTTGATAATTATAATAAATGTTATATAAGTCACGCGTGAATTTCAAAAGTTTTTTTTTTTTTTAAATCAATCTTTATTGGAAAGTATAAAGCCAACCGTTCGGTTGGGAGTCTCTGTTGCCTTAGCAGCGAAACACTCCGATAACGATCTACCTTCTGCTCCTCCTGGCCTTTGCTTTTAATAGAAAACTGACACTAATTATAATAGATCATGCAGAAAACACAACACGGTTTTGAAAATAATTGTAAAAAATAACAAAATAATAAAGCTCTGCATTGGGAGGTTTTAAGACAGTTGGTTATGCCGACCTCATAACAGCCTCCAGCTCTATGTCTCAGTATTACCAGGCTGAAGTAGTCTTTCTCTAGTTCTCTACTGGATCTCAGTATTACCAGGCTGAAGTAGTCTTTCTCTAGTTTTCTGGTAGATCTCAGTATTACCAGGCTGAAGTAGTCTTTCTCTAGTTTTCTGGTAGATCTCAGTATTACCAGGCTGAAGTAGTCTTTCTCTAGTTTTCTGGTAGATCTCAGTATTACCAGGCTGAAGTAGTCTTTCTCTAGTTCTCTGGTAGATCTCAGTATTACCAGGCTGAAGTAGTCTTTCTCTAGTTCTCTGGTAGATCTCAGTATTACCAGGCTGAAGTAGTCTTTCTCTAGTTCTCTGGTAGATCTCAGTATTACCAGGCTGAAGTAGTCTTTCTCTAGTTCTCTGGTAGATCTCAGTAATACCAGGCTGAAGTAGTCTTTCTCTAGTTCTCTGGTAAATTACAGTACTAAGGCTGTAGTGGACATTCTGTGCCTGTTCCAGCTACTCTGCTCCACCTGACAAAACATATTAATTTCATGTGATTTTATAGGAGGGTGATGGGAGGCGGTAAGCTCATTTCCCTGTAATGTATTTTCATAAAAACCTATTATGCCACTAGATTACTTTCTGAAGGTACATTTGATGCCTAAATGAACATTTAAATATGAAGCACTAGAAGGTTCAATTGCCCTTGTCCCCGTTTGGTAACGGGGTGGAATCGCTCTGTGGGGCTGACTGTAAGCCCGCCACCCACCCACCCACACACTACACACACACACACACACACACACACACACACACACACACACACACACGCACACGCACACGCACACGCACACGCACACACGCACACACACCACACACGCACACACACACACACGCACACGCACGCGCACACGCACACACACACCACACACGCACACACACACCACACACGCACACACACACACACACACACACACACACACACACACACACACACACACGCACGCACGCACACACACACACACACACACACACACACACGCACACACAGACACACAGATTTCACAGTAAGGGCCCAATATGGTCAACAACTTTACTCAATGTGAACCACAAAATAATTTCATAAAACGTTTAATCCATATCCATTCAAAAATATATTTATTATCATTTGTCCAGGCTGCATCACATCCGGCCGTGATCGGGAGTCCCATAGGGCGGTGCACAATTGGCCCAGACTCGTCCGGGTTTGGCCGGGGTAGGCCGTCATTGTTAATAATAATTTGCCTAGTTAAATAAAGGTATTTGGCACCGGATTTCCCCATAGGGCTCTGGTATAAAGTAGTGCACTATATATTGAATAGGGTGCCATATGGTTCTAGTATAAAGTAGTCCACTATATAGGGAATAGGGTGCCATAGGGCTCTTGTATAAAGTAATCCACTTATTAGGGAATAGGGTGCTATTTGGGCCTCAGCCTTGGCCTCTTCTAAAGCTCTCTGTATTCTGCTGGTCTTGTTTGAGGTTTGGGGGAAGCTTAGTGAAGCTGCAGTTTGGGGGGAGGAGAGTGAAGCTGCAGTTTGGGAGGAGGAGAGTGAAGCTGCAGTTTGGGGGAAGGAGAGTGAAGCTGCAGTTTGGGGGAAGGAGAGTGAAGCTGCAGTTTGGGGGAAGCAGAGTGAAGCTGCAGTTTGGGGGAAGCAGAGTGAAGCTGCAGTTTGGGGGAAGCAGAGTGAAGCTGCAGTTTGGGGGAAGCAGAGTGAAGCTGCAGTTTGGGGGGAGGAGAGTGAAGCTGCAGTTTGGGAGGAGGAGAGTGAAGCTGCAGTTTGGGGGAAGGAGAGTGAAGCTGCAGTTTGGGGAA
Organism: Brachymystax lenok tsinlingensis; assembly: GCA_030435695.1. Classification (NCBI taxonomy): domain Eukaryota; kingdom Metazoa; phylum Chordata; class Actinopteri; order Salmoniformes; family Salmonidae; genus Brachymystax; species Brachymystax lenok. The sequence continues at coordinate 2,865,998 of CM059799.1, forward strand.
GGAGAGTGAAGCTGCAGTTTGGGGAAGCAGAGTGAAGCTGCAGTTTGGGGAAGCAGAGTGAAGCTGCAGTTTGGGGAAGCAGAGTGAAGCTGCAGTTTGGGGAAGGAGAGTGAAGCTGCAGTTTGGGGGAAGCAGAGTGAAGCTGCAGTTTGGGGGAAGCAGAGTGAAGCTGCAGTTTGGGGAAGGAGAGTGAAGCTGCAGTTTGGGGGAAGGAGTGAAGCTGCAGTTTGGGACAAGGAGAGTGAAGCTGCAGTTTGGGGGAAGAGAGAAAGCTGCAGTTTGGGGAGCCAGAGTGAAGCTGCAGTTTGGGGGAAGCAGAGTGAAGCTGCAGTTTGGGGGAAGGAGAGTGAAGCTGCAGTTTGGGGAAGCAGAGTGAAGCTGCAGTTTGGGGAAGCAGAGTGAAGCTGCAGTTTGGGGAAGGAGAGTGAAGCTGCAGTTTGGGGGAAGGAGAGTGAAGCTGCAGTTTGGGACAAGGAGAGTGAAGCTGCAGTTTGGGGGAGGAGAGTGAAGCTGCAGTTTGGGGAAGCAGAGTGAAGCTGCAGTTTGGGGAAGCAGAGTGAAGCTGCAGTTTGGGGAAGGAGAGTGAAGCTGCAGTTTGGGGGAAGGAGAGTGAAGCTGCAGTTTGGGGAAGGAGAGTGAAGCTGCAGTTTGGGGAAGCAGAGTGAAGCTGCAGTTCTGGGAAGGAGAGTGAAGCTGCAGTTTGGGGAAGGAGAGTGAAGCTGCAGTTTGGGGGAAGCAGAGTGAAGCTGCAGTTTGGGGAAGCAGAGTGAAGCTGCAGTTTGGGGGAAGGAGAGTGAAGCTGCAGTTTGGGGAAGGAGAGTGAAGCTGCAGTTTGGGACAAGGAGAGTGAAGCTGCAGTTTGGGGAAGCAGAGTGAAGCTGCAGTTTGGGGAAGCAGAGTGAAGCTGCAGTTTGGGGGGAAGCAGAGTGAAGCTGCAGTTTGGGGGAAGGAGAGTGAAGCTGCAGTTTGGGGGAAGCAGAGTGAAGCTGCAGTTTGGGGAAGCAGAGTGAAGCTGCAGTTTGGGGAAGGAGAGTGAAGCTGCAGTTTGGGGGAAGGAGAGTGAAGCTGCAGTTTGGGACAAGGAGAGTGAAGCTGCAGTTTGGGGGAGGAGAGTGAAGCTGCAGTTTGGGGAAGCAGAGTGAAGCTGCAGTTTGGGGAAGCAGAGTGAAGCTGCAGTTTGGGGGAAGGAGAGTGAAGCTGCAGTTTGGGGAAGGAGAGTGAAGCTGCAGTTTGGGGAAGGAGAGTGAAGCTGCAGTTTGGGGAAGCAGAGTGAAGCTGCAGTTTGGGAAGGAGAGTGAAGCTGCAGTTTGGGGAAGGAGAGTGAAGCTGCAGTTTGGGGAAGCAGAGTGAAGCTGCAGTTTGGGGAAGCAGAGTGAAGCTGCAGTTTGGGGAAGGAGAGTGAAGCTGCAGTTTGGGGAAGGAGAGTGAAGCTGCAGTTTGGGAAGCAGAGTGAAGCTGCAGTTTGGGGAAGCAGAGTGAAGCTGCAGTTTGGGGAAGCAGAGTGAAGCTGCAGTTTGGGGAAGCAGAGTGAAGCTGCAGTTTGGGGAAGGAGAGTGAAGCTGCAGTTTGGGGAAGCAGAGTGAAGCTGCAGTTTGGGGGAAGCAGAGTGAAGCTGCAGTTTGGGGAAGGAGAGTGAAGCTGCAGTTTGGGGGAAGGAGAGTGAAGCTGCAGTTTGGGACAAGGAGAGTGAAGCTGCAGTTTGGGGGAGGAGAGTGAAGCTGCAGTTTGGGGAAGCAGAGTGAAGCTGCAGTTTGGGGGAAGCAGAGTGAAGCTGCAGTTTGGGGAAGGAGAGTGAAGCTGCAGTTTGGGGAAGGAGAGTGAAGCTGCAGTTTGGGGGAAGGAGAGTGAAGCTGCAGTTTGGGGAAGCAGAGTGAAGCTGCAGTTTGGGGAAGCAGAGTGAAGCTGCAGTTTGGGGAAGCAGAGTGAAGCTGCAGTTTGGGGGAAGCAGAGTGAAGCTGCAGTTTGGGGGAAGGAGAGTGAAGCTGCAGCCTGGGGGGGAAGGAGAGTGAAGCTGCAGTTTGGGGAAGGAGAGTGAAGCTGCAGTTTGGGGAAGGAGAGTGAAGCTGCAGTTTGGGGGAAGCAGAGTGAAGCTGCAGTTTGGGGGAAGCAGAGTGAAGCTGCAGTTTGGGGGAAGGAGAGTGAAGCTGCAGTTTGGGGGAAGCAGAGTGAAGCTGCAGTTTGGGGGAAGCAGAGTGAAGCTGCAGTTTGGGGGAAGGAGAGTGAAGCTGCAGTTTGGGGGAAGGAGAGTGAAGCTGCAGTTTGGGACAAGGAGAGTGAAGCTGCAGTTTGGGGGAGGAGAGTGAAGCTGCAGTTTGGGGGAAGCAGAGTGAAGCTGCAGTTTGGGGGAAGCAGAGTGAAGCTGCAGTTTGGGGAAGGAGAGTGAAGCTGCAGTTTGGGGAAGGAGAGTGAAGCTGCAGTTTGGGAAGGAGAGTGAAGCTGCAGTTTGGGGGAAGGAGAGTGAAGCTGCAGTTTGGGGAAGCAGAGTGAAGCTGCAGTTTGGGGGAAGCAGAGTGAAGCTGCAGTTTGGGGGAAGGAGAGTGAAGCTGCAGTTTATGGGAAGCAGAGTGAAGCTGCAGTTTGGGGGAAGGAGAGTGAAGCTGCAATATTAATAGAGTTTCATCCCGTGTCCCTTCGGTCATTAGCAGGTGTGTTTGAACAAGCTAATGAAACCCTGTCCACTTGTTTTTAATTACTTGGAGTTTCTTTGAAAGGCCCTGCAACAGCAAGTTAGACCAGAAGATTTCTGCAAGCACACACACACACACACACACACACACACCACGGCCATACACACACACGATGGTTAGAGACATGATTTGCGTTCGGTGAGACTCAAAACTCACATATACATGCATACATACACATAAGCGCATTGAGACAAGATGCACACAGACAAAAGACACACGTGTCCACACAACTAGCATGTTCTGTTTCAGCGAGAGGTGTCGGCCTGCAACACAACGGTAGAGTAGCGTGTTTTTTTTTGTTCTCAAATAACATTCAGAACTAATAAATTAATAATACGTTAATCAGTTAATGATCAATGTTGAAGATATGACTGAAATTAACATGATAGGTTTCCAGAAAGGATTGATGTAGGTCAGGTTGTTAAAAGTCACATACAGATGAACGAACATATTTTCTAGTCCTACACAACGTCATACCACAACACAGAGATGCCAGGTCACGTCCCGGGCCTCCTTCCTGTCCTCATCGATTTATTTTCCTCCCATTTGACACTCTTCTACCCCCACCGTCCTATTATTTTAATGATGACAAACTTATGCGTTGGTCAGGTGCATTTGTAGAGTAATTACGGGGGAAATGAAGATGTGGTGTACACGGACCATTGACCAGCGTATAGACTTTGATTGCCACCACAAGCAATTAAAGTTAAGCTGCTCAGCTTCTGTAGCAGGAACCCTTCTTTCATACTGTCTCCCCCCCCCAGCCCCTCCCAGGTCTGTTCTGTAGTATCCATGAAGGATGTGACTCTGTTCTGTAGTATCCCACGAAGGACGTGACTCTGTTCTGTAGTATCCACGAAGGACGTGACTCTGTTCTGTAGTATCCACGAAGGATGTGACTCTGTTCTGTAGTATCCATGAAGGATGTGACTCTGTTCTGTAGTATCCATGAAGGATGTGACTCTGTTCTGTAGTATCCACGAAGGATGTGACTCTGTTCTGTAGTATCCATGAAGGATGTGACTCTGTTCTGTAGTATCCACGAAGGATGTGACTCTGTTCTGTAGTATCCACGAAGGATGTGACTCTGTTCTGTAGTATCCACGAAGGATGTGACTCTGTTCTGTAGTATCCATGAAGGATGTGACTCTGTTCTGTAGTATCCACGAAGGATGTGACTCTGTTCTGTAGTATCCATGAAGGATGTGACTCTGTTCTGTAGTATCCACGAAGGATGTGACTCTGTTCTGTAGTATCCACGAAGGATGTGACTCTGTTCTGTAGTATCCACGAAGGATGTGACTCTGTTCTGTAGTATCCACGAAGGATGTGACTCTGTTCTGTAGTATCCACGAAGGATGTGACTCTGTTCTGTAGTATCTACGAAGGATGTGACTCTGTTCTGTAGTATCCATGAAGGATGTGACTCTGTTCTGTAGTATCCACGAAGGATGTGACTCTGTTCTGTAGTATCCATGAAGGACGTGACTGTTTTTCTGGCTAAGTACTGCAGCAGGCCTGAATTTCCTGGTTCTCTGCTGATCTGCTGGTTCAGATGGACCCATCTGAGTTCCAGCGTTGTTTCCTGGTTAGGTGGAATGTACAGGAAACACACAGGGCCCTTAAACGAACAACTGATTTGATCTGTATTGTAACAGACTTAATAGAGTAAATCGAGGACACTCAGATTAGTGTGGTAGGTTAGGTTTGGTACATTAAACAGAGGTTACTTAAGGCAAAATGTAAAGTCGGTTTGTTGGTTGGGGGTGGATGGGTAGGGTTTAACGTGAACGTCTGGTAAGTCTTGAGGATTTGAGCTAATTTGCCAAAACATATTTAGCGTGTTAGCTAACCCTTAACTCTAATCCTAACCCTAAACTCGTTCACCTAACTCCAAAATCCTAACCCTGACCCTAACTCTAATCCTAACCCTAAACTCCAAAACCCTAACCTTAACCCTAACCCTAACCTTTCTGAGAAATATCACCTGGTGTTAGCTAGACTAGGGGGTTAGGTTAGGGGTTAAAGGGACATTTCCCACTTTTTGGAACTTCATATTCATCATCTCCAGCACCACCACAACGTCAACACGTGTGAAAATAGAGCATTTCTCTGTTTTGTAGTCAGAAAGATAGAGGAAGATACGGTAAGCGTTTCCTATGACCTCTTCAACTAATTAGTGACCCAATTAAACAATTAGTAGGCAATTAGTTGGCAGTGCCCACTCTTAATTTGTTAAAATACATGTTCATACCGATGTTGTCATTGGAAACACTTATCTTCCTCAATCTATTTTTACCACAAAAACATAGAGACGTGCCAATTTCCCATACAGATTATGTTGATGTTGGGGTGGTGCTGGAGAGGATGAATATGTAACCAACTTGCTAAAGTTAGTGTTAGCCACCTAGCTAACGTTAGCATTAGCCACCGAGCCACCGAGCCACCTAGGGGTTAAAATGTGTAACATACTGTACCATTTGCAATTCGTAACATATTGTGTGCATTTAATTTGTTAAATATCATATGAATTGTAAACATTAAAGAATGTCCATTTCAATTCCTCAACATAATGTTAACCTCTACGGGATTGGTGTCCCTAAACCGTGAATATAATGTGACTGGAAGGGAGTTGTATACAACAGTCAACTTTCCGGGACATAGACATGTCTTTATATGGGCAAAAAGCTTCAATTATTGTTAATCTAACTGCAGTGTCTAATTTACAGTAGCTATTACAGCGGAAATAATACCATGCTATTGTTTGGGGAGAGTGCACCACAACAAAACACTTTCCATCACGACAACTGGTTTGATACGTTCACCTCTGAAAGGTAAATGATGTACTGACAGTACGTGAATTACAAGACCGTTGTGTAGAAGCCTAAATGCTTCTTCATTCAACATGAATGAACAGCGTTAATGGCAAATCTCAAGGTCAATATGAGATTTTTACCTCACAGTGTTGAGCCTGTTTCTCTACTCTACCTCGACTAATATTTTAATATTATATCTGTTTCTCTACTCTACCTCGACTAATATACTAATATTATATCTGTTTCTCTTCTCTACCTCGACTAATATACTAATATTATATCTGTTTCTCTTCTCTACCTCGACTAATATATTAATATTATATCTGTTTCTCTTCTCTACCTCGACTAATATACTAATATTATATCTATTTCTCTTCTCTACCTCGACTAATATACTAATATTATATATGTTTCTCTTCTCTACCTCGACTAATATACTAATATTATATCTGTTTCTCTTCTCTACCTCGACTAATATATTAATATTATATCTGTTTCTCTTCTCTACCTCGACTAATATACTAATATTATATCTATTTCTCTTCTCTACCTCGACTAATATACTAATATTATATATGTTTCTCTTCTCTACCTCGACTAATATACTAATATTATATCTATTTCTCTTCTCTACCTCGACTAATATACTAATATTATATCTGTTTGTCTTCTCTACCTCGACTAATATACTAATATTATATCTGTTTCTCTTCTCTACCTCGACTAATATACTAATATTATATCTGTTTCTCTTCTCTACCTCGACTAATATACTAATATTATATCTATTTCTCTTCTCTACCTCGACTAATATACTAATATTATATCTGTTTCTCTTCTCTACCTCGACTAATATACTAATATTATAACTGTTTCTCTTCTCTACCTCGACTAATATACTAATATTATATCTGTTTCTCTTCTCTACCTCGATTAATATACTAATATTATATCTGTTTCTCTTCTCTACCTCGACTAATATACTAATATTATATCTGTTTCTCTTCTCTACATCGACTAATATACTAATATTATAACTGTTTCTCTTCTCTACATCGATTAATATACTAATATTATATCTGTTTCTCTTCTCTACCTCGATTAATATACTAATATTATATCTGTTTCTCTTCTCTACCTCGACTAATATTATAACTGTTTCTCTTCTCTACCTCGACTAATATACTAATATTATATCTGTTTCTCTTCTCTACCTCGACTAATATACTAATATTATAACTGTTTCTCTTCTCTACCTCGACTAATATACTAATATTATATCTGTTTCTCTTCTCTACCTCGATTAATATACTAATATTATATCTGTTTCTCTTCTCTACCTCGACTAATATTATAACTGTTTCTCTTCTCTACCTCGACTAATATACTAATATTATAACTGTTTCTCTTCTCTACCTCGACTAATATACTAATATTATATCTGTTTCTCTACTCTACCTCGACTAATATTTTAATATTATATATGTTTCTCTTCTCTACCTCGACTAATATACTAATATTATATCTGTGTCTCTTCTCTACCTCGACTAATATACTAATATTATATCTGTTTCTCTTCTCTACCTCGATTAATATACTAATATTATATCTGTTTCTCTTCTCTACCTCGACTAATATACTAATATTATATCTGTTTCTCTTCTCTACATCGACTAATATACTAATATTATAACTGTTTCTCTTCTCTACCTTGACTAATATACTAATATTTTATATGTGTCTCTTTAGTACCTCGACTAATATACTAATATTATATATGTTTCTCTTCTCTACCTCGACTAATATACTAATATTATATCTGTTTCTCGTCTCTACCTCGACTAATATACTAATATTATATCTGTTTCTCTTCTCTACCTCGACTAATATACTAATATTATATCTGTTTCTCGTCTCTACCTCGACTAATATACTAATATTATATCTGTTTCTTTTCTCTACCTCGACTAATATACACATTTTTAATATGTTTCTCTTCTCTACCTCGACCAAAATACTATTATTTAATATGTTTCCAGGAAGCGAGGAATAGGTAGCGGCCCGTGGAGATAGTCAGGCTGCACATAGACAGTAGTGCACTATAATCAGGGTGCCAGTTGGAAGACAGCCTCAGATAGGTAGTTACCAGTAGAGAGAGAGAGATGGTAGACAGCCTCAGATAGGTAGTTACCAGTAGAGAGAGAGAGATGGTAGACAGCCTCAGATAGGTAGTTACCAGTAGAGAGAGAGAGATGGTAGACAGCCTCAGATAGGTAGTTACCAGTAGAGAGAGAGAGATGGTAGACAGCCTCAGATAGGTAGTTACCAGTAGAGAGAGAGAGAGATGGAAGACAGCCTCAGATAGTTAGTTACCAGTAGAGAGAGAGAGATGGAAGACAGCCTCAGATAGGTAGTTACCAGTAGAGAGAGAGAGAGATGGAAGACAGCCTCAGATAGGTAGTTACCAGTAGAGAGAGAGAGATGGTAGACAGCCTCAGATAGGTAGTTACCAGTAGAGAGAGAGAGATGGAAGACAGCCTCAGATAGGTAGTTACCAGTAGAGAGAGAGATGGTAGACAGCCTCAGATAGGTAGTTACCAGTAGAGAGAGAGATGGAAGACAGCCTCAGATAGGTAGTTACCAGTAGAGAGAGAGAGAGATGGAAGACAGCCTCAGATAGTTAGTTACCAGTAGAGAGAGAGAGAGATGGAAGACAGCCTCAGATAGGTAGTTACCAGTAGAGAGAGAGAGATGGTAGACAGCCTCAGATAGGTAGTTACCAGTAGAGAGAGAGAGATGGTAGACAGCCTCAGATAGGTAGTTACCAGTAGAGAGAGAGAGAGATGGAAGACAGCCTCAGATAGGTAGTTACCAGTAGAGAGAGAGAGAGATGGAAGACAGCCTCAGATAGGTAGTTACCAGTAGAGAGAGAGAGATGGAAGACAGCCTCAGATAGGTAGTTACCAGTAGAGAGAGAGAGATGGAAGACAGCCTCAGATAGTTAGTTACCAGTAGAGAGAGAGAGATGGTAGACAGCCTCAGATAGGTAGTTACCAGTAGAGAGAGAGAGATGGTAGACAGCCTCAGATAGGTAGTTACCAGTAGAGAGAGAGAGATGGTAGACAGCCTCAGATAGGTAGTTACCAGTAGAGAGAGAGAGATGGTAGACAGCCTCAGATAGGTAGTTACCAGTAGAGAGAGAGAGAGATGGAAGACAGCCTCAGATAGGTAGTTACCAGTAGAGAGAGAGAGAGATGGAAGACAGCCTCAGATAGTTAGTTACCAGTAGAGAGAGAGAGAGATGGAAGACAGCCTCAGATAGGTAGTTACCAGTAGAGAGAGAGAGATGGAAGACAGCCTCAGATAGGTAGTTACCAGTAGAGAGAGAGAGATGGTAGACAGCCTCAGATAGGTAGTTACCAGTAGAGAGAGAGAGATGGTAGACAGCCTCAGATAGGTAGTTACCAGTAGAGAGAGAGAGATGGAAGGATTCTCATTGAAATGTGTGAAATACACCACTAAAAATAGAACCATTAGTGTCTCTCCCTCCCTCTTTCTTATTATCCAGCTGCGATGGTTGTGATTAAATCACTCTAATACCTTCCCTCAATTGTCCCAGTTCTCTCTCTCTCTCTCTCTCTCTCTCTCTCTCTCTCTCTCTCTCTCTCTCTCTCTCTCTCTCTCTCTGTCTCTCTCTCTCTCTCTCGCTACTCTGTCTTTCTCTCTCTCTTTCTCTCACACACTCCCTTGTCCTTCCATCAAACCTAACCCCAGTATGCTTCCTACACAGCCTCCCTCATGGTAATTAGATACCTGTAATGTTCTGGTTCGATGGGCCTGTCTGCTCTACAAACCTGTCGTCTATACTGATGATAGACCAGGGTCTCTCTCCATGGTAACACTGATAGCCTTTATTGACCGTCTGATCCCAATGGGCCAGGGAGAGATTACTATGCAGGTTTTTTTGGGGACATAGACACCCCAAATGAATGGCACCCTTTACTTTCAGGTCCCTCTTTAAGTCCACCTAACCAGTTCTACCAAGTACAAGAAGAAGAAGAATTTCCAATTTTCAATTATTTCTGCTACCTGGCACTGCTTTCATTGTGAAATTCTCATTCATCATAATAAGTGGTGTTGAGTGTCCATTTATCAAGGCCTGGAGGCCAGCGTCGTACTGTACTACGTTTGGGCCAAGGGGAGCTGGCATTTTAACGGCTGGTAGAACACTTACAACCCAGGTAATGAGACTACTTAGACAACAAAGGAGGTTGAAACCAAAATGGCAGTCGCCGACTGAGACGCCGACTCATTCCTCTCTCTCCAAAAGTACTGTTACTGCACTAGGCTTGTCCCGTGGGACTCGTATTTTGTTGTGTGTCTTGTTTTCTACTTGACACATTCAGAAATGAATGTGCCAAGTGTTTTTCGGGCAATTGATTACAATTCACTTTTTCTTTTACAAGCCAATCTCCTGAAACCTGCAAATCAGCAGGTTTCAGTACAGTGGTAAAATCTCAAATTACTTGTACACTTTAGAAACACATTCACAGATCTCTGGTTTGATTCTCTGAGTAAATGTTTTCAGCATTCAATATCCCACTTGTCATCTTCTCCACAGGCTTGTTTCTCTCTCTCTCTCTCTCTCTCTCTCTCTCTCTCTCTCTCTCTCTCTCTCTCTCTCATTCTCTCTCTCTCTCTCTCTCTCTCTCTCTCTCTCTCTCTCTCTCTCTCTCTCTCATTCTCTCTCTCTCTCTCTCTCTCTCTCTCTCTCTCTCTCTCTCTCTCTCTCTCTCTCTCTCTCTCACACACACACACACTCTTTCCATCTTCCTATTCTCAGACTCCATACATTCTTTCTGGTGAGGCTCTGGCTTGGCTAGCCTTCCACCACAGGGCTCATATGTAACGCATGTTTTTGTTGTTGTTGCTTTATACGAACTTACACCGATTTGCCCTAAACATGATTTATATTACCGTACCCGCCCCCTGAGAGATATCTAACGCTTTGATACATTGACAAATCCGATGTGATCGTCTCCCATTTAATCACACTGAGGGATGAGAAGTGGTGCGAGTCCAGAGGTCGGGCCTGGCTGTGCTGCAAAAATTCTATCTAGCTGGCTTATTCCATTCATATCTCATCTCAGAGACGACGAACCAGGAATGGATGATGTCTCAATCTCTGTTTTTGCTATTTGACGGGAACACAGATGGAGAGCGGTGGAATAGACGGGTTATATGAGGCTGATATCCAGCGGGACGCTCAGGAGTTGCAGTGATGGAACTGCTGGCATGAACGGTTGGTTGTAACGTATTGGTTTCTGCTGAATTGAATGTCTAGTTGTAGTGTAGCTGTGTCGGCAAACTGAATGGATGATTTAGTTCTTGAGATGTAGCTCTGTAGCTTCTGAGAGGAAGCTCTGAGATGTAGCTCTGAGATGTAGCTCTGTCAGGTAGCTCTGAGAGGTAGCTCTGAGATGTAGCTTTGCCAGGTAGCTCTGAGAGGTAGCTCTGAGAGGTAGCTCTGAGATGTAGCTCTGTCAGGTAGCTCTGAGAGGTAGCTCTGAGATGTAGCTCTGAGATGTCACTCTGTGATGCAGCTCTGAGCAACGTTTTCTCCGTGTTAATGTGCTTCTTCTTGAGCCACTCCTTTGTTACCTTGGCCGTGTGGAATACCCATCCATGACCAATTTTCAATGCCCTGGCTGAGGGAAGGAGGTTCTCACCCAAGATTTGACGGTACATGGCCCCGTCCATTGTCCCTTTGATGCGGTGAAGTTGTCCTGTCCCCTTAGCAGAAAAACACCCCCAAAGCATAATGTTTCCACCTCCATGTTTAACGGTAGGGATGGTGTTCTTGGGGTCATAGGCAGCATTCCTCCTCCTCCAAACACGGCGAGTTGAGTTGATGCCAAAGAGCTCCATTTTGGTCTCATCTGACCACAACACTTTCACCCAGTTGTCCTCTGAATCATTCAGATGTTCATTGGCAAACTTCAGACGGGCATGTATATGTGCTTTCTTGAGCAGGGGGACCTTGCAGGCGCTGCAGGATTTCAGCCCTTCACGGCGTAGTGTGCTACCAATTGTTTTCTTGGTGACTATGGTCCCAGCTGCCTTGAGATCATTGACAAGATCCTCCCGTGTAGTTCTGGGCTGATTCCTCACCGTTCTCATGATCATTGCAACTCCACGAGGTGAGATCTTGCATGGAGCCCCAGGCCGAGGGAGATTGACAGTTCATTTGTGTTTCTTCCATTTGCGAATAATCGCACCAACTGTTGTCACCTTCTCACCAAGCTGCTTGGCGATGGTCTTGTAGCCCATTCCAGCCTTGTGTAGGTCTACAATCTTGTCCCTGGCATCCTTGGAGAGCTCTTTGGACTTGGCCATGGTGGAGAGTTTGGAATCTGATTGATTGATTGCTTCTGTGGACAGGTGTGTTTTATACAGGTAACAAACTGAGATTAGGAGCACTCCCTTTAAGAGCTCGTTACCTGTATAAAAGACACCTGGGAGCCAGAAATCTTTCTGATTGAGAGGGGGTCAAATACTTATTTCCCTCATTAAAATGCAAATCAATTCATAACATTTTTCACATGCGTTTTTCTGGATTTTTTTTGTTGTAATTCTGTCTCTCACTGTTCAAATTAACCTACCATTAAAATTATAGACCGATCATTTCTTTGTCAGTGGGCAAACGTACAAAATCAGCAGGGGATCAAATACTTTTTTCCCTCACTGTATATATTGTTTTACTTTAAGTGAAAATGTTCTCTCTTTTTTTTTTTTTTTTTACCTTTCCGGTAAAATGCAAAATGCACTCGGGAGACAGTCACAACGTGAGGCCTTCTTAAACAGACCATGAGTCAGAGCACATGGTGGGAGCAGCGATCTTTTGATCTCTCGCTCTCGCTCTCGCTCTCCATCTCTCTCTCTCTCTCTCTCTCTCTCAAATCCATTCATTTCAAGGGGCTTTATTGGCATGGGAAACATATGTTAACATTGCCAAAGCAAGTGAAGTAGATAATAAACAAAAGTGAAATCAACAATAAAAATTAACAGCCAAACATTAAACTCACAGAAGTTCCATTAGAATAAAGATATTACAAATGTCATATTATGTCTATATACAGTGTTGTAACGATGTACAAAAGGTTAAAGTACAAAAGGGAATATAAATAAACATAAATATGGGTTGTATTTACAATGGTGTTTGTTCTTCGCTGGTTGACTTTTTGTTGTGGCAACAGGTCACAAATGTTGCTGCTGTGATGAAACATGTTACCCAGTAGATATGGGAGTTTATCAAAATTGGGTTTTGTTTTATAATTCTTTGTGGATCTGTGTAATCTGAGGGAAATATGTTTCTCTAATATGGTTATACATTTGGCAGGAGGTTAGGAAGTGCAGCTCAGTTTCCACCTCGTTTTGTGGGCAGTGTGCACAAAGCATGTCTTCTCTTGAGAGCCAGGTCTGCCTACGGCGGCCTTTCTCAATAGCAAGGCTATGCTCACTGAGTCTGTACATAGTCAAAGCTTTCCTTAATTTAGGGTCAGTCACTGTGGTCAGGTTTTCTGCCACTGTGTACTCTCTGTTTAGGGCCAAATAGCATTCTAGTTTGCTCTGTTTTTTTGTGAATTCTATATATATTTTAGTTTTCTCATGAATTGGTTGGGTCTAATTGTGTTTCTGTCTTGGGGCTTTGTGGGGTCTGTTAGTATTTGTGAACAGAGCCCCAGGACCAGCTTGCTTAGGGGGCTCTCCTCCAATTTAATCTCGCTGTAGGTGATGGCTTTGTTATGGAAGGTTTGGGAATCACTTCCTTTAATGTGGTTGTGACATTTAGCAGCTATTTTCTGGATTTTGATAATTAGCGTGTATTGGCCTAATTCTGCTCTGCATGCATTATTTGGTGTTTTACGTTGTACACGGAGGATATTTTTGCAGAATTCTGCATGTAGAGTCTCAATATGATGTTTGTTCAATTTCGTAAATTCTTGGTTGGTGAGTGGATACTAGACATCACAACCATGAAGGGCAATGGGTTCTATAATGGATTCAAGTATTTTTAGCCAGATCCTCATTGGTATGTAAGCTTTTATGTTCCTTTTGATGGCGTAGAAGGCCCTTCTTGGCTTCTCTCTGAGATCGTTCACAGCTTTGTGGAAGATACCTGTGGCACTGATGTTCAGGCCGAGGTATGTATAGTTTGTTGTGTGGTCTAGGGCAACGGTGTCTAGATGGAATTTGTATTTGTTGTCCTGGCAACTGGACCTTTTTTGGAACACCATTATTTTGGTCTAACTGAGATTTACTGTCTGGGTCCAGGTCTGACAGAATCTGTGCAGAGATCTAGTTGCTGCTGTAGGCCCTACTTGGTTGGTGACAGAAGCACCAGATCATCAGCAAACTGTAGACATTTGACTTCAGATTCTAGTAGGGTGAGGTTGGGTGCTGCAGACTGTTCTAGTGCCCTCACCAATTCGTTGATACATATATGTTGAAGAGGGTGGTGCTTAAGCTCCATCCCTGTCTCACCCCACGGCCAAATTTAACAGCGCACTGGTTTGTCTACATGGATTTTATAATGTTGTACGTTTTCCCCCAACACCACTTTCCATCAATTTGTATTAGCAGACTTTACGCCAAATTGAGTCGAAGGCTTATTTAAAATCAACAAAGCATGAGAAGACTTTGCCTTTGTTTCGGTTTGTTTGTTTGTCAATTAGGGTGTGCAGGGTGAATACGTGGTTTGTCGTGCGGTAATTTGGTAAAAAGCCAAATTGACATTCACTGAGGAAATGCACGAGTCTGCTGTTAATGAATAAACAGAGGTTTTTCCCAAGGTTGCTGTTGATGCAAATCCCACAGTAGTTTTTGGGGTGACATTTGTCTCCACTTCTGTGGATTGGGGTGATCAGTCCTTGGTTCCAAATATTGGGGAAGATGCCAGAGTTGAGGATGATGTTAAAGAGTTTAAGAATTGCCCAATGGAATTTGTTCTCTGTATATTTGATAATTTCCTTGAGCATACCATCAACACCACAGGCCTTTTTGGGTTGGTATCAGGTATCAAGGTAAGACCCAAGTAAAAACTGTGTGAAGTAACAATTTTTATTGTAACAACAGGGGCAAGCAAACAACTGGTCAAGGCAGGCAGGGGTCGATAATCCAGAGCAGAAGCCAAGGTACAGGACGGCAGGCAGGCTCAGGGTCAGGCAGAGTGGTCAGGAGGTGGGTACAGGGTCAGGACAGTCAAGGGTCAAAAACCAGGAGGACGAGAAAAAGAGAGACTGGGAAAAACAGATGAGACAAAAACGCTAGTAAGCTTGAACAAACAAGATGAACTTGCCCAGACAGACAGAAAACACGGGTATAAATACCCAGGGGATAATTGGGGAAGATGGGCGACACCTGGAGGGGGTGGAGACAAGCACAAGGACAGGGGAATCAGATCAGGGCGTGACCGTTTTTTAAATGTATTTTTTTCCTGTAGTTCATTCAAGGTAATTGGAGAATCCAGTTGGTTCTGGTTGTCTTTAATAGCTGATTGTAAGATTTGTAATTGATCATGTATATGTTTTTGCTGTTTGGTCTTTGTTATAGGGCCAAAAAAATTGGAGAAGTGGTTAACCCATACATCTCCATATTGGATAGATACTTGTTTGTGTTGTTGTTTGTTTAGTTTTATCACATTTTCCCAGAAGTGGTTAGAGTCTTCAATTACATTGAGCTGGTTTCTGACGTGCTGTTCCTTCTTTTTCCGTAGTGTACTTCTGTATTGTTTAGTGATTCATCCATAGTGTTACTTCTAGTCTCTCTCTGTCTAGTATCTCTGTCTAGTATCTCTGTCTAGTATCTCTCTCTGTCTGTCTAGTATCTCTCTCTGTTTAGTATCTCTGTCTAGTATCTCTCTCTCTCTCTCTCTCTCTGTCTGTCTATTATCTCTCTCTCTCTCTGTCTAGTATCTCTATCTCTCTCTCACTCTGTCTGTCTAGTATCTCTCTGTCTGTCTAGTATATCTCTCTCTCTCTGTCTAGTATCTCTCTCTCTCTGTCTAGTATCTCTCTCTCTGTCTAGTATCTCTCTCTCTGTCTAGACAGATACATCCTCCTCAGTGAATTTCATAAAAATAAAAATAGTGAAACTTTAAATTGATCCTTTTTATATAAAACTATACAAAATATATTCACATGTCACCAAAAAATGTATTTAAAAACACTATTTTGCAATAAAGGTCTACAGTAGCCTCAATAGCACTCTGTAGGGTTGCACCATGGTGTAAGCTGGAGGACAGCTAGCTTCCATCCTCCTCTGGGTGCATTGACTTCAATACCAAACCTAGGAGGCACATGGTTCTCACCCCCTTCCATAGACTTACACAGTAATTATGACAAACTCCGGAGGACGTTGAGAGAGAGAGAACAATATTTAGCTGTATTTAAAAAACAAAACGTTCACTTACTTAGCTAGCGAATGCAGCTAGCTAGTTTAGCCTACTCAAACACCCGGCTCAAATAGAGAGGGATGTTATGTTAGCTAGCTGGCCATGGCTATCCAACACTGGAACACTTCCAAGTCAAGGTAAGCTTTTGGTTTTATTAATTTATTGCCACGGGGCCCTCCAGTGTAACTGCTAAACTGCTTGCTGACTGTACACTGTAAATCATTATTGTAGAAGATTTACTAATGTGTTATTTCTAGTAGCTATGTTGACTATGACGTTATCTAATATGGTGACAATGATGTAGGCTGTGTGTAATTGTTAGTGGTTATAATATGAAGATTTGGATTAGATTTTTTTTTTCTGGTCACAGACAGCTGATATGTTTGTGCACTGAAGTCCACTAGTTGAGGGAAAAGGTGAGAGGAGAAGAGTGTAGACGCAAAAAGGAATTATACAACCAGCAAAATGATCATGTTGTTTGTATGTGGCTGCTGTGAAAGAGAACTGTGTTTGCGTGTGATCGGGAGTATATGCATTCTGCCGATTCTGTTGAAAAAATGTTTCTTAATTGGAAGCAAACAAAACGAAATGGGGATGAACACACCTGAATGTGTCCAATAGAAACTCTCATTATGCAACTGTTGGACTAATGATTACACCCTAGAGCAGCAAGATGCAGGCAAGAGTGTGCAAGACGATATTAAATGTGTCAATGTCTGTCCATGTGTCACTGCTGTTCATCTTTCTGTCACCTTCAATCACTCTATTTTTGTCTCTCCACCTGTGTGCCCCTACGTTGTAAACTTTCATTCATAGACTACTGTCACAACTTCCCCCCTGAAGTTGGTCCCTCTTCTTGTTCGGCGACGTTCGGCGGTCGACGTCACCGACCTTCTAGCCATCGCCGATCCTTTTTTTCTTTTATCCATTTGTTTTGTCTTGTCTTCCATCACACCTGGTTCCAATTCCCTCAATTACGTGTTGTGTATTTAACCCTCTGAGTTTCCCCATGTCCTTGTCCGGAATTGGTTATTGTAAGTGCATGTGCACGTGCACGTGTGTTTTGGTGCGCGTCGGGTTTTGTACCCACATTTTGTTCTTGTTACATTTTTATGCCATGGGTTTTGTTTATTAAACTGCTCCGGCTATTACCAAGTTCTGCTCTCCTGCGTCTGACTTCCCTGCCACCGATTTCGCACCCCTTACAACAAGGTTGTATGCAACCTCATGATGGGTATAGGGACAATTAGAGTATCATGCAGTAGCCTCAACCTATCGATGTTACATTGAGCTGGGTGAAGTGTATATGAATGTCAGTCATCCAGTATGCTGTAATAGAAATATAATCTTAAACGCCACCAACCGCCACTGGTGTGTGTGTGTGTTTGTGTGTGTGTGTACAATGGCTACAGTCCTAAGAGACTGCATGCTAACATGAGTTTGTCTGTTGTGGTAAGTGTAGATTCCTGTTCTGTGTATGGACAACAAAATGTCTTGCTCCATGGTGCAGGGTGCAGTGGGAGCCCTGCCCTAGTGTTATGTGTAAAAGGCTTCTGTTCCTCTATAATGTTGGGATGAAAAGAAAGTCAAGCCAACAGGACTCTGTACTCCAATACACGGGCTAAATGATGCTAGCCTGAAGCTAAAGATTTCAGCAGGAACCAGATGACCTTGGCAGCCTTCTATATTATCTACCTCACTCTGGGTAGAATCTCTGGGTAGAATCTCTGGGTAGAATCTCTGGGTTGAATCTCTGGGTAGAATCTCTCGGTTGAATCTCTGGGTTGAATCTCTGGGTAGAATCTCTCAGTTGAATCTCTGGGTAGAATCTCTGGGTAGAATCTCTGGGTTGAATCTCTGGGTTGAATCTCTGGGTAGAATCTCTGGGTTGAATCTCTGGGTAGAATCTCTGGTTTGAATCTCTGGTTTGAATCTCTGGTTTGAATCTCTGGGTAGAATCTCTGGGTAGAATCTCTGGGTAGAATCTTTGGGTAGAATCTCTGGGTAGAACCTTTGGGTAGAATCTCTGGGTAGAATCTCTGGGTTGAATCTCTGGGTAGATTCTCTGGGTAGAATCTTTGGGTTGAATCTCTGGGTAGAATCTCTGGGTAGAATCTCTGGGTAGAATCTTTGGGTTGAATCTCTGGGTAGAATCTCACCTTCTGTAACCAATTTGGGGAGAAACTCAAAGCAGTCCATAATGTAGAGGGGCAACTTAACCAGTATGGTCTCCATTAGGTTACATGTCTGTTTTTACTGTTATACATGTATCATAGACTATAGGATAATGTCAGTGTACCTGATGCCCTATTAGAGGAAAGCCTTTTGACACTGAGAGAACGTGTTAATTAGCTTACATTTAGTCTGGCTATTGTGAGTCCACCATGATGGTAATTATTTCAGACAGACAGTGATGTGATGAAACTCCCCGATCTCGTGTCCAGGGTGGGTATTTCAAGCTGTTTGTAAACCCATGATTAGCAGATTTTTGGCTCTGTGAGGAGTAGTGAGGATTTATCTGGTGTCTTGTTCTGTGAGGAGTATTGAGGATTTATCTGCTGTCTGGCTCTGTGAGGAGTAGTGAGGATTTATCTGCTGTCTGGCTCTGTGAGGAGTAGTGAGGATGTATCTGCTGTCTGGCTCTGTGAGGAGCAGTGAGGGTTTATCTGCTGTCTGGCTCTGTGAGGAGCAGTGAGGAGCTATCTGATGTCTGGCTCTGTGAGGAGCAGTGAGGATTTATCTGCTGTCTGGCTCTGTGAGGAGCAGTGAGGAGCTATCTGATGTCTGGCTCTGTGAGGAGCAGTGAGGAGCTATCTGATGTCTGTCTCTGTGAGGAGCAGTGAGGAGCTATCTGATGTCTGGCTCTGTGAGGAGCAGTGAGGAGCTATCTGATGTCTGGCTCTGTGAGGAGCAGTGAGGAGCTATCTGATGTTTGGCTCTGTGAGGAGCAGTGAGGAGCTATCCGATCTATTCCTTCTCTCCTTTTAGATCTCCTGGATTACATTAAAGTGGACTGGCTGACTGGTTGACTGGTTGACTGGCTGACTGGTTGACTGGCCGAAGCAGCACTGGCTGACTGACTGGCTGTCTGACTGCCTGACTGGCTGAAGCAGCACTGGCTGACTGACTGGCTGTCTGACTGTCTGACTGGCTGAAGCAGCACTGTCTGACTGGTTGACTGACTGGCTGTCTGACTGCCTGACTGGCTGAAGCAGCACTGACTGGCTGACTGACTGGTGGAAGCAGCACTGGCTGACTGGTTGACTGACTGGTGGAAGCAGTACTGGCTGACTGGCTGGCTGTCTGACTGCCTGACTGGCTGAAGCAGCACTGGCTGACTGACTGGCTGTCTGACTGTCTGACTGGCTGAAGCAGCACTGTCTGACTGGTTGACTGACTGGCTGTCTGACTGCCTGACTGGCTGAAGCAGCACTGACTGGCTGACTGACTGGTGGAAGCAGCACTGGCTGACTGGTTGACTGACTGGTGGAAGCAGTACTGGCTGACTGGCTGACTGACTGGTGGAAGCAGCACTGGCTGACTGGTTGACTGACTGGTGGAAGCAGCACTGGCTGACTTGTTGACTGACTGGCTGTCTGACTGGCTGACTGGCTGAAGCAGCACTGGCTGGCTGACTGACTGGCTGAAGCAGCACTGGCTGACTGGCTGGCAGACTGGTGGAAGCAGCACGGTCTGGATGATTGGCTGATGCAGCACTGGCTGGCTGACTGTCTGACTGGTGAAGCAGCACTGAATGGCTGACTGGTGTCCACGGCAATTGCTTGCTGGCATCTTGACAGCCGGAAGCAGCACTGGCTGGCTGACTGAAGCTGCAATGGCTGTTTGGCTGGATGAGTGAGAAGCAGCACTGGCTGGCTGGCTGACTGACTGGTGAAGCAGCACTGAATGGCTGACTGTCTGACTGCTGAAGCAGCACTGAATGGCTGGCTGGTGGAAGCTGCAATAGATAGCTCACTGGCTGGCTGGCTAGCTGATTGACTGGTGGAAGCAGCACTGGCTGGCTGGCTGGCTGACTGGTGGAAGCAGCACTGGCTGGCTGGCTGGCTAGCTGGCTGACTGGTGGAAGCAGCACTGGCTGGCTGGCTAGCTGGCTGACTGGTGGAAGCAGCACTGGCTGGCTGGCTGGCTAGCTGATTGACTGGTGGAAGCTGCACTGGCTGACTAGCTGGCTGACTGGTGGAAGCAGCATTAGTTGGCTGACTGACTAGATGGCTGTCTGACTGGTGGAAGCAGCACTGACTGGCTGGCTGGTTGACTGGCTGGCTGGCTGACTGGTGGAAGGTGCACTGACTGGCTGGCTTGCTGGCTGGCTGGCTGGCCGACTGGTTGACTGGTGGAATCTGCACTGACTGGCTGGTTGGCTGACTGGTGGAAGCTGCACTGACTGGCTGGCTGGCTGACTGGTGGAAGCTACGCTGGCTGACTGGTGGAAGCTGTGCTGGCTGGCTGACTGGTGGAAGCTACGCTGGCTGGCTGACTGGTGGAAGCTACGCTGGCTGGCTGACTGGTGGAAGCTACGCTGACTGGCTGGCTGGCTGACTTGTGGAAGCTGCACTGGCTGGCTGACTGGTGGAAGCTGTGCTGGCTGGCTGACTGGTGGAAGCTGTGCTGGCTGGCTGACTGGTGGAAGCTACGCTGGCTGGCTGACTGGTGGAAGCTGTGCTGGCTGGCTGACTGGTGGAAGCTACGCTGGCTGGCTGACTGGTGGAAGCTGCACTGGCTGGCTGGCTCGCTGACTTGTGGAAGCTGCGCTGGCTGGCTGGCTGACTGGTTGACTGGCTGGTTGGCTGACTGGTGGAAGCCGCACTGACTGGCTGGCTGACTGGTGGAAGCTGCGCTGGCTGGCTGGCTGACTGGCTGGTTGGCTGACTGGTGGAAGCTGCACTGACTGGCTGGCTGGTTGACTGGCTGGTTGGCTGACTGGTGGAAGCTGCGCTGGCTGGCTTAATGCACTGCCGGCTATCTCTCCACACACAATGTGTATTTTAAGTGGGCCCTTATCTCTTTATGAAACATGAGGCAAGGGAAGCTGCCCAGGCTTAAATTATCCTCCTCCATTTTTTGGGGGGCTAATGCTGGATTGCGCATGAACCAGGAGAAGGGATGGGGAGAGAGAAATATAATTATTGACTCTCTCTCTCTCTCTCTCTCTCTCTCTCTCTCTCTCTCTCTACTGAGCCTGCTGTCTCCAACCCTCTCTCTCTCTCTCTCACTCTCTCTCTCTCTCTCTCTCTCTCTCTCTCTCTCTCTCTCTCGGCTAAGCTTATCCAGTAAGCAGCTCCCAGAGACTGTTAAAATGGCTGAAGGTGAAGGAGAGATAGAGCGAGGCATGGACTGAGGGAGGGAGGCTTGGAGCAAGTGAGGCATGGAGGGATGAGGGCAGCCAGCAGGGAGGGAACGAGGGATAGACTACTAGACCACGCTGTGCTCTGCCAAGTCAGAACCATTGAGTCACTGCTCATTAATTTAAAGTTTGCTGCTTTAATGGAACCCTACCTTATATAATTTCACAGGGAACACCGTTTCCATGGGTGCACAGCTCTGCATCAGACCTATGTAAAAAAAACAAATTATAATAAAAAAAAAAAATTATAATAAAAAAACAAAGAAGAATGAAAAATAAAATATATTTCTAAGCACAGCATGTATTTAACTCTAAATATCACAGAAACGGCTGACTGCAAATGGGCTTTTCCACATGCGTAGTGTGTTTATGGTGTTTTGAAATAACAGAAAATGAAAGGAAATAGCTACCTGTCACTTCCTGTATTTCGTTGAGGTAAGGGAGACTTAGGGTCAGTTGAGCAGAAGTAGTGAGTTGAGACATTCTTGTTTCTGGGGGAAATAAATAATTTGTGCAAATATTTAGGAAGAGGTCTTCATTTCATGGAGTACTGTAAGTGAACGAAGAAACCACGTGAGAAAAGTGGGTCACCAAATATTTTTATTATTTTATTTATGTCAAGTTAATTGTTAGAAATAATTTTATATGCCCTTGGAGTTATGCTGAATGTAAAAAACCCACTCCCCCCTAATGTAAAATATGGCTCAACTTACCCCACTCTCCCATAATGTAAAATATGGCTCAACTTACCACACTTCCCCTAATGTAAAATATGGCTCAACTTACCCCACTCTCCCCTAATGTAAAATATGGCTCAACTTACCCCACTCTCCCCTAATGTAAAATATGGCTCAACTTACCCCACTCTCCCATAATGTAAAATATGGCTCAACTTACCACACTTCCCCTAATGTAAAATAAGGCTTAACTTACCCCACTCTCCCCTAATGTAAAATATGGCTCAACTTACCACACTTCCCCTAATGTCAAATATGGCTTATTAACTTACCCCACTCTCCCCTAATGTAAAATATGGCTCAACTTACCACACTTCCCCTAATGTAAAATATGGCTCAACTTACCCCACTCTCCCATAATGTAAAATATGGCTCAACTTACCACACTTCCCCTAATGTAAAATAAGGCTTAACTTACCCCACTCTCCCCTAATGTAAAATATGGCTCAACTTACCCCACTCCCCCCTAATGTAAAATTTGGCTCAACTTACCCCACACTCCCATAATGTAAAATATGGCTCAACTTACCCCACTCTCCCATAATGTAAAATATGGCTCAACTTACCCCACTCCCCCCTAATGTAAAATATGGCTCAACTTACCCCACTGTCCCTTAATGTAAAATATGGCTTAACTTACCACACTTCCCATAATGTAAAATATGGCTCAACTTACCCCACTCTCCCCTAATGTAAAATATGGCTCAACTTACCCCACTGTCCCTTAATGTAAAATATGGCTTAACTTACCCCACTCTCCCCTAATGTCAAATATGGCTTAACTTACCCCACTCTCCCCTAATGTAAAATATGGCTTATCTTACCCCACTGTCCCTTAATGTAAAATATGGCTTAACTTACCCCACTCTCCCCTAATGTAAAATATGGCTTAACTTACCCCACTTCCCCTAATGTAAAATATGGCTCAACTTACCCCACTCTCCCATAATGTAAAATATGGCTCAACTTACCCCACTGTCCCCTAATGTAAAATATGGCTTAACTTACCCCACTGTCCCTTAATGTAAAATATGGCTCAACTTACCCCACTGTCCCTTAATGTAAAATATGGCTCAACTTACCCCACTCTCCCCTAATGTAAAATATGGCTCAACTTACCCCACTCTCCCCTAATGTAAAATATGGCTCAACTTACCCCACTTCCCCTAATGTAAAATATGGCTCAACTTACCACACTCTCCCCTAATGTAAAATATGGCTCAACTTACCCCACTGTCCCCTAATGTAAAATATGGCTTAACTTACCACACTTCCCCTAGTGTAAAATATGGCTTAACTTACCACACTCTCCCCTAATGTAAAATATGGCTCAACTTACCCCACTGTCCCCTAATGTAAAATATGGCTTAACTTACCACACTTCCCCTAATGTAAAATATGGCTCAACTTACCACACTCTCCCCTAATGTAAAATATGGCTCAACTTACCCCACTGTCCCTTAATGTAAAATATGGCTTAACTTACCACACTTCCCCTAATGTAAAATATGGCTTAACTTACCACACTCTCCCCTAATGTAAAATATGGCTCAACTTACCCCACTGTCCCTTAATGTAAAATATGGCTCAACTTACCACACTCTCTCCTGCAAATCGGATCACACTGTACGATGGGGATGTGTAATTTGATTTAAACTTTTAATGTGTTCCTAATAGATTATCACATTTGGGTTCAATGGGTTCAAACAACAATGAAGTGGATACCCTGTCACTGTTTTGCTAAATAGCTGAGGGATGTGGCTGGAGAAATGTAATGTTACCATAAGCAAGGGATGTACCAATCGCAGATTGCCCCTTTAATATCTTGTTTTGACAGAGTATTTCTTCACGATATCTGGTGCGTAGCTATCTGGCAGATGGTGAAAACAGCCTGTGTTTGAGGAAGGGATGTCTTGTGTGATTAATGTCCTCAGCTCATTGTGTTTCTCAGTGGGGAAGAAATCAATAGGATGTTTAAGCCTTGAGACAATGGAGACATGGATTGTGTATGTCTTGCCCGTTCAGAGGGTGAATGGGCAAGACAAAAAAAGATGAAAGTGTCTTTGAACGGGGTACGGTAGTAGGTGCCAGGCGCACAAGTTTGCGTCAGGAACTGCTCAACACATGCTCCACAGTTTCCTGTGTGTATCCACCACCAAAAGGACATCCGTCCAACTGGACACAACTGTGGGGAAGCATCGGAGTCAACATGGGGCCAGCATCCCTGTGGAACGCTTTTGACACCTTGTAGTGTACCCAACAAATTGACACTGTTCAAAACAGGGTGCAAATCCATATTAGGAAGGTGTTCCTAATGTTTGTTATACTCGGTGTATATGACTGTGATTAGATGGAGTAAAAGCTAGGAGACTGGGTGACTGGGAGACCCTCGGGCCCCAGGATAACCTCTTAACGGGCTAGGGGGCAGTGTTCGGAGGTACGGAGAGCAGGCCCACCACTCCACCATGGACTCTAGCGGTCCGGGTGATCCCAAACAGGATAACCTCTAGCGGGCTAGGGGGCAGTGTTCGTAAGGCCTCCGCAGAGTTTCACACACCACTTCTTTAAAAGACCACAGGTACTACCCGCGTCTCTCTCTCAGTGTGCACCCTTTAAACACCTGCTAGAAAGTTACAGATCGCGAGGTCAGCCTCTGCGTCATTTGGCGTTGAAGAAGGACTGGTTGTCAGGCTGGTTAGAAGTTGGTAGAACGGGAGTGGTAAAAATGGGGCAAATTCTGACCAGTGGTGAAGAGGAAGTGTAACACACACGCACACACACACACACACACACACACACACACACACACACACAGGCACACACACACACACAGCCAATGGGGGGGGTAACAATGGGGAAGATTCTGGGCAGGATGGAGCTGTCCTTGGCCTGTACGCCTGAACCACAGCCAGTCCTAACCTTGTGTGTGTGTGTGTGTGTGTGTGTGTGTGTGTGTGTGTGTGTGTGTGTGTGTGAGAGAGAGTCTGTACCACAGCCAGTCTTAACCCTCTCTGCCACGCTGAGATTAGGGAGAAGAGGAGGCCTTTATACTTCGGACTATCCCGGAGGAGAGGGTACAGAGATGTGATGGAGGAATGAAGGATGGAAGAGAGAGAGAGGGAGGGGGTGAGAAATGGAAGGATAAAGGGAAGTAGATGGAGAGAGGGGACCCCTTTTTTTAAAAAATGTAAAAACGACATACCCAAATCTAACTGTCTGTAGCTCAGCACCTGAAGCAAGGATATACATATTCTTGGAACCATTTGAATGGAAACACTTTGAAGTTTGTAGAAATGTAAAATTAATGTTTAAGAATATAACACAACAGATCTGGTAAAAGATAATACAAATAAAGAAACAATCCTTTATTTGTTTTTCATCATCTTTGAAATACAATTTAGATTCTGACCACTAGATGGCAGCAGTGTATGTTGAGAGTTTTACACTGATTCAATGAACCATTGCATTTCTGTTGTATCAAAAATTCCCAAATTCGCCTAATTGTTTAATTAATAGATTTTCAAGTTCATAAATGTGCACTCTCCTCAAACAATAGCATGGTATTCTTTCACTGTAATGGCTACTGTAAATTGGACAGTGCAGTTAGATTAACAAGAATGTAAATTTTCGGCCCATATTTATTTATTTGTATTTTCTGTTTAACCTTTATTTAGCTAGGCAATTCAATTAAGAACAAATTCTTATTTACAAGAAAACGCAGGGACAGGGGCCTGGGATTAAAAAAATATAATAAAATAAATATAGGACAAAACACACATCACAACAAGAGAGACAACACAACGCTACATAAAGAGAGACCTAACACAACAACATAGCAAGGCAGCAACACATGACAACACAGCACGGTAGCAACTCAACGTGGTACATTATTGGGCACAGTCAACAGCACAAAGGGCAAGAAGGTAGAGACAACAATACATCACACAAAGCAGCCACAACTGTCAGTAAGAGTGTCCATGATTGAGTCTTTGAATGAAGAGATTGAGATAAAACTGTCCCGTTTGAGTGTTTGTTGCAGCTCGTTCCAGTCGCTAGCCGCAGCGAACTGAATAGAGGAGCGACCCAGGGATGTGTGTGCTTTGGGGACCTTTAACAGAATGTGACTGGCAGAACGGGTGTTGTATGTGGAGGATGAGGGCTGCAGTAGATATCTCAGATAGGGGGGAGTGAGGCCTAAGAGGGTTTTATAAATAAGCATCAATATAAATAAGCATCAACCAGTGGGTCTTGCGACGGGTATACAGAGATGACCAGTTTACAGAGGAGTATAGAGTGCAGTGATGTGTCCTATAAGGAGCATTGGTGTCAAATCTGATGGCCGAATGGTAAAGAACATCTAGCCGCTCCAGAGCACCCTTACCTGCCGATCATTAAATTATGTCTCCGTAATCTAGCATGGGTAGGACGGTCATCTGAATCAGGGTTTGTTTGGCAGCTGGCGTAAAAGAGGAGCGATTACAATAGAGGAAACAAAGTCTAGATTTAATTTAGCCTGCAGCTTTGATTTGTGCTGAGAGAAGGACAGTGTACCGTCTAGCCATACTCTCAAGCACTTGTATGAGGTGACTACCTCAAGCTCTAAGTCCTCTAATGTAGTAATAACACCTGTGGGAAGAGGGGCATTCCTCTTACCAAACCACATTACCTTTGTTTTGGAGTTGTTCAGAACAAGGTTAAGGCCAGAGAAAGCTTGTTGGGCACTAAGAAAGCTTTGTTGTAGAGCGTTTAACACAAAATCCGGGGAGGGGCCAGCTGAGTATAAGACTGTATCATCTGCATATAAATGAATGAGAGAGCTTCCTACTGCCTGAGCTATGTTGTTGATGTAAATTGAGAAGAGCGTTGGGCCTAGGATTGAGCCTTGGGGTACTCCCTTGGTGACAGGCAGTGGCTGAGACAGCAGATTTTCTGACGTTATACAATGCATTCTTTGAGAGAGGTAGTTAGCAAACCAGGCCAGCGACCCCTCAGAGACACCAATACTCCTTAGCTGACCCACAAGAATAGAATGGTCTACCGTATCAAAAGCAGAAGCCAAATCAATAAAAGTAGCAGCACAATGTTGTTTAGAATCAAGGGCAATGGTGATATCATTGAGGACCTTTAACTTCTTAGGGAGCGGCTGCATAGGTAACGGTTTTGGAGAGTCTGGCGTGCCCAAAGTAAAATGCCTGCCACTCAGGCCCAGAAAATAGGATATGCACATAATTAGTACTATTGGATAGGAAACACTCTGAAGTTTCTAAGAGTGTTAAGGTTGCAGTGACACATCCATAACCTGAGCGGAAACCAGATTGCATACCCGAGAGAACACAATAGACATCAAGAAAGCCAGTCAGTTGATCAATGACAGTTTTTGTTCAACACTTTTGATAAACAGGACAAAATAAAAACAGGCCTATAACAGTTAGGATCAGCTTGAATAAAGGATGAACTGTGGCTGCCTTCCAAGCAATGGGAACCTCCCCAGAAAGGAGAGACAGGTTAAAAAGGTTGGAGATAGGCTTGGCGATGATAGGGGCTGCAACCTTAAAGAAGAAAGGGTCTAAACCATCTGACCCAGATGATTTTTTGGGGTAAAGTTTAATGAGCTCCTTTAGTACCTTTGACTCAGTGACCGCCTGCAGGGAGAAACTTTGTAGCAGGGCAGGGGACAAGGATGGAGAAGCATCGGGGATAGTCGCATTAGAAGGGTTGGGAGATGAGGCAATGCTGGACGGGCAGGGAGGCATGGCTGAAACAAATAGGAATCCTGACTTAATGAAGTGGTGATTAAAGAGCTCAGCCATGTGCTTCTTGTCAGTAACAACCACATCATCAACATTAAGGAACATGGGCAGCAGTGAGGAGGAGGGTTTATTCTCCAGGTCTTTAACCGTTTTCAAGAACATCTTAGTGTTAGACGAACAGAGAGAGAACAGCTCCTTAAAGTAACTAACTTTGGCCTTCCGGATAGCCTGAGCGCACTTCTTTCTCATTTGCCTGAACGATAGCCAGTCAGCCTGAGTATGCGTGTGCCGAGCCTTTCGCCAAATGGAATTCTTGAGGTGGAGTAACTCTGCAAGATCACGGTCGAACCAGAGGCTGAACCTGTTTATAATTCTGATTTTCATTATGGGGGAGTGTTTGTTAACAATATCACAGAAAATGTAAAAAAAATTGTCCAAGCGTCTTCAACAGAGGGGATCAAGCTGATTCTATACCATTTTACAGAGGCCAGTTCATGAAGGAAAGCTTGCTCATTAAAGTTTTTTAGCAAGTGTCTATGACAAATCAGGACAGGTCGTTTCACTGAGCAGCCATCATGAACACAGGCTGTAAAACAGTGATCACTAAGGTCATTACAGAAAACACCAGATTGATATCTATCAGGATTATTTGTAAGGATAACATTTTCTGGGTGTTTGGAGTCATACCTTGTGGGATTGGTGATAATCTGAGAAAGATTTATTGAGTCCCATCGCTTTAAGACCTGGTCAGTTGGTTTAAGCATGTCCCAGTTTATGTCACCTAGCAGGACAAATTCAGACGTAAAATCAAATTGTTTGAGAACAGACTTGCTGGAGACAACCGAGCACTGAAGATGATCCTGGGTAAAGATTGCCACTCCACCACCTTTGGAAGATCTGTCTTGCCGAAAAAGGCTATTACCAGAAAGGTTAACATCAGTATTCAAAACACTCTTCCTTAACCACGTCTCAGTAATGACCAACACATCTGGATTGGAGTTGATATCACACGTCTATGTCCTGGGAAATGTTGTTGTTACTAACAACCTCATGCTAATCACATTAGCCTACGTTAGCTCAACTGTCCTGCGGGGGGGCGATCCCTTAAACAAGACGCATGGTCAAGACGCGGCTAAATTAAACATCCTTATAAGAACCACGTGGTTTTGATAAATGATGAATATATGTGTTGACATTTTTTGTCAATTTTTTTTTCAGTTTGCGCATCAGTTCGATTTCATTTAGCTGTTATCCTTTGTCCTAACAGTTAACCACATTTGTGTATCTTTCACTTGCTTGACACACGTTGAAATACCTTGGTATAGTCTGTTTTTCTCATTATTGTGTCCCGTGGTCTTCTTCAGCACCGCTGTGAAGAACAACAGCGTGTAGATGCTTAATTTAGAGGGAGGGAGCTCCCGACTCTCTTTGTTCATGGTGGCGGTCAGACTTGATTTCTTTGCAAGCAACTTGTTTGCCAATGACCATGGAAATTGTCCATGGTGACGTTTCTCCCCCCTTTGCCAACATTAGATTCCACAGGCCTCATCACCCATCTCTCTCTGACACTCACTGCTGCCCAATCTGGATCTTTTGCCAGACATTGAAAGCCGTTCAGCGTGGACAATTATGTCCTCTCTCACTGTGTGTAGCCTATTCCCAGTAAGCCAGAAGAGACTGATAAGACTGCTGTGATTCGGTGGACTGATATAGATGTCTCTGCCTGGCCGGTTCCCCTCTCTCCACTGGTATTCTCTGCCTCTAACCCTATTACAGGGGCTGAGTCACTGGCTTACTGGGCTGGATTTCTGTACAGTACTCTGTGACATCAGCTGATGTAAGAAGGGCTTTATCAATACATTTGATTAATATACTATTTAGAGATTTAAGAACAGATCATTACAATAGATTGTCCTGCCCTGTTCTTCATTCACAATTGGTGATTACATAATTATTCCTCATTCGCTTCCCCTCCTTCATCAATTCACCCATTCATACTTTTACTTCATGTATTTCATCTGTTGCAATATGTGTGGAATTAGTTTAGGTTCAGTTTAGCTTTAGTTTAGGTTCAGTTTCCAGGAAATTACCGGAGAGGATTATCAGCTGGGCACTTTCAACTGTTGGGAGAAGGAGCGCAGCAGGCCCAACTGTTGGGAGAAGGAGCGCAGCAGGCCCAACTGCTGGGAGAAGGCGCGCAGCAGGCCCAACTGTTGGGAGAAGGAGCGCAGCAGGCCCAACTGTTGGGAGAAGGAGCGCAGCAGGCCCAACTGTTGGTAGAAGGAGCATAGCAGGCCCAACTGGTGGGAGAAGGTGCGTAGCAGGCCCAACTGTTGGTAGAAGGAGCATAGCAGGCCCAACTGGTGGGAGAAGGTGCGTAGCAGGCCCAACTGTTGGGAGAAGGAGCGCAGCAGGCCCAACTGTTGGGAGAATGATGGGCAATGGGGGGAAACCATTAAAAAGTGGCATGTTTTCCTAAAACTGGTTATAACTCCAGTTCTGTTTGTGATAATTAGATCCTAACACCAACAATGTCACGTCCTGATCTGTTTCACCTGTCTTTGTGATTGTCTCCACACCCCCTCCAGGTGTCGTCCATCTTCCCCATTATCCCCTGTGTATTTATACCGGTGTTCTCTGTTTGTCTGTTGCCAGTTTGTAATGCTGTGTACTGACGACAAAAAGGAGTCAGACGCAGGAGAGTTGAGATGCGAAAAAGGAGCGGTGATGACTAGTAAACCGGTGACGTCGACCGCCGAACACCGTCCGAACAAGGAAAGGGGCCAACTTCGGCCGAATTCGTGACACAGTTCGTCTTGTTTGTCAAATCAACCAGCGTTTTTTCTATCAACTCCTGCTTTTCCCCAGTATCTCTTTTCTCGTCCTCCTGGTTTTGACCCTTGCCTGCCCCTGACCCTGAGCCTGTCTGCCGTCCTGTACCTTTGCCCCTGCTGCTGTAAGAAACATTGTTACTTCAACACGGTCTGCATCTGGGTCTTACCTTGATACCTGATAGACAGTTTGTTATTTAGACTGATTTTTGAAAAGTCAAGAACGGAGGTGGACATGACTTAAAAAATGGCAGAGTAATAAAACAATTATAATCATGAGCAGTCAAGATGACGGCTTTAGCGGTTCTAGTGTTAATAGTTGTGATAGAAGAAGCTGAGGATGGATCAACAACATTGTAGTTACTCCACAATTACTAACCTAAATGACAGAGTGGAAAGAAGGAAGCCTGTACAGAATACAAAATATTCCAAAACATGTATCCTGTTTACAACAAGGCACTAAATTAATACTGCAAAGAATGTGGCAAAGAAATTAACTTTATGTCCTGAATACAAAGCATTAAGTTTGGGGCAAATCCAACACTACACATCACTGAGTACCACTCTTCATATTTTCAGTCAAGGGGGTGGCTGCATTTTGACTCAGGGGTGTGAATACTTACGTAAATTAGGTAAGACACAGTGAGTATTGGGACAGTGCTTTTATAGTTTTGGCTCTGTTACTCCAGCAATTTGGATCTGAAATTATAAATAATATATTGTCTCATTTTGGAGTCACTTTCACTGTAAACCCTTCTGGACTCGTTATATATCAAACGCCCCCAAGACATGCCATCCTCCCCTGTTATTGTCATGGTGAGAGGTTAGCATGTCTTGGGTGTATGATATAAAATGCTAACCTCCCCTGTTATTGTAATGGTGAGAGGTTGGCATGTCTTGGGGGTATGATATAAAATGCTAACCTCCCCTGTTATTGTAATGGTGAGAGGTTGGCATGTCTTGGGGTATGATATAAAATGCTAACCTCCCCTGTTATTGCAATGGTGAGAGGTTAGCATGTCTTGGGGTATGATATAAAATGCTATCCTCCCTGTTATTGTAATGGTGAGAGGTTAGCATGTCTTGGGGGTATGATATAAAATGCTAACCTCCTGTTATTGTAATGGTGAGAGGTTAGCATGTCTTGGGAGTATGATATAAAATGCTAACCTCCTGTTATTGTAATGATGAGAGGTTAGCATGTCTTGGGGGTATGATATAACATGCTAACCTCCCCTGTTATTGTAATGGTGAGAGGTTAGCATGTCTGGGGGGGTATGATATTTCTGCGTCTCTAACTTTCTAACTCATCATAACTCACGATTCATTCAGGATTATCCGTAACCATGGCAGCATCCACATTAATGTAGAAGTGATTTGAAACATATTCTATTCTTATTTACAATAAAAGTGACTCCAAAATGACACAATACATTATTTAACCATTCATTTCTATTGGGCACACAATAATCTGAAGTACAATCAAAACAAACAGCAAATGCATCCAACAAGTTTGTAGAGTCACAAGCTCGATGTAATCATTGCGTGCAATGAATACCCATACTGTATTGAATGTGTCCTAATAATTTTGATCCGCTAACTGTACAAAATATGTTGTAATTTCTTAACGGTTCACCCGATATGGATGAAAATACCTGACAGTCTGCATTTTAACCTCGTAGTCATCGTGCTGGAGAACAGAGCCAAAATAACAACAATTGTGTCACTATCTCAATACTTTTGTGGCTCCCGAGTAGCGCAGCAGTCTAAGGCACTGCATCTCAATGTAAGAAGCGTCACTACAGTACCTGGTTTGATTCCAGGCTGTATCACATCCGGCAGTGATTGGGAGTCCCATAGGGCGGCGTACAATTGACCCAGCATTGTCCGGGTTTGTCCGGGGTAGGCCGTCATTGTAAATGTATTCCTAACTGATTTTGCTAGTTAAATAAAGGTTAAATAAATGTTTTTTAACAATTCTGTATTTAATTTTCAGTACATTCGCAAACATTTCTAAAAACATGTTCGCACTACATTTTATCCATTTTTAATTCAGGCGGTAACAAAATTAGGAATATGTCAAGTAGGGGAATCGTTCTGAAGGCTCTGTACTTCATATTATTGTTTTGCTCGGAGGGCCAAATGAAATCACCCACGGGCCAAATGAAATCAACCACGGGCCAAAGTCATCCCGTGAGGCCACCATTTGGGGAACTCTGGTATTCACCGTCCAACAAAATGCTTACTTGCAGGTTTCTTGTCAGCAATGCAACTACCAAGTGAAATATATCAACAAATTACCTCTCAGCTCCCCAGATAATGAATGGTACTACATAAAATTGGATAATGCTATACCTTTCTCTTGTGCGAGAACTTGGATTCATCTATCACCACCAATCTCAGTAGAGAACTTGGATTCATCTATCACCCCCAATCTCAGTAGAGAACCTGGATTCATCAATCACCACCAATCTCTCGTAGAGAACTTGACCCAATTTGGAAAACCTTCCTCCTCTTGAACCTCCTCAGGGCTTTGTTGTAGACCTTCAACAATGAGAGGTAAGACAAATGTTAGTGATATAAGAAGACTTCAGTGATCCACCAAAATCATTTCTCACTTAGGGTGCCAAATCGTCTCGAGTTGACACTGCTCGTGTCTTACGTGGAAATACACTTTAACGAAAGTTGTCACAAAATAACTTGACTTTTGAGTTTGTCAGTTGTTGCCGATTTGCACTGTAATGCACTGTAAACATGTTTACATTTTATAAAAAATATCCAGTCAGTAAAACGGGCTTTTAAAAAAAGAATTGAGTTATTATCAAAGTAATAAAGTGACAGGTTGATTATCAAAATAGTTGGTTAAGTTGCAGCTCTAAAAAAACAGTACTCAAAACACATTTGTAACCACTTGTATTTTATTGGCCTGAACAGTGTAGGCTCACAAGAATAATACATTAGGGCAGCAGCAGTGGTGCAAGCCTCCCCAGTCACGCCATCCTGCCCCAACCCGGCCTGCTACCACGACAAGTAACCTAAATACCTGGTGGAAAGAAACTGGTGGGGATGGGAGGTGAAGCAAGCTACAAGTTGTGCATTTTGGAAAGCCTCTTTTGGCTGTAAATAATGCATGAAATATCCCTAAAGACTGATTATTAAAAAAACACACCCTTTTTTTTTTTTACACAGTTTGTAAGTGAGAAAAAAAAATTCCTCCGATTGAAGATAGGTAAACAAAAGCTGGTGGCTTTCTTCAGAATTGCTCATAGTTTCTGGTGTTGATCGACAACCAATGCACCACTCACCTTTCTCAGGCTTTTCGTCATTCTTGTCAGGGTCCTTGAGCGCCGTGCAATGCCATCCTCTTTCATATCAACTTGCCTCAAGTGTAGTCCCTGTGGAAATCTGCAACGTTGCAACAAATATTGAAATGATTTCTGGAAACCCTTCTAGAGCCCCTGATCGTGGATCACTTTCTAAAGATGTCGGATAAATATTTGTTTTCACCAGGCAAGTCAGATAAGGACAAATGCTTGTATACAATGACGGCTTACAACCGGCCAAACCCGGAACGACGCTGGGCCAATTGTGCGCCGGCGCCTGTGGGACTCCCAATCAACGGCCGGTTGTGATACAGCCTGGATTCAAACCTGGGTGTCTGTAGTGACCCCTCTAGCGCTGAGATGCTGCGCCACTCGGAAGCCCATTGTCCAAAACGCTGTTAGTGTCTCAAATTCATTAACCGACCGATGAAGACATGTTACCCAATCCGTAAGTGGAACCCGAGAATGGCTAAACATTGAATCCTTCCCGGATGGAGAAAGTCGGAGTCTGATGACGAAAGAGCATTTCTAGCCAGATGTAAAACATTCCTGTTTTGATAAGTTTAATAGAGTAAGTGGGGTCTGCTCTATACCAAATTAGCATACCCCCTGAGTCCCTTCCCTGTTACACACCTGGTAGTTTGGTGGATGGGACTACCAGCTGGGGTGGACTGTTCGGCTGTGGTGTCGAGACTTTGGTCGGAGGCTGAGGTGGGCTGTTCAGCTGGCTTCTCTGCGGAAGTGGCCACCTCTCTAATGGGTTGTTCTCTGTCACAAGTCATTTCCCTCACCCTCTCCTCCAGGATCCTCTCCTCTACTGCTCTGTTCTTCTCCTGCTCCTGCTCTTTCTCCTGTTGATGTTGTCTCGCCACAGTCCAGAGTGCAGATATGTCTCTCTCCACCTCCAGCTCTTCGGGTCTGGTTGAGGGGGTGTTGTTGAGCTGGACTATTTTTTGTGCTGACTGGAGTGTGTTCACCTGCTGTTCCAGCTCCACCTGCCTTCCCTCCAGCCGGGAGAATTTATCCATAATTTCAGTGAGGGAGTAGTACTCTGTGCTGAGAGGTTGACTTTCCGCTTGGTGTTGCTCATCTGTGGGCTTGAATAATGAAGAGGTCTGGTCTGACACGTTATGGGTGGGGGTATCTTTCTTCATGAGAGAGCTTATCCTGCTGAGATATCTCTTCGTTAATGTGAAAGTCCAGCTGAAACTATTTGGGATTACACTGTAAAATGACTGATCTTAACAGAGGGGTAGTTAAGCACTGTGTCATGCCAGGGGATGGTCTGGTTAATATAGCACTGTGCCATGCCAGGGGATGGTCTGGTTAATATAGCACTGTGCCATGCCAGGGGATGGTCTGGTTAATATAGCACTGTGCCATGCCAGGGGATGGTCTGGTTAATATAGCACTGTGTCATGCCAGGGGATGGTCTGTGTTAATATAGCACTGTGCCATGCCAGGGGATGGTCTGGTTACCTCCATCATATTATATTGATGTTGTGTTACCTCCATCATATTATATTGGTGTTGTGTTGTGTTACCTCCATCATATTTTAATTGTGTTGTGTTGTGTTACCTCCATCATATTATATTGGTGTTGTGTTACCTCCATCATATTATATTGGTGTTGTGTTGCCTCCATCATATTATATTGGTGTTGTGTTGTGTTACCTCCATCATATTATATTGGTGTTGTGTTGTGTTACCTCCATCATATTATATTAGTGTTGTGTTACCTCCATCATATTATATTGGTGTTGTGTTACCTCCATCATATTATATTGGTGTTGTGTTGTGTTACCTCCATCATATTATATTGGTGTTGTGTTGTGTTACCTCCATCATATTATATTGGTGTTGTGTTGTGTTACCCCCATCATATTATATTGGTGTTGTGTTGCCTCCATCATATTATATTGGTGTTGTGTTGTGTTACCTCCATCATATTTTAATTGTGTTGTGTTGTGTTACCTCCATCATATTATATTGGTGTTGTGTTACCTCCATCATATTATATTGGTTTTGTGTTGCCTCCATCATATTATATTGGTGTTGTGTTACCTCCATCATATTATATTGGTGTTGTGTTACCTCCATCATATTATATTGGTGTTGTGTTACCTCCATCATATTATATTGGTGTTGTGTTGTGTTACCTCCATCATATTATATTGGTGTTGTGTTGTGTTACCTCCATCATATTATATTGGTGTTGTGTTGCCTCCATCATATTATATTGGTGTTGTGTTGTGTTACCTCCATCATATTATATTGGTGTTGTGTTGTGTTACCTCCATCATATTATAGTGGTGTTGTATTGTGTTACCTCCATCATATTATAGTGGTGTTGTGTTGTGTTACCTACATCATAATACATTGGTGTTGTGTTGTTTTACCTCCATCATATTATATTGGTGTTGTGTTACCTCCATCATATTATATTGGTGTTGTGTTACCTCCATCATATTATATTGGTGTTGTGTTGTGATACCTCCATCATATTATATTGGTGTTGTGTTGTTTTACCTCCATCATATTATATTGGTGTTGTGTTACCTCCATCATATTATATTGGTGTTGTGTTGTGTTTTACCTCCATCATATTATATTGGTGTTGTGTTGTGTTACCTCCATCATATTATAGTGGTGTTGTGTTACCTCCATCATATTATATTGGTGTGGTGTTGTGTTTTACCTCCATCATATTATATTGGTGTTGTGTTGTGTTACCTCCATCATATTATATTGGTGTTGTGTTGTGTTTTACCTCCATTATATTATATTGGTGTTGTGTTGTGTTACCTCCATCATATTATAGTGGTGTTGTGTTACCTCCATCATATTATATTGGTGTTGTGTTGTGTTTTACCTCCATCATATTATATTTGTGTTGTGTTGTGTTACCTCCATCATATTATATTGGTGTTGTGTTGTGTTACCTCCATCATATTATAGTGGAGATGTGTTGTGTTACCTCCATCATATTATAGTGGTGTTGTGTTGTGTTACCTACATCATATTATATTGGTGTTGTGGTACCTCCATCATATAATAGTGGTGTTGTGTTGTGTTACCTTCGTCATATTATAGATGTGTTTTGTTGTGTTACCTCCATCATATTATATTGGTGTTGTGTTGTGTTACCTATATCATATTATATTGGTGTTGTGTTACCTCCATCATATTATATTGGTGTTGTGTTACATCCATCATATTATATTGGTGTGGTGTTGCGTTACCTCCATCAAATTATATTGGTGTTGTGTTTCCTCCATCATATTATATTGGTGTTGTGTTGTGTTACCTCCATCATATTATATTGGTGTTGTGTTGTGTTACCTCCATCATATTATATTGAAGTTGTGTTGTGTTACAACCATCATATTATATTGGTGTTGTGTTACCTCCATCATATTATATTGGTGTTGTGTTACCTCCATCATATTATATTGGTGTTGTGTTACCTCCATCATATTATATTGGTGTTGTGTTGTGTTACCTCCATCATATTATATTGGTGTTGTGTTGTGTTACCTCCATCATATTATATTGGTGTTGTGTTGCCTCCATCATATTATATTGGTGTTGTGTTGTGTTACCTCCATCATATTATATTGGTGTTGTTTTGTGTTACCTCCATCATATTATAGTGGTGTTGTATTGTGTTACCTCCATCATATTATAGTGGTGTTGTGTTGTGTTACCTCAATCATAATACATTGGTGTTGTGATGTGATACCTCAATCATATTATATTGGTGTTGTGTTGTGTTACCTCCATCATATTATATTGGTGTTGTGTTGTGTTACCTCCATCATATTATATTGGTGTTGTGTTGCCTCCATCATATTATATTGGTGTTGTGTTGTGTTACCTCCATCATATTATATTGGTGTTGTGTTGTGTTACCTCCATCATATTATAGTGGTGTTGTATTGTGTTACCTCCATCATATTATAGTGGTGTTGTGTTGTGTTACCTACATCATAATACATTGGTGTTGTGTTGTTTTACCTCCATCATATTATATTGGTGTTGTGTTACCTCCATCATATTATATTGGTGTTGTGTTGTGATACATCCATCATATTATATTGGTGTTGTGTTGTTTTACCTCCATCATATTATATTGGTGTTGTGTTACCTCCATCATATTATATTGGTGTTGTGTTGTGTTTTACCTCCATCATATTATATTGGTGTTGTGTTGTGTTACCTCCATCATATTATAGTGGTGTTGTGTTACCTCCATCATATTATATTGGTGTTGTGTTGTGTTTTACCTCCATCATATTATATTGGTGTTGTGTTGTGTTTTACCTCCATTATATTATATTGGTGTTGTGTTGTGTTACCTCCATCATATTATAGTGGTGTTGTGTTACCTCCATCATATTATATTGGTGTTGTGTTGTGTTTTACCTCCATCATATTATATTTGTGTTGTGTTGTGTTACCTCCATCATATTATATTGGTGTTGTGTTGTGTTACCTCCATCATATTATAGTGGAGATGTGTTGTGTTACCTCCATCATATTATAGTGGTGTTGTGTTGTGTTACCTACATCATATTATATTGGTGTTGTGGTACCTCCATCATATAATAATAGTGGTGTTGTGTTGTGTTACCTTCATCATATTATAGATGTGTTTTGTTTGTATTTACCTCCATCATATTATATTGGTGTTGTGTTGTGTTACCTATATCATATTATATTGGTGTTGTGTTACCTCCATCATATTATATTGGTGTTGTGTTACATCCATCATATTATATTGGTGTGGTGTTGCGTTACCTCCATCAAATTATATTGGTGTTGTGTTTCCTCCATCATATTATATTGGTGTTGTGTTGTGTTACCTCCATCATATTATATTGGTGTTGTGTTGTGTTACCTCCATCATATTATATTGGTGTTGTGTTGTGTTACAACCATCATATTATATTGGTGTTGTGTTACCTCCATCATATTATATTGGTGTTGTGTTGTGTTACCTCCATCATATTATATTGGTGTTGTGTTACCTCCATCATATTATATTGGTGTTGTGTTGTGTTACCTCCATCATATTATATTGGTGTTGTGTTGTGTTACCTCCATCATATTATATTGGTGTTGTGTTGCCTCCATCATATTATATTGGTGTTGTGTTGTGTTACCTCCATCATATTATATTGGTGTTGTTTTGTGTTACCTCCATCATATTATAGTGGTGTTGTATTGTGTTACCTCCATCATATTATAGTGGTGCTGTGTTGTGTTACCTCCATCATAATACATTGGTGTTGTGATGTGATACCTCAATCATATTATATTGGTGTTGTGTTACCTCCATCATATTATATTGGTGTTGTGTTACCTCCATCATATTATATTGGTGTTGTGTTGTGATACCTCCATCATATTATATTGGTGTTGTGTTACATCCATCATATTATATTGGTGTGGTGTTGCGT
Organism: Brachymystax lenok tsinlingensis; assembly: GCA_030435695.1. NCBI lineage: Eukaryota > Metazoa > Chordata > Actinopteri > Salmoniformes > Salmonidae > Brachymystax > Brachymystax lenok. Next base: position 2,905,422 of record CM059799.1, read on the forward strand.
TACCTCCATCAAATTATATTGGTGTTGTGTTTCCTCCATCATATTATATTGGTGTTGTGTTGTGTTACCTCCATCATATTATATTGGTGTTGTGTTGTGTTACCTCCATCATATTATATTGGTGTTGTGTTGTGTTACAACCATCATATTATATTGGTGTTGTGTTACCTCCATCATATTATATTGGTGTTGTGTTGTGTTACCTCCATCATATTATATTGGTGTTGTGTTACCTCCATCATATTATATTGGTGTTGTGTTGTGTTACCTCCATCATATTATATTGGTGTTGTGTTGTGTTACCTCCATCATATTATATTGGTGTTGTGTTGCCTCCATCATATTATATTGGTGTTGTGTTGTTTTACCTCCATCATATTATATTGGTGTTGTTTTGTGTTACCTCCATCATTTTATAGTGGTGTTGTATTGTGTTACCTCCATCATATTATAGTGGTGCTGTGTTGTGTTACCTCCATCATATTATAGTGGAGATGTGTTGTGTTACCTCCATCATATTATAGTGGTGTTGTGTTGTGTTACCTACATCATATTATATTGGTGTTGTGGTACCTCCATCATATAATAGTGGTGTTGTGTTGTGTTACCTCCATCATATTATAGATGTGTTTTGTTGTGTTACCTCCATCATATTATATTGGTGTTGTGTTGTGTTACCTATATCATATTATATTGGTGTTGTGTTACCTCCATCATATTATATTGGTGTTGTGTTACATCCATCATATTATATTGGTGTGGTGTTGCGTTACCTCCATCAAATTATATTGGTGTTGTGTTTCCTCCATCATATTATATTGGTGTTGTGTTGTGTTACCTCCATCATATTATATTGGTGTTGTGTTGTGTTACCTCCATCATATTATATTGGTGTTGTGTTGTGTTACCTCCATCATATTATATTGGTGTTGTGTTGCCTCCATCATATTATATTGGTGTTGTGTTGTGTTACCTCCATCATATTATATTGGTGTTGTTTTGTGTTACCTCCATCATATTATAGTGGTGTTGTATTGTGTTACCTCCATCATATTATAGTGGTGCTGTGTTGTGTTACCTCCATCATAATACATTGGTGTTGTGATGTGATACCTCAATCATATTATATTGGTGTTGTGTTACCTCCATCATATTATATTGGTGTTGTGTTACCTCCATCATATTATATTGGTGTTGTGTTGTGATACCTCCATCATATTATATTGGTGTTGTGTTACATCCATCATATTATATTGGTGTGGTGTTGCGTTACCTCCATCAAATTATATTGGTGTTGTGTTTCCTCCATCATATTATATTGGTGTTGTGTTGTGTTACCTCCATCATATTATATTGGTGTTGTGTTGTGTTACCTCAATCATATTATATTGGTGTTGTGTTGTGTTACAACCATCATATTATATTGGTGTTGTGTTACCTCCATCATATTATATTGGTGTTGTGTTGTGTTACCTCCATCATATTATATTGGTGTTGTGTTACCTCCATCATATTATATTGGTGTTGTGTTGTGTTACCTCCATCATATTATATTGGTGTTGTGTTGTGTTACCTCCATCATATTATATTGGTGTTGTTTTGTGTTACCTCCATCATTTTATAGTGGTGTTGTATTGTGTTACCTCCATCATATTATATTGGTGTTGTTTTGTGTTACCTCCATCATTTTATAGTGGTGTTGTATTGTGTTACCTCCATCATATTATAGTGGTGCTGTTGTTTGTTACCTCCATCATATTATAGTGGAGATGTGTTGTGTTACCTCCATCATATTATAGTGGTGTTGTGTTGTGTTACCTACATCATATTATATTGGTGTTGTGGTACCTCCATCATATAATAGTGGTGTTGTGTTGTGTTACCTCCATCATATTATAGATGTGTTTTGTTGTGTTACCTCCATCATATTATATTGGTGTTGTGTTGTGTTACCTATATCATATTATATTGGTGTTGTGTTACCTCCATCATATTATATTGGTGTTGTGTTACATCCATCATATTATATTGGTGTGGTGTTGCGTTACCTCCATCAAATTATATTGGTGTTGTGTTTCCTCCATCATATTATATTGGTGTTGTGTTGTGTTACCTCCATCATATTATATTGGTGTTGTGTTGTGTTACCTCCATCATATTATATTGGTGTTGTGTTGTGTTACAACCATCATATTATATTGGTGTTGTGTTACCTCCATCATATTATATTGGTGTTGTGTTGTGTTACCTCCATCATATTATATTGGTGTTGTGTTACCTCCATCATATTATATTGGTGTTGTGTTGTGTTACCTCCATCATATTATATTGGTGTTGTGTTGTGTTACCTCCATCATATTATATTGGTGTTGTGTTGCCTCCATCATATTATATTGGTGTTGTGTTGTGTTACCTCCATCATATTATATTGGTGTTGTTTTGTGTTACCTCCATCATATTATAGTGGTGTTGTATTGTGTTACCTCCATCATATTATAGTGGTGCTGTGTTGTGTTACCTCCATCATAATACATTGGTGTTGTGATGTGATACCTCAATCATATTATATTGGTGTTGTGTTGTGTTACCTCCATCATATTATATTGGTGTTGTGTTGTGTTACAACCATCATATTATATTGGTGTTGTGTTACCTCCATCATATTATATTGGTGTTGTGTTGTGTTACCTCCATCATATTATATTGGTGTTGTGTTACCTCCATCATATTATATTGGTGTTGTGTTGTGTTACCTCCATCATATTATATTGGTGTTGTGTTGTGTTACCTCCATCATATTATATTGGTGTTGTGTTGCCTCCATCATATTATATTGGTGTTGTGTTGTGTTACCTCCATCATATTATATTGGTGTTGTTTTGTGTTACCTCCATCATATTATAGTGGTGTTGTATTGTGTTACCTCCATCATATTATAGTGGTGCTGTGTTGTGTTACCTCCATCATAATACATTGGTGTTGTGATGTGATACCTCAATCATATTATATTGGTGTTGTGTTACCTCCATCATATTATATTGGTGTTGTGTTACCTCCATCATATTATATTGGTGTTGTGTTGTGATACCTCCATCATATTATATTGGTGTTGTGTTACATCCATCATATTATATTGGTGTGGTGTTGCGTTACCTCCATCAAATTATATTGGTGTTGTGTTTCCTCCATCATATTATATTGGTGTTGTGTTGTGTTACCTCCATCATATTATATTGGTGGTGTGTTGTGTTACCTCCATCATATTATATTGGTGTTGTGTTGTGTTACAACCATCATATTATATTGGTGTTGTGTTACCTCCATCATATTATATTGGTGTTGTGTTGTGTTACCTCCATCATATTATATTGGTGTTGTGTTACCTCCATCATATTATATTGGTGTTGTGTTGTGTTACCTCCATCATATTATATTGGTGTTGTGTTGTGTTACCTCCATCATATTATATTGGTGTTGTGTTGCCTCCATCATATTATATTGGTGTTGTGTTGTGTTACCTCCATCATATTATATTGGTGTTGTTTTGTGTTACCTCCATCATTTTATAGTGGTGTTGTATTGTGTTACCTCCATCATATTATAGTGGTGCTGTGTTGTGTTACCTCCATCATATTATAGTGGAGATGTGTTGTGTTACCTCCATCATATTATAGTGGTGTTGTGTTGTGTTACCTACATCATATTATATTGGTGTTGTGGTACCTCCATCATATAATAGTGGTGTTGTGTTGTGTTACCTCCATCATATTATAGATGTGTTTTGTTGTGTTACCTCCATCATATTATATTGGTGTTGTGTTGTGTTACCTATATCATATTATATTGGTGTTGTGTTACCTCCATCATATTATATTGGTGTTGTGTTACATCCATCATATTATATTGGTGTGGTGTTGCGTTACCTCCATCAAATTATATTGGTGTTGTGTTTCCTCCATCATATTATATTGGTGTTGTGTTGTGTTACCTCCATCATATTATATTGGTGTTGTGTTGTGTTACCTCCATCATATTATATTGGTGTTGTGTTGTGTTACAACCATCATATTATATTGGTGTTGTGTTACCTCCATCATATTATATTGGTGTTGTGTTGTGTTACCTCCATCATATTATATTGGTGTTGTGTTACCTCCATCATATTATATTGGTGTTGTGTTGTGTTACCTCCATCATATTATATTGGTGTTGTGTTGTGTTACCTCCATCATATTATATTGGTGTTGTGTTGCCTCCATCATATTATATTGGTGTTGTGTTGTGTTACCTCCATCATATTATATTGGTGTTGTTTTGTGTTACCTCCATCATATTATAGTGGTGTTGTATTGTGTTACCTCCATCATATTATAGTAGTGCTGTGTTGTGTTACCTCCATCATAATACATTGGTGTTGTGATGTGATACCTCAATCATATTATATTGGTGTTGTGTTACCTCCATCATATTATATTGGTGTTGTGTTACCTCCATCATATTATATTGGTGTTGTGTTGTGATACCTCCATCATATTATATTGGTGTTGTGTTACATCCATCATATTATATTGGTGTGGTGTTGCGTTACCTCCATCAAATTATATTGGTGTTGTGTTTCCTCCATCATATTATATTGGTGTTGTGTTGTGTTACCTCCATCATATTATATTGGTGTTGTGTTGTGTTACCTCCATCATATTATATTGGTGTTGTGTTGTGTTACAACCATCATATTATATTGGTGTTGTGTTACCTCCATCATATTATATTGGTGTTGTGTTGTGTTACCTCCATCATATTATATTGGTGTTGTGTTACCTCCATCATATTATATTGGTGTTGTGTTGTGTTACCTCCATCATATTATATTGGTGTTGTGTTGTGTTACCTCCATCATATTATATTGGTGTTGTTTTGTGTTACCTCCATCATTTTATAGTGGTGTTGTATTGTGTTACCTCCATCATATTATATTGGTGTTGTTTTGTGTTACCTCCATCATTTTATAGTGGTGTTGTATTGTGTTACCTCCATCATATTATAGTGGTGCTGTGTTGTGTTACCTCCATCATATTATAGTGGAGATGTGTTGTGTTACCTCCATCATATTATAGTGGTGTTGTGTTGTGTTACCTACATCATATTATATTGGTGTTGTGGTACCTCCATCATATAATAGTGGTGTTGTGTTGTGTTACCTCCATCATATTATAGATGTGTTTTGTTGTGTTACCTCCATCATATTATATTGGTGTTGTGTTGTGTTACCTATATCATATTATATTGGTGTTGTGTTACCTCCATCATATTATATTGGTGTTGTGTTACATCCATCATATTATATTGGTGTGGTGTTGCGTTACCTCCATCAAATTATATTGGTGTTGTGTTTCCTCCATCATATTATATTGGTGTTGTGTTGTGTTACCTCCATCATATTATATTGGTGTTGTGTTGTGTTACCTCCATCATATTATATTGGTGTTGTGTTGTGTTACAACCATCATATTATATTGGTGTTGTGTTACCTCCATCATATTATATTGGTGTTGTGTTGTGTTACCTCCATCATATTATATTGGTGTTGTGTTACCTCCATCATATTATATTGGTGTTGTGTTGTGTTACCTCCATCATATTATATTGGTGTTGTGTTGTGTTACCTCCATCATATTATATTGGTGTTGTGTTGCCTCCATCATATTATATTGGTGTTGTGTTGTGTTACCTCCATCATATTATATTGGTGTTGTTTTGTGTTACCTCCATCATATTATAGTGGTGTTGTATTGTGTTACCTCCATCATATTATAGTGGTGCTGTGTTGTGTTACCTCCATCATAATACATTGGTGTTGTGATGTGATACCTCAATCATATTATATTGGTGTTGTGTTACCTCCATCATATTATATTGGTGTTGTGTTACCTCCATCATATTATATTGGTGTTGTGTTGTGATACCTCCATCATATTATATTGGTGTTGTGTTACATCCATCATATTATATTGGTGTGGTGTTGCGTTACCTCCATCAAATTATATTGGTGTTGTGTTTCCTCCATCATATTATATTGGTATTGTGTTGTGTTACCTCCATCATATTATATTGGTGTTGTGTTGTGTTACCTCCATCATATTATATTGGTGTTGTGTTGTGTTACAACCATCATATTATATTGGTGTTGTGTTACCTCCATCATATTATATTGGTGTTGTGTTGTGTTACCTCCATCATATTATATTGGTGTTGTGTTACCTCCATCATATTATATTGGTGTTGTGTTGTGTTACCTCCATCATATTATATTGGTGTTGTGTTGTGTTACCTCCATCATATTATATTGGTGTTGTGTTGCCTCCATCATATTATATTGGTGTTGTGTTGTGTTACCTCCATCATATTATATTGGTGTTGTTTTGTGTTACCTCCATCATTTTATAGTGGTGTTGTATTGTGTTACCTCCATCATATTATAGTGGTGCTGTGTTGTGTTACCTCCATCATAATACATTGGTGTTGTGATGTGATACCTCAATCATATTATATTGGTGTTGTGTTACCTCCATCATATTATATTGGTGTTGTGTTACCTCCATCATATTATATTGGTGTTGTGTTGTGTTACCTCCATCATATTATAGTGGTGTTGTATTGTGTTACCTCCATCATATTATAGTGGTGTTGTGTTGTGTTACCTACATCATAATACATTGGTGTTGTGTTGTTTTACCTCCATCATATTATATTGGTGTTGTGTTACCTCCATCATATTATATTGGTGTTGTGTTGTGTTACCTCCATCATATTATATTGGTGTTGTGTTGTGTTACCTCCATCATATTATATTGGTGTTGTGTTGCCTCCATCATATTATATTGGTGTTGTGTTGTGTTACCTCCATCATATTATATTGGTGTTGTTTTGTGTTACCTCCATCATATTATAGTGGTGTTGTATTGTGTTACCTCCATCATATTATAGTGGTGTTGTGTTGTGTTACCTCCATCATAATACATTGGTGTTGTGATGTGATACCTCAATCATATTATATTGGTGTTGTGTTGTGTTACCTCCATCATATTATATTGGTGTTGTGTTGTGTTACCTCCATCATATTATATTGGTGTTGTGTTGCCTCCATCATATTATATTGGTGTTGTGTTGTGTTACCTCCATCATATTATATTGGTGTTGTGTTGTGTTACCTCCATCATATTATAGTGGTGTTGTATTGTGTTACCTCCATCATATTATAGTGGTGTTGTGTTGTGTTACCTACATCATAATACATTGGTGTTGTGTTGTTTTACCTCCATCATATTATATTGGTGTTGTGTTACCTCCATCATATTATATTGGTGTTGTGTTGTGATACCTCCATCATATTATATTGGTGTTGTGTTGTTTTACCTCCATCATATTATATTGGTGTTGTGTTACCTCCATCATATTATATTGGTGTTGTGTTGTGTTTTACCTCCATCATATTATATTGGTGTTGTGTTGTGTTACCTCCATCATATTATAGTGGTGTTGTGTTACCTCCATCATATTATATTGGTGTTGTGTTGTGTTTTACCTCCATCATATTATATTGGTGTTGTGTTGTGTTTTACCTCCATTATATTATATTGGTGTTGTGTTGTGTTACCTCCATCATATTATAGTGGTGTTGTGTTACCTCCATCATATTATATTGGTGTTGTGTTGTGTTTTACCTCCATCATATTATATTTGTGTTGTGTTGTGTTACCTCCATCATATTATATTGGTGTTGTGTTGTGTTACCTCCATCATATTATAGTGGAGATGTGTTGTGTTACCTCCATCATATTATAGTGGTGTTGTGTTGTGTTACCTACATCATATTATATTGGTGTTGTGGTACCTCCATCATATAATAGTGGTGTTGTGTTGTGTTACCTTCATCATATTATAGATGTGTTTTGTTGTGTTACCTCCATCATATTATATTGGTGTTGTGTTGTGTTACCTATATCATATTATATTGGTGTTGTGTTACCTCCATCATATTATATTGGTGTTGTGTTACATCCATCATATTATATTGGTGTGGTGTTGCGTTACCTCCATCAAATTATATTGGTGTTGTGTTTCCTCCATCATATTATATTGGTGTTGTGTTGTGTTACCTCCATCATATTATATTGGTGTTGTGTTGTGTTACCTCCATCATATTATATTGGTGTTGTGTTGTGTTACAACCATCATATTATATTGGTGTTGTGTTACCTCCATCATATTATATTGGTGTTGTGTTGTGTTACCTCCATCATATTATATTGGTGTTGTGTTACCTCCATCATATTATATTGGTGTTGTGTTGTGTTACCTCCATCATATTATATTGGTGTTGTGTTGTGTTACCTCCATCATATTATATTGGTGTTGTGTTGCCTCCATCATATTATATTGGTGTTGTGTTGTGTTACCTCCATCATATTATATTGGTGTTGTTTTGTGTTACCTCCATCATATTATAGTGGTGTTGTATTGTGTTACCTCCATCATATTATAGTGGTGCTGTGTTGTGTTACCTCCATCATAATACATTGGTGTTGTGATGTGATACCTCAATCATATTATATTGGTGTTGTGTTACCTCCATCATATTATATTGGTGTTGTGTTACCTCCATTATATTATATTGGTGTTGTGTTGTGATACCTCCATCATATTATATTGGTGTTGTGTTACATCCATCATATTATATTGGTGTGGTGTTGCGTTACCTCCATCAAATTATATTGGTGTTGTGTTTCCTCCATCATATTATATTGGTGTTGTGTTGTGTTACCTCCATCATATTATATTGGTGTTGTGTTGTGTTACCTCCATCATATTATATTGGTGTTGTGTTGTGTTACAACCATCATATTATATTGGTGTTGTGTTACCTCCATCATATTATATTGGTGTTGTGTTGTGTTACCTCCATCATATTATATTGGTGTTGTGTTACCTCCATCATATTATATTGGTGTTGTGTTGTGTTACCTCCATCATATTATATTGGTGTTGTGTTGTGTTACCTCCATCATATTATATTGGTGTTGTGTTGCCTCCATCATATTATATTGGTGTTGTGTTGTGTTACCTCCATCATATTATATTGGTGTTGTTTTGTGTTACCTCCATCATTTTATAGTGGTGTTGTATTGTGTTACCTCCATCATATTATAGTGGTGCTGTGTTGTGTTACCTCCATCATATTATAGTGGAGATGTGTTGTGTTACCTCCATCATATTATAGTGGTGTTGTGTTGTGTTACCTACATCATATTATATTGGTGTTGTGGTACCTCCATCATATAATAGTGGTGTTGTGTTGTGTTACCTCCATCATATTATAGATGTGTTTTGTTGTGTTACCTCCATCATATTATATTGGTGTTGTGTTGTGTTACCTATATCATATTATATTGGTGTTGTGTTACCTCCATCATATTATATTGGTGTTGTGTTACATCCATCATATTATATTGGTGTGGTGTTGCGTTACCTCCATCAAATTATATTGGTGTTGTGTTTCCTCCATCATATTATATTGGTGTTGTGTTGTGTTACCTCCATCATATTATATTGGTGTTGTGTTGTGTTACCTCCATCATATTATATTGGTGTTGTGTTGTGTTACAACCATCATATTATATTGGTGTTGTGTTACCTCCATCATATTATATTGGTGTTGTGTTGTGTTACCTCCATCATATTATATTGGTGTTGTGTTACCTCCATCATATTATATTGGTGTTGTGTTGTGTTACCTCCATCATATTATATTGGTGTTGTGTTGTGTTACCTCCATCATATTATATTGGTGTTGTGTTGCCTCCATCATATTATATTGGTGTTGTGTTGTGTTACCTCCATCATATTATATTGGTGTTGTTTTGTGTTACCTCCATCATATTATAGTGGTGTTGTATTGTGTTACCTCCATCATATTATAGTGGTGCTGTGTTGTGTTACCTCCATCATAATACATTGGTGTTGTGATGTGATACCTCAATCATATTATATTGGTGTTGTGTTACCTCCATCATATTATATTGGTGTTGTGTTACCTCCATCATATTATATTGGTGTTGTGTTGTGATACCTCCATCATATTATATTGGTGTTGTGTTACATCCATCATATTATATTGGTGTGGTGTTGCGTTACCTCCATCAAATTATATTGGTGTTGTGTTTCCTCCATCATATTATATTGGTGTTGTGTTGTGTTACCTCCATCATATTATATTGGTGTTGTGTTGTGTTACCTCCATCATATTATATTGGTGTTGTGTTGTGTTACAACCATCATATTATATTGGTGTTGTGTTACCTCCATCATATTATATTGGTGTTGTGTTGTGTTACCTCCATCATATTATATTGGTGTTGTGTTACCTCCATCATATTATATTGGTGTTGTGTTGTGATACCTCCATCATATTATATTGGTGTTGTGTTGTTTTACCTCCATCATATTATATTGGTGTTGTGTTACCTCCATCATATTATATTGGTGTTGTGTTGTGTTTTACCTCCATCATATTATATTGGTGTTGTGTTGTGTTACCTCCATCATATTATAGTGGTGTTGTGTTACCTCCATCATATTATATTGGTGTTGTGTTGTGTTTTTTACCTCCATCATATTATATTGGTGTTGTGTTGTGTTACCTCCATCATATTATATTGGTGTTGTGTTGTGTTTTACCTCCATTATATTATATTGGTGTTGTGTTGTGTTACCTCCATCATATTATAGTGGTGTTGTGTTACCTCCATCATATTATATTGGTGTTGTTATGTGTTTTACCTCCATCATATTATATTTGTGTTGTGTTGTGTTACCTCCATCATATTATATTGGTGTTGTGTTGTGTTACCTCCATCATATTATAGTAGAGATGTGTTGTGTTACCTCCATCATATTATAGTGGTGTTGTGTTGTGTTACCTCCATCATATTATAGTAGAGATGTGTTGTGTTACCTCCATCATATTATAGTGGTGTTGTGTTGTGTTACCTTCATCATATTATAGATGTGTTTTGTTGTGTTACCTCCATCATATTATATTGGTGTTGTGTTGTGTTACCTATATCATATTATATATGTGTGTTGTGTTACCTCCATCATATTATATTGGTGTTGTGTTACATCCATCATATTATATTGGTGTGGTGTTGCGTTACCTCCATCAAATTATATTGGTGTTGTGTTTCCTCCATCATATTATATTGGTGTTGTGTTGTGTTACCTCCATCATATTATATTGGTGTTGTGTTGTGTTACCTCCATCATATTATATTGAAGTTGTGTTGTGTTACAACCATCATATTATATTGGTGTTGTGTTACCTCCATCATATTATATTGGTGTTGTGTTACCTCCATCATATTATATTGGTGTTGTGTTACCTCCATCATATTATATTGGTGTTGTGTTGTGTTACCTCCATCATATTATATTGGTGTTGTGTTGTGTTACCTCCATCATATTATATTGGTGTTGTGTTGCCTCCATCATATTATATTGGTGTTGTGTTGTGTTACCTCCATCATATTATATTGGTGTTGTTTTGTGTTACCTCCATCATATTATAGTGGTGTTGTATTGTGTTACCTCCATCATATTATAGTGGTGTTGTGTTGTGTTACCTCCATCATAATACATTGGTGTTGTGATGTGATACCTCAATCATATTATATTGGTGTTGTGTTACCTCCATCATATTATATTGGTGTTGTGTTGTGATACCTCCATCATATTATATTGGTGTTGTGTTGTTTTACCTCCATCATATTATATTGGTGTTGTGTTACCTCCATCATATTATATTGGTGTTGTGTTGTGTTTACCTCCATCATATTATATTGGTGTTGTGTTGTGTTACCTCCATCATATTATAGTGGTGTTGTGTTACCTCCTTCATATTATATTGGTGTTGTGTTGTGTTACCTCCATCATATTATAGTGGAGATGTGTTGTGTTACCTCCATCATATTATAGTGTTGTGTTGTGTTGTGTTACCTACATCATATTATATTGGTGTTGTGGTACCTCCATCATATAATAGTGGTGTTGTGTTGTGTTACCTCCATCATATTATAGATGTGTTTTGTTGTGTTACCTCCATCATATTATATTGGTGTTGTGTTGTGTTACCTATATCATATTATATTGGTGTTGTGTTACCTCCATCATATTATATTGGTGTTGTGTTACATCCATCATATTATATTGGTGTGGTGTTGCGTTACCTCCATCAAATTATATTGGTGTTGTGTTTCCTCCATCATATTATATTGGTGTTGTGTTGTGTTACCTCCATCATATTATATTGGTGTTGTGTTGTGTTACCTCCATCATATTATATTGGTGTTGTGTTGTGTTACAACCATCATATTATATTGGTGTTGTGTTACCTCCATCATATTATATTGGTGTTGTGTTGTGTTACCTCCATCATATTATATTGGTGTTGTGTTACCTCCATCATATTATAGATGTGTTTTGTTGTGTTACCTCCATCATATTATATTGGTGTTGTGTTGTGTTACAACCATCATATTATATTGGTGTTGTGTTGCCTCCATCATATTATATTGGTGTTGTGTTGTGTTACCTCCATCATATTATATTGGTGTTGTTTTGTGTTACCTCCATCATATTATAGTGGTGTTGTATTGTGTTACCTCCATCATATTATATTGGTGCTGTGTTGTGTTACCTCCATCATAATACATTGGTGTTGTGATGTGATACCTCAATCATATTATATTGGTGTTGTGTTACCTCCATCATATTATATTGGTGTTGTGTTACCTCCATCATATTATATTGGTGTTGTGTTGTGATACCTCCATCATATTATATTGGTGTTGTGTTACATCCATCATATTATATTGGTGTGGTGTTGCGTTACCTCCATCAAATTATATTGGTGTTGTGTTTCCTCCATCATATTATATTGGTGTTGTGTTGTGTTACCTCCATCATATTATATTGGTGTTGTGTTGTGTTACCTCCATCATATTATATTGGTGTTGTGTTGTGTTACAACCATCATATTATATTGGTGTTGTGTTACCTCCATCATATTATATTGGTGTTGTGTTGTGATACCTCCATCATATTATATTGGTGTTGTGTTGTTTTACCTCCATCATATTATATTGGTGTTGTGTTACCTCCATCATATTATATTGGTGTTGTGTTGTGTTTTACCTCCATCATATTATATTGGTGTTGTGTTGTGTTACCTCCATCATATTATAGTGGTGTTGTGTTACCTCCTTCATATTATATTGGTGTTGTGTTGTGTTACCTCCATCATATTATAGTGGAGATGTGTTGTGTTACCTCCATCATATTATAGTGGTGTTGTGTTGTGTTACCTACATCATATTATATTGGTGTTGTGGTACCTCCATCATATAATAGTGGTGTTGTGTTGTGTTACCTCCATCATATTATAGATGTGTTTTGTTGTGTTACCTCCATCATATTATATTGGTGTTGTGTTGTGTTACCTATATCATATTATATTGGTGTTGTGTTGCCTCCATCATATTATATTGGTGTTGTGTTGTGTTACCTCCATCATATTATATTGGTGTTGTGTTACCTCCATCATATTATATTGGTGTTGTGTTGTGTTACCTCCATCATATTATATTGGTGTTGTGTTGTGTTACCTCCATCATATTATATTGGTGTTGTGTTGCCTCCATCATATTATATTGGTGTTGTGTTGTGTTACCTCCATCATATTATATTGGTGTTGTTTTGTGTTACCTCCATCATTTTATAGTGGTGTTGTATTGTGTTACCTCCATCATATTATAGTGGTGCTGTGTTGTGTTACCTCCATCATAATACATTGGTGTTGTGATGTGATACCTCAATCATATTATATTGGTGTTGTGTTACCTCCATCATATTATATTGGTGTTGTGTTGTGATACCTCCATCATATTATATTGGTGTTGTGTTGTTTTACCTCCATCATATTATATTGGTGTTGTGTTACCTCCATCATATTATATTGGTGTTGTGTTGTGTTTTACCTCCATCATATTATATTGGTGTTGTGTTGTGTTACCTCCATCATATTATAGTGGTGTTGTGTTACCTCCTTCATATTATATTGGTGTTGTGTTGTGTTACCTCCATCATATTATAGTGGAGATGTGTTGTGTTACCTCCATCATATTATAGTGGTGTTGTGTTGTGTTACCTACATCATATTATATTGGTGTTGTGGTACCTCCATCATATAATAGTGGTGTTGTGTTGTGTTACCTCCATCATATTATAGATGTGTTTTGTTGTGTTACCTCCATCATATTATATTGGTGTTGTGTTGTGTTACCTATATCATATTATATTGGTGTTGTGTTGCCTCCATCATATTATATTGGTGTTGTGTTGTGTTACCTCCATCATATTATATTGGTGTTGTTTTGTGTTACCTCCATCATATTATAGTGGTGTTGTATTGTGTTACCTCCATCATATTATAGTGGTGTTGTGTTGTGTTACCTACATCATAATACATTGGTGTTGTGTTGTTTTACCTCCATCATATTATATTGGTGTTGTGTTACCTCCATCATATTATATTGGTGTTGTGTTACCTCCATCATATTATATTGGTGTTGTGTTGTGATACCTCCATCATATTATATTGGTGTTGTGTTGTTTTACCTCCATCATATTATATTGGTGTTGTGTTACCTCCATCATATTATATTGGTGTTGTGTTGTGTTTTACCTCCATCATATTATATTGGTGTTGTGTTGTGTTACCTCCATCATATTATAGTGGTGTTGTGTTACCTCCATCATATTATATTGGTGTTGTGTTGTGTTTTACCTCCATCATATTATATTGGTGTTGTGTTGTGTTACCTCCATCATATTATATTGGTGTTGTGTTGTGTTTTACCTCCATTATATTATATTGGTGTTGTGTTGTGTTACCTCCATCATATTATAGTGGTGTTGTGTTACCTCCATCATATTATATTGGTGTTGTTATGTGTTTTACCTCCATCATATTATATTTGTGTTGTGTTGTGTTACCTCCATCATATTATATTGGTGTTGTGTTGTGTTACCTCCATCATATTATAGTAGAGATGTGTTGTGTTACCTCCATCATATTATAGTGGTGTTGTGTTGTGTTACCTACATCATATTATATTGGTTTTGTGGTACCTCCATCATATAATAGTGGTGTTGTGTTGTGTTACCTTCATCATATTATAGATGTGTTTTGTTGTGTTACCTCCATCATATTATATTGGTGTTGTGTTGTGTTACCTATATCATATTATATTGGTGTTGTGTTACCTCCATCATATTATATTGGTGTTGTGTTACATCCATCATATTATATTGGTGTGGTGTTGCGTTACCTCCATCAAATTATATTGGTGTTGTGTTTCCTCCATCATATTATATTGGTGTTGTGTTGTGTTACCTCCATCATATTATATTGGTGTTGTGTTGTGTTACCTCCATCATATTATATTGAAGTTGTGTTGTGTTACAACCATCATATTATATTGGTGTTGTGTTACCTCCATCATATTATATTGGTGTTGTGTTACCTCCATCATATTATATTGGTGTTGTGTTACCTCCATCATATTATATTGGTGTTGTGTTGTGTTACCTCCATCATATTATATTGGTGTTGTGTTGTGTTACCTCCATCATATTATATTGGTGTTGTGTTGCCTCCATCATATTATATTGGTGTTGTGTTGTGTTACCTCCATCAAATTATATTGGTGTTGTGTTTCCTCCATCATATTATATTGGTGTTGTGTTGTGTTACCTCCATCATATTATATTGGTGTTGTGTTGTGTTACCTCCATCATATTATATTGAAGTTGTGTTGTGTTACAACCATCATATTATATTGGTGTTGTGTTACCTCCATCATATTATATTGGTGTTGTGTTACCTCCATCATATTATATTGGTGTTGTGTTACCTCCATCATATTATATTGGTGTTGTGTTGTGTTACCTCCATCATATTATATTGGTGTTGTGTTGTGTTACCTCCATCATATTATATTGGTGTTGTGTTGCCTCCATCATATTATATTGGTGTTGTGTTGTGTTACCTCCATCATATTATATTGGTGTTGTTTTGTGTTACCTCCATCATATTATAGTGGTGTTGTATTGTGTTACCTCCATCATATTATAGTGGTGTTGTGTTGTGTTACCTCCATCATAATACATTGGTGTTGTGATGTGATACCTCAATCATATTATATTGGTGTTGTGTTACCTCCATCATATTATATTGGTGTTGTGTTGTGATACCTCCATCATATTATATTGGTGTTGTGTTGTTTTACCTCCATCATATTATATTGGTGTTGTGTTACCTCCATCATATTATATTGGTGTTGTGTTGTGTTTTACCTCCATCATATTATATTGGTGTTGTGTTGTGTTACCTCCATCATATTATAGTGGTGTTGTGTTACCTCCTTCATATTATATTGGTGTTGTGTTGTGTTACCTCCATCATATTATAGTGGAGATGTGTTGTGTTACCTCCATCATATTATAGTGGTGTTGTGTTGTGTTACCTACATCATATTATATTGGTGTTGTGGTACCTCCATCATATAATAGTGGTGTTGTGTTGTGTTACCTCCATCATATTATAGATGTGTTTTGTTGTGTTACCTCCATCATATTATATTGGTGTTGTGTTGTGTTACCTATATCATATTATATTGGTGTTGTGTTACCTCCATCATATTATATTGGTGTTGTGTTACATCCATCATATTATATTGGTGTGGTGTTGCGTTACCTCCATCAAATTATATTGGTGTTGTGTTTCCTCCATCATATTATATTGGTGTTGTGTTGTGTTACCTCCATCATATTATATTGGTGTTGTGTTGTGTTACCTCCATCATATTATATTGGTGTTGTGTTGTGTTACAACCATCATATTATATTGGTGTTGTGTTACCTCCATCATATTATATTGGTGTTGTGTTGTGTTACCTCCATCATATTATATTGGTGTTGTGTTACCTCCATCATATTATAGATGTGTTTTGTTGTGTTACCTCCATCATATTATATTGGTGTTGTGTTGTGTTACAACCATCATATTATATTGGTGTTGTGTTGCCTCCATCATATTATATTGGTGTTGTGTTGTGTTACCTCCATCATATTATATTGGTGTTGTTTTGTGTTACCTCCATCATATTATAGTGGTGTTGTATTGTGTTACCTCCATCATATTATAGTGGTGCTGTGTTGTGTTACCTCCATCATAATACATTGGTGTTGTGATGTGATGTGATACCTCAATCATATTATATTGGTGTTGTGTTACCTCCATCATATTATATTGGTGTTGTGTTACCTCCATCATATTATATTGGTGTTGTGTTGTGATACCTCCATCATATTATATTGGTGTTGTGTTACATCCATCATATTATATTGGTGTGGTGTTGCGTTACCTCCATCAAATTATATTGGTGTTGTGTTTCCTCCATCATATTATATTGGTGTTGTGTTGTGTTACCTCCATCATATTATATTGGTGTTGTGTTGTGTTACCTCCATCATATTATATTGGTGTTGTGTTGTGTTACAACCATCATATTATATTGGTGTTGTGTTACCTCCATCATATTATATTGGTGTTGTGTTGTGTTACCTCCATCATATTATATTG
Organism: Brachymystax lenok tsinlingensis; assembly: GCA_030435695.1. Lineage (NCBI taxonomy): Eukaryota > Metazoa > Chordata > Actinopteri > Salmoniformes > Salmonidae > Brachymystax > Brachymystax lenok. The sequence goes on from CM059799.1 coordinate 2,923,180, forward strand.
GTGTTGTGTTACCTCCATCATATTATATTGGTGTTGTGTTGTGTTACCTCCATCATATTATATTGGTGTTGTGTTGTGTTACCTCCATCATATTATATTGGTGTTGTGTTGCCTCCATCATATTATATTGGTGTTGTGTTGTGTTACCTCCATCATATTATATTGGTGTTGTTTTGTGTTACCTCCATCATTTTATAGTGGTGTTGTATTGTGTTACCTCCATCATATTATAGTGGTGCTGTGTTGTGTTACCTCCATCATAATACATTGGTGTTGTGATGTGATACCTCAATCATATTATATTGGTGTTGTGTTACCTCCATCATATTATATTGGTGTTGTGTTACCTCCATCATATTATATTGGTGTTGTGTTGTGTTACCTCCATCATATTATAGTGGTGTTGTATTGTGTTACCTCCATCATATTATAGTGGTGTTGTGTTGTGTTACCTACATCATAATACATTGGTGTTGTGTTGTTTTACCTCCATCATATTATATTGGTGTTGTGTTACCTCCATCATATTATATTGGTGTTGTGTTACCTCCATCATATTATATTGGTGTTGTGTTGTGATACCTCCATCATATTATATTGGTGTTGTGTTGTTTTACCTCCATCATATTATATTGGTGTTGTGTTACCTCCATCATATTATATTGGTGTTGTGTTGTGTTTACCTCCATCATATTATATTGGTGTTGTGTTGTGTTACCTCCATCATATTATAGTGGTGTTGTGTTACCTCCATCATATTATATTGGTGTTGTGTTGTGTTTTACCTCCATCATATTATATTGGTGTTGTGTTGTGTTACCTCCATCATATTATATTGGTGTTGTGTTGTGTTTTACCTCCATTATATTATATTGGTGTTGTGTTGTGTTACCTCCATCATATTATAGTGGTGTTGTGTTACCTCCATCATATTATATTGGTGTTGTGTTGTGTTTTACCTCCATCATATTATATTTGTGTTGTGTTGTGTTACCTCCATCATATTATATTGGTGTTGTGTTGTGTTACCTCCATCATATTATAGTAGAGATGTGTTGTGTTACCTCCATCATATTATAGTGGTGTTGTGTTGTGTTACCTACATCATATTATATTGGTGTTGTGGTACCTCCATCATATAATAGTGGTGTTGTGTTGTGTTACCTTCATCATATTATAGATGTGTTTTGTTGTGTTACCTCCATCATATTATATTGGTGTTGTGTTGTGTTACCTATATCATATTATATTGGTGTTGTGTTACCTCCATCATATTATATTGGTGTTGTGTTACATCCATCATATTATATTGGTGTGGTGTTGCGTTACCTCCATCAAATTATATTGGTGTTGTGTTTCCTCCATCATATTATATTGGTGTTGTGTTGTGTTACCTCCATCATATTATATTGGTGTTGTGTTGTGTTACCTCCATCATATTATATTGAAGTTGTGTTGTGTTACAACCATCATATTATATTGGTGTTGTGTTACCTCCATCATATTATATTGGTGTTGTGTTACCTCCATCATATTATATTGGTGTTGTGTTACCTCCATCATATTATATTGGTGTTGTGTTGTGTTACCTCCATCATATTATATTGGTGTTGTGTTGTGTTACCTCCATCATATTATATTGGTGTTGTTTTGTGTTACCTCCATCATATTATAGTGGTGTTGTATTGTGTTACCTCCATCATATTATAGTGGTGTTGTGTTGTGTTACCTCCATCATAATACATTGGTGTTGTGATGTGATACCTCAATCATATTATATTGGTGTTGTGTTACCTCCATCATATTATATTGGTGTTGTGTTGTGATACCTCCATCATATTATATTGGTGTTGTGTTGTTTTACCTCCATCATATTATATTGGTGTTGTGTTACCTCCATCATATTATATTGGTGTTGTGTTGTGTTTTACCTCCATCATATTATATTGGTGTTGTGTTGTGTTACCTCCATCATATTATAGTGGTGTTGTGTTACCTCCTTCATATTATATTGGTGTTGTGTTGTGTTACCTCCATCATATTATAGTGGAGATGTGTTGTGTTACCTCCATCATATTATAGTGGTGTTGTGTTGTGTTACCTACATCATATTATATTGGTGTTGTGGTACCTCCATAATATAATAGTGGTGTTGTGTTGTGTTACCTCCATCATATTATAGATGTGTTTTGTTGTGTTACCTCCATCATATTATATTGGTGTTGTGTTGTGTTACCTATATCATATTATATTGGTGTTGTGTTACCTCCATCATATTATATTGGTGTTGTGTTACATCCATCATATTATATTGGTGTGGTGTTGCGTTACCTCCATCAAATTATATTGGTGTTGTGTTTCCTCCATCATATTATATTGGTGTTGTGTTGTGTTACCTCCATCATATTATATTGGTGTTGTGTTGTGTTACCTCCATCATATTATATTGGTGTTGTGTTGTGTTACAACCATCATATTATATTGGTGTTGTGTTACCTCCATCATATTATATTGGTGTTGTGTTGTGTTACCTCCATCATATTATATTGGTGTTGTGTTACCTCCATCATATTATATTGGTGTTGTGTTGTGTTACCTCCATCATATTATATTGGTGTTGTGTTGTGTTACCTCCATCATATTATATTGAAGTTGTGTTGTGTTACAACCATCATATTATATTGGTGTTGTGTTACCTCCATCATATTATATTGGTGTTGTGTTACCTCCATCATATTATATTGGTGTTGTGTTACCTCCATCATATTATATTGGTGTTGTGTTGTGTTACCTCCATCATATTATATTGGTGTTGTGTTGTGTTACCTCCATCATATTATATTGGTGTTGTTTTGTGTTACCTCCATCATATTATAGTGGTGTTGTATTGTGTTACCTCCATCATATTATAGTGGTGTTGTGTTGTGTTACCTCCATCATAATACATTGGTGTTGTGATGTGATACCTCAATCATATTATATTGGTGTTGTGTTACCTCCATCATATTATATTGGTGTTGTGTTGTGATACCTCCATCATATTATATTGGTGTTGTGTTGTTTTACCTCCATCATATTATATTGGTGTTGTGTTACCTCCATCATATTATATTGGTGTTGTGTTGTGTTTTACCTCCATCATATTATATTGGTGTTGTGTTGTGTTACCTCCATCATATTATAGTGGTGTTGTGTTACCTCCTTCATATTATATTGGTGTTGTGTTGTGTTACCTCCATCATATTATAGTGGAGATGTGTTGTGTTACCTCCATCATATTATAGTGGTGTTGTGTTGTGTTACCTACATCATATTATATTGGTGTTGTGGTACCTCCATAATATAATAGTGGTGTTGTGTTGTGTTACCTCCATCATATTATAGATGTGTTTTGTTGTGTTACCTCCATCATATTATATTGGTGTTGTGTTGTGTTACCTATATCATATTATATTGGTGTTGTGTTACCTCCATCATATTATATTGGTGTTGTGTTACATCCATCATATTATATTGGTGTGGTGTTGCGTTACCTCCATCAAATTATATTGGTGTTGTGTTTCCTCCATCATATTATATTGGTGTTGTGTTGTGTTACCTCCATCATATTATATTGGTGTTGTGTTGTGTTACCTCCATCATATTATATTGGTGTTGTGTTGTGTTACAACCATCATATTATATTGGTGTTGTGTTACCTCCATCATATTATATTGGTGTTGTGTTGTGTTACCTCCATCATATTATATTGGTGTTGTGTTACCTCCATCATATTATATTGGTGTTGTGTTGTGTTACCTCCATCATATTATATTGGTGTTGTGTTGTGTTACCTCCATCATATTATATTGGTGTTGTGTTGCCTCCATCATATTATATTGGTGTTGTGTTGTGTTACCTCCATCATATTATATTGGTGTTGTTTTGTGTTACCTCCATCATATTATAGTGGTGTTGTATTGTGTTACCTCCATCATATTATAGTGGTGCTGTGTTGTGTTACCTCCATCATAATACATTGGTGTTGTGATGTGATACCTCAATCATATTATATTGGTGTTGTGTTACCTCCATCATATTATATTGGTGTTGTGTTACCTCCATCATATTATATTGGTGTTGTGTTGTGATACCTCCATCATATTATATTGGTGTTGTGTTGTTTTACCTCCATCATATTATATTGGTGTTGTGTTGTGTTTTACCTCCATCATATTATATTGGTGTTGTGTTGTGTTACCTCCATCATATAAATTGGAGATGTGTTGTGTTACCTCCTTCATATTATAGTGGTGTTGTGTTGTGTTACCTACATCATATTATATTGGTGTTGTGGTACCTCCATCATATAATAGTGGTGTTGTGTTGTGTTACCTCCATCATATTATAGATGTGTTTTGTTTTGTTACCTCCATCATATTATATTGGTGTTGTGTTGTGTTACCTATATCATATTATATTGGTGTTGTGTTACCTCCATCATTTTATATTGGTGTTGTGTTACATCCATCATATTATATTGGTGTGGTGTTGCGTTACCTCCATCAAATTATATTGGTGTTGTGTTTCCTCCATCATATTATATTGGTGTTGTGTTGTGTTACCTCCATCATATTATATTGGTGTTGTGTTGTGTTACCTCCATCATATTATATTGGTGTTGTGTTGTGTTACAACCATCATATTATATTGGTGTTGTGTTACCTCCATCATATTATATTGGTGTTGTGTTACCTCCATCAAATTATATTGGTGTTGTGTTACCTACATCATGTTATATTGGTGTTGTGTTACCTCCATCATATTATATTGGTGTTGTGTTGTGTTACCTCCATCATATTATATTGGTGTTGTGTTGTGTTACCTCCATCATATTATATTGGTGTTGTGTTGTGTTACCTCCATCATATTATATTGGTGTTGTGTTGTGTTACCTCCATCATATTATATTGGTGTTGTGTTGTGTTACCTCCATCATATTATAGTGGTGTTGTGTTGTGTTACCTCCATCATATTATATTGGTGTTGTGTTACCTCCATCATATTATATTGGTGTTGTGTTGTGTTACCTCAATCATATTATAGTGGTGTTGTGTTGTGTTACCTCCATCATATTATATTGGTGTTGTGTTGTGTTACCTCCATCATATTATATTGGTGTTGTGTTGTGTTACCTCCATCATATTATAGTGGTGTTGTATTGTGTTACCTCCATCATATTATAGTGGTGTTGTGTTGTGTTACCTACATCATAATACATTGGTGTTGTGTTGTGATACCTCAATCATATTATATTGGTGTTGTGTTACCTCCATCATATTATATTTGTGTTGTGTTTTACTTCCATCATATTATAGTGGTGTTGTGTTGTGATACCTCCATCATATTATATTGGTGTTGTGTTGTTTTACCTCCATCATATTATATTGGTGTTGTGTTACCTCCATCATATTATATTGGTGTTGTGTTGTGTAACCTCCATCATATTATAGTGGTGTTGTATTGTGTTACCTCCATCATATTATAGTGGTGTTGTGTTGTGTTACCTACATCATAATACATTGGTGTTGTGTTGTGATACCTCAATCATATTATATTGGTGTTGTGTTACCTCCATCATATTATATTGGTGTTGTGTTACCTCCATCATATTATATTGGTGTTGTGTTGTGATACCTCCATCATATTATATTGGTGTTGTGTTGTTTTACCTCCATCATATTATATTGGTGGTGTGTTACCTCCATCATATTATATTGGTGTTGTGTTGTGTTTTACCTCCATCATATTATAGATGAGTTGTGTTGTGTTACCTCCATCATATTATAGTGGTATTGTGTCGTGTTACCTCCATCATATTATAGTGGTGTTGTGTTGTGTTACCTACATCATATTATAGTGGTGTTGTGTTGTGTTACCTCCATCATATTATAGTGGTGTTGTGTTGTGTTACCTCCATCATATTATAGTGGTGTTGTGTTGTGTTACCTACATCATATTATATTGGTGTTGTGGTACCTCCATCATATAATAGTGGTGTTGTGTTGTGTTACCTCCATCATATTATAGATGTGTTTTGTTGTGTTACCTCCATCATATTATATTATATTGGTGTTGTGTTACCTCCATCATATTATATTGGTTTTGTGATACATCCATCATATTATATTGGTGTGGTGTTGTGTTACCTCCATCAAATTATATTGGTGTTGTGTTTCCTCCATCATATTATAGTGATGTTGTGTTGTGTTACCTCCATCATATTATATTGGTGTTGTGTTACCTCCAACATATTATATTGGTGTGGTGATACTTCCATCAAATTATATTGGTGTTGTGTTTCCTCCATCATATTTTAATGGTGTTGTGTTGTGTTACCTACATCATATTATATTGGTGTTGTGTTACCTCCAACATATTGTATTGGTGTTGTGTTGTGTTACCTCCATCATATTATATTGGTGTTGTGTTGTGTTACCTCCATCATATTATATTGGTGTTGTGTTGTGTTACAACCATCATATTATATTGGTGTTGTGTTACCTCCATCATATTATATTGGTGTTGTGTTACCTCCATCATATTATATTGGTGATGTGTTGTGTTACCTCCATCATATTATATTGGTGTTGTGTTGTGTTACCTCCATCATATTATATTGGTGTTGTGTTACCTCCATCATATTATAGTGGTGTTGTGTTACCTCCATCATATTATATTGGTGTTGTGTTACCTCCATCATATTATATTGGTGTTGTGTTGTGTTACCTCCATCATATTATATTGGTGTTGTGTTGTTTAACCTCCATCATATTATATTGATGTTGTGTTACCTCCATCATATTATATTGGTGTTGTGTTGTGTTACCTCCATCATATTATATTGGTGTTGTGTTGTGTTACCTCCATCATATTATAGTGGTGTTGTATTGTGTTACCTCCATCATATTATAGTGGTGTTGTGTTGTGTTACCTACATCATATTATATTGGTGTTGTGTTACCTCCATCATATTATAGTGGTGTTGTGTTGTGCTACCTCCATCATATTGTAGTGGTGTTGTGTTGTGTTACCTCCATCATATTATAGTGGTGTTGTGTTGTGTTACCTACATCATATTACATTGGTGTTGTGTTACCTCCATCATATTATATTGGTGTTGTGTTACCTCCATCATATTATAGTGGTGTTGTGTTGTGTTACCTCCATCATATTATATTGGTGTGGTGTTGTGTTACCTCCATCATATTATATTGGTGTTGTGATACCTCCATCATATTATATTGGTGTTGTGTTGTTTTACCTCCATCATATTATATTGATGTTGTGTTACCTCCATCATATTACATTGGTGTTGTGTTGTGTTACCTCCATCATATTATATTGGTGTTGTGTTGTGTTACCTCCATCATATTATAGTGGTGTTGTGTTGTGTTACCTCCATCATATTATAGTGTTGTTGTGTTGTGTTACCTACATCATATTATATTGGTTTTGTCTTACCTCCATCATATTATAGTGGTGTTGTGTTACCTCCATCATATTATAGATGAGTTGTGTTGTGTTACCTCCATCATATTATATTGGTGTTGTGTTGTGTTACCTATATCATATTATATTGGTGTTGTGTTACCTCCATCATATTATATTGGTGTTGTGTTGTGTTGTGTTACCTCCATCATATTATATTGGTGTTGTGTTACCTCCATCAAATTATATTGGTGTTGTGTTGTGTTACCTCCATCATATTATATTGGTGTTGTGTTGTGTTACCTCCATCATATTATATTGGTGTTGTGTTGTGTTACCTCCATCATATTATATTGGTGTTGTGTTGTGTTACCTCCATCATATTATAGTGGTGTTGTGTTACCTCCATCATATTATAGTGGTGTTGTGTTGTGTTACCTCCATCATATTATATTGGTGTTGTGTTACCTCCATCATATTATATTGGTGTTGTGTTGTGTTACCTCAATCATATTATAGTGGTGTTGTGTTGTGTTACCTCCATCATATTATATTGGTGTTGTGTTGTGTTACCTCCATCATATTATATTGGTGTTGTGTTGTGTTACCTCCATCATATTATAGTGGTGTTGTATTGTGTTACCTCCATCATATTATAGTGGTGTTGTGTTGTGTTACCTACATCATAATACATTGGTGTTGTGTTGTGATACCTCAATCATATTATATTGGTGTTGTGTTACCTCCATCATATTATATTTGTGTTGTGTTACCTCCATCATATTATAGTGGTGTTGTGTTGTGATACCTCCATCATATTATATTGGTGTTGTGTTGTTTTACCTCCATCATATTATATTGGTGTTGTGTTACCTCCATCATATTATATTGGTGTTTTGTTGTGTGTTACCTCCATCATATTATATTGGTGTTGTGTTGTGTTACCTCCATCATATTATATTGGTGTTGTGTTGTGTTACCTCCATCATATTATAGTGGTGTTGTGTTGTGTTACCTCCAACATATTATATTGGTGTTGTGTTGTGTTACCTCCATCATATTATATTGGTGTTGTGTTGTGTTACCTCCATCATATTATTGTGGTGTTGTGTTTCCTACCTTCATATTATAGTGGTGTTGTGTTGTGTTACCTCCATCATATTAATGTGGTGTTGTGTTGTGATACCTCCATCATATTATATATTATATTGGTGTTGTGTTGTGTTACCTCCATCATATTATATTGGTGTTGTGTTACCTCCATCATATTATTTTGGTGTTGTGTTACCTCCATCATATTATATTGATGTTGTGTTGTGTTACCTCCTTCATCTTATATTGGTGTTGTGTTTCCTCCGTCATATTATATTGGTGTTGTGTTACCTCCATCATATTATATTGGTGTTGTGTTACCTCCATCATATTATATTGGTGTTGTGTTATCTCCATCATATTTTAATGGTGTTGTGTTGTGTTACCTCCATCATATTATATTGGTGTTGTGTTACCTCCAACATATTGTATTGGTGTTGTGTTGTGTTACCTCCATCATATTATATTGGTGTTGTGTTGTGTTACCTCCATCATATTATATTGGTGTTGTGTTGTGTTACAACCATCATATTATATTGGTGTTGTGTTACCTCCATCATATTATATTGGTGTTGTGTTACCTCCATCATATTATATTGGTGATGTGTTGTGTTACCTCCATCATATTATATTGGTGTTGTGTTGTGTTACCTCCATCATATTATAGTGGTGTTGTGTTACCTCCATCATATTATAGTGGTGTTGTGTTACCTCCATCATATTATATTGGTGTTGTGTTACCTCCATCATATTATATTGGTGTTGTATTGTGTTACCTCCATCATATTATATTGGTGTTGTGTTGTTTAACCTCCATCATATTATATTGATGTTGTGTTACCTCCATCATATTATATTGGTGTTGTGTTGTGTTACCTCCATCATATTATATTGGTGTTGTGTTGTGTTACCTCCATCATATTATAGTGGTGTTGTGTTGTGTTACCTCCATCATATTATAGTGGTGTTGTGTTGTGTTACCTACATCATATTATATTGGTGTTGTGTTACCTCCATCATATTATAGTGGTGTTGTGTTGTGTTGCCTCCATCATATTATATTGGTGTTGTGTTGTGTTACCTCCATCATATTATATTGGTGTTGTGTTGTGTTATCCTCCATCATATTATATTGGTGTTGTGTTTCCTCCATCATATTATATTGGTGTTGTGTTACCTCCATCATATTATATTGGTGTTGTGTTACAACCATCATATTATATTGGTGTTGTGTTACCTCCATCATATTATATTGGTGTTGTGTTACCTCCATCATATTATACTGGTGTTGTGTTACCTCCATCATATTATATTGGTGTTGTGTTGTGTTACCTCCATCATATTATATTGGTGTTGTGTTGTGTTAACTCCATCATATTATATTGGTGTTGTGTTACCTCCATCATATTATAGTGGTGTTGTGTTGTGTTACCTCCATCATATTATAGTGGTGTTGTGTTACCTCCATCATATTATATTGGTGTTGTGTTACCTCCATCATATTATAGTGGTTTTGTGTTACCTCCATCATATTATAATGGTGTTGTGTTGCCTCTATCATATTACATTGGTGTTGTGTTACATCCATCATATTATATTGGTGTTGTGTTACCTCCATCATATTATATTGGTGTTGTGTTACCTCCATCATATTATAGTGGTGTTGTGTTGTGTTACCTCCATCACATTGTAGTGGTGTTGTGTTGTGTTACCTCCATCATATTATAGTGGTGTTGTGTTGTGTTACCTACCTCATATTACATTGGTGTTGTGTTACCTCCATCATATTATATTGGTGTTGTGTTACCTCCATCATATTATAGTGGTGTTGTGTTGTGTTACCTCCATCATATTATATTGGTGTGGTGTTGTGTTACCTCCATCATATTATATTGGTGTTGTGATACCTCCATCATATTATATTGGTGTTGTGTTGTTTTACCTCCATCATATTATATTGATGTTGTGTTACCTCCATCATATTACATTGGTGTTGTGTTGTGTTACCTCCATCATATTATATTGGTGTTGTGTTGTGTTACCTCCATCATATTATAGTGGTGTTGTGTTGTGTTACCTCCATCATATTATAGTGTTGTTGTGTTGTGTTACCTACATCATATTATATTGGTTTTGTCTTACCTCCATCATATTATAGTGGTGTTGTGTTGTGTTACCTCCATCATATTATAGATGAGTTGTGTTGTGTTACCTCCATCATATTATATTGGTGTTGTGTTGTGTTACTTATATCATATTATATTGGTGTTGTGTTACCTCCATCATATTATATTGGTGTTGTGTTGTGTTACCTCCATCATATTATATTGGTGTTGTGTTACCTCCATCAAATTATATTGGTGTTGTGTTGTGTTACCTCCATCATATTATATTGGTGTTGTGTTGTGTTACCTCCATCATATTATATTGGTGTTGTGTTGTGTTACCTCCATCATATTATATTGGTGTTGTGTTGTGTTACCTCCATCATATTATAGTGGTGTTGTGTTACCTCCATCATATTATAGTGGTGTTGTGTTGTGTTACCTCCATCATATTATATTGGTGTTGTGTTACCTCCATCATATTATATTGGTGTTGTGTTGTGTTACCTCAATCATATTATAGTGGTGTTGTGTTGTGTTACCTCCATCATATTATATTGGTGTTGTATTGTGTTACCTCCATCATATTATATTGGTGTTGTGTTGTGTTACCTCCATCATATTATAGTGGTGTTGTATTGTGTTACCTCCATCATATTATAGTGGTGTTGTGTTGTGTTACCTACATCATAATACATTGGTGTTGTGTTGTGATACCTCAATCATATTATATTGGTGTTGTGTTACCTCCATCATATTATATTTGTGTTGTGTTACCTCCATCATATTATAGTGGTGTTGTGTTGTGATACCTCCATCATATTATATTGGTGTTGTGTTGTTTTACCTCCATCATATTATATTGGTGTTGTGTTACCTCCATCATATTATATTGGTGTTTTGTTGTGTGTTACCTCCATCATATTATATTGGTGTTGTGTTGTGTTACCTCCATCATATTTTATTGGTGTTGTGTTGTGTTACCTCCATCATATTATAGTGGTGTTGTGTTGTGTTACCTCCAACATATTATATTGGTGTTGTGTTGTGTTACCTCCATCATATTATATTGGTGTTGTGTTGTGTTACCTCCATCATATTATTGTGGTGTTGTGTTTCCTCCATCATATTATAGTGGTGTTGTGTTGTGTTACCTCCATCATATTAATGTGGTGTTGTGTTGTGATACCTCCATCATATTATATATTATATTGGTGTTGTGTTGTGTTACCTCCATCATATTATATTGGTGTTGTGTTACCTCCATCATATTATTTTGGTGTTGTGTTACCTCCATCATATTATATTGATGTTGTGTTACCTCCATCATATTATAGTGGTTTTGTGTTACCTCCATCATATTATAATGGTGTTGTGTTGCCTCTATCATATTACATTGGTGTTGTGTTACATCCATCATATTATATTGGTGTTGTGTTACCTCCATCATATTATATTGGTGTTGTGTTACCTCCATCATATTATAGTGGTGTTGTGTTGTGTTACCTCCATCACATTGTAGTGGTGTTGTGTTGTGTTACCTCCATCATATTATAGTGGTGTTGTGTTGTGTTACCTACCTCATATTACATTGGTGTTGTGTTACCTCCATCATATTATATTGGTGTTGTGTTACCTCCATCATATTATAGTGGTGTTGTGTTGTGTTACCTCCATCATATTATATTGGTGTGGTGTTGTGTTACCTCCATCATATTATATTGGTGTTGTGATACCTCCATCATATTATATTGGTGTTGTGTTGTTTTACCTCCATCATATTATATTGATGTTGTGTTACCTCCATCATATTACATTGGTGTTGTGTTGTGTTACCTCCATCATATTATATTGGTGTTGTGTTGTGTTACCTCCATCATATTATAGTGGTGTTGTGTTGTGTTACCTCCATCATATTATAGTGTTGTTGTGTTGTGTTACCTACATCATATTATATTGGTTTTGTCTTACCTCCATCATATTATAGTGGTGTTGTGTTGTGTTACCTCCATCATATTATAGATGAGTTGTGTTGTGTTACCTCCATCATATTATATTGGTGTTGTGTTGTGTTACTTATATCATATTATATTGGTGTTGTGTTACCTCCATCATATTATATTGGTGTTGTGTTGTGTTACCTCCATCATATTATATTGGTGTTGTGTTACCTCCATCAAATTATATTGGTGTTGTGTTGTGTTACCTCCATCATATTATATTGGTGTTGTGTTGTGTTACCTCCATCATATTATATTGGTGTTGTGTTGTGTTACCTCCATCATATTATATTGGTGTTGTGTTGTGTTACCTCCATCATATTATAGTGGTGTTGTGTTACCTCCATCATATTATAGTGGTGTTGTGTTGTGTTACCTCCATCATATTATATTGGTGTTGTGTTACCTCCATCATATTATATTGGTGTTGTGTTGTGTTACCTCAATCATATTATAGTGGTGTTGTGTTGTGTTACCTCCATCATATTATATTGGTGTTGTATTGTGTTACCTCCATCATATTATATTGGTGTTGTGTTGTGTTACCTCCATCATATTATAGTGGTGTTGTATTGTGTTACCTCCATCATATTATAGTGGTGTTGTGTTGTGTTACCTACATCATAATACATTGGTGTTGTGTTGTGATACCTCAATCATATTATATTGGTGTTGTGTTACCTCCATCATATTATATTTGTGTTGTGTTACCTCCATCATATTATAGTGGTGTTGTGTTGTGATACCTCCATCATATTATATTGGTGTTGTGTTGTTTTACCTCCATCATATTATATTGGTGTTGTGTTACCTCCATCATATTATATTGGTGTTTTGTTGTGTGTTACCTCCATCATATTATATTGGTGTTGTGTTGTGTTACCTCCATCATATTTTATTGGTGTTGTGTTGTGTTACCTCCATCATATTATAGTGGTGTTGTGTTGTGTTACCTCCAACATATTATATTGGTGTTGTGTTGTGTTACCTCCATCATATTATATTGGTGTTGTGTTGTGTTACCTCCATCATATTATTGTGGTGTTGTGTTTCCTCCATCATATTATAGTGGTGTTGTGTTGTGTTACCTCCATCATATTAATGTGGTGTTGTGTTGTGATACCTCCATCATATTATATATTATATTGGTGTTGTGTTGTGTTACCTCCATCATATTATATTGGTGTTGTGTTACCTCCATCATATTATTTTGGTGTTGTGTTACCTCCATCATATTATATTGATGTTGTGTTGAGTTAACTCCATCATATTATATTGGTGTTGTGTTGTGTTACCTCCTTCATCTTATATTGGTGTTGTGTTTCCTCCGTCATATTATATTGGTGTTGTGTTACCTCCATCATATTATATTGGTGTTGTGTTACCTCCATCATATTATATTGGTGTTGTGTTATCTCCATCATATTTTAATGGTGTTGTGTTGTGTTACCTCCATCATATTATATTGGTGTTGTGTTACCTCCATCATATTATATTGGTGTTGTGTTACCTCCATCATATTATATTGATGTTGTGTTACCTCCATCATATTATATTGGTGTTGTGTTACCTCCATCATATTATATTGGTGTTGTGTTACCTCCATCATATTATATTGGTGTTGTGTTACCTCCATCATATTATAGTGGTGTTGTGTTGTTACCTCCATCATATTATATTGATGTTGTGTTGAGTTACCTCCATCATATTATATTGGTGTTGTGTTGTGTTACCTCCATCATATTATATTGGTGTTGTGTTTCCTCCATCATATTATATTGGTGTTGTGTTACCTCCACCATATTATATTGGTGTTGTGTTACCTCCATCATTATATATTGGTGTTGTGTTACCTCCATCATATTTTAATGGTGTTGTGTTGTGTTACCTCCATCATATTATATTGGTGTTGTGTTACCTCCATCATATTATATTGGTGTTGTGTTACCTCCTTCATATTATATTGATGTTGTGTTACCTCCATCATATTATAGTGGTGTTGTGTTGTGTTACCTCCATCATATTATATTGTTGTTGTGTTACCTCCATCATATTATATTGGTGTTGTGTTACCTCCATCATATTATATTGGTGTTCTGTTGTGATACCTCCATCATATTAAATTGGTGTTGTGTTACCTCCATCATATTATTTTGGTGTTGTGTTACCTCCATCATATTATATTGATGTTGTGTTGAGTTAACTCCATCATATTATATTGGTGTTGTGTTGTGTTACCTCCTTCATCTTATATTGGTGTTGTGTTTCCTCCATCATATTATATTGGTGTTGTGTTACCTCCATCATATTATATTGGTGTTGTGTTACCTCCATCATATTATATTGGTGTTGTGTTACCTCCATCATATTTTAATGGTGTTGTGTTACCTCCATCATATTATATTGGTGTTGTGTTACCTCCATCATATTATATTGGTGTTGTGTTACCTCCATCATATTATATTGATGTTGTGTTACCTCCATCATATTATATTGGTGTTGTGTTACCTCCATCATATTATATTGGTGTTGTGTTACCTCCATCATATTATATTGATGTTGTGTTACCTCCATCATATTATAGTGGTGTTGTGTTGTGTTACCTCCATCATATTATATTGATGTTGTGTTGAGTTACCTCCATCATATTATATTGGTGTTGTGTTGTGTTACCTCCATCATATTATGTTGGTGTTGTGTTACCTCCATCATATTTTAATGGTGTTGTGTTGTGTTACCTCCATCATATTATATTGGTGTTGTGTTACCTCCATCATATTATATTGGTGTTGTGTTACCTCCATCATATTATATTGATGTTGTGTTACCTCCATCATATTATAGTGGTGTTGTGTTGTGTTACCTCCATCATATTATATTGTTGTTGTGTTACCTCCATCATATTATATTGGTGTTGTGTTGTGTTACCTCCATCATATTATATTGGTGTTGTGTTTCCTCCATCATATTATATTGGTGTTGTGTTACCTCCATCATATTATATTGGTGTTGTGTTACCTCCATCATATTATATTGGTGTTGTGTTACCTCCATCATATTTTAATGGTGTTGTGTTGTGTTACAACCATCATATTATATTGGTGTTGTGTTACCTCCATCATATTATATTGGTGTTGTGTTACCTCCATCATATTATACTGGTGTTGTGTTACCTCCATCATATTATATTGGTGTTGTGTTGTGTTAACTCCATCATATTATATTGGTGTTGTGTTACCTCCATCATATTATAGTGGTGTTGTGTTGTGTTACCTCCATCATATTATATTGGTGTTGTGTTACCTCCATCATATTATATTGGTGTTGTGTTACCTCCATCATATTATAGTGGTTTTGTGTTACCTCCATCATATTATAATGGTGTTGTGTTACCTCTATCATATTACATTGGTGTTGTGTTACATCCATCATATTATATTGGTGTTGTGTTACCTCCATCATATTATATTGGTGTTGTGTTGTGTTACCTCCATCATATTGTAGTGGTGTTGTGTTGTGTTACCTCCATCATATTATAGTGGTGTTGTGTTGTGTTACCTACATCATATTACATTGGTGTTGTGTTACCTCCATCATATTATATTGGTGTTGTGTTACCTCCATCATATTATAGTGGTGTTGTGTTGTGTTACCTCCATCATATTATATTGGTGTGGTGTTGTGTTACCTCCATCATATTATATTGGTGTTGTGATACCTCCATCGTATTATATTGGTGTTGTGTTGTTTTACCTCCATCATATTATATTGATGTTGTGTTACCTCCATCATATTACATTGGTGTTGTGTTGTGTTACCTCCATCATATTATATTGGTGTTGTGTTACCTCCATCATATTATAGTGGTGTTGTGTTACCTCCATCATATTATAGTGGTGTTGTGTTGTGTTACCTCCATCATATTATATTGGTGTTGTGTTACCTCCATCATATTATATTGGTGTTGTGTTACCTCCATCATATTATAGTGGTTTTGTGTTACCTCCATCATATTATAATGGTGTTGTGTTACCTCTATCATATTACATTGGTGTTGTGTTACATCCATCATATTATATTGGTGTTGTGTTACCTCCATCATATTATATTGGTGTTGTGTTGTGTTACCTCCATCATATTGTAGTGGTGTTGTGTTGTGTTACCTCCATCATATTATAGTGGTGTTGTGTTGTGTTACCTACATCATATTACATTGGTGTTGTGTTACCTCCATCATATTATATTGGTGTTGTGTTACCTCCATCATATTATAGTGGTGTTGTGTTGTGTTACCTCCATCATATTATATTGGTGTGGTGTTGTGTTACCTCCATCATATTATATTGGTGTTGTGATACCTCCATCGTATTATATTGGTGTTGTGTTGTTTTACCTCCATCATATTATATTGATGTTGTGTTACCTCCATCATATTACATTGGTGTTGTGTTGTGTTACCTCCATCATATTATATTGGTGTTGTGTTGTGTTACCTCCATCATATTATAGTGGTGTTGTGTTGTGTTACCTCCATCATATTATAGTGGTGTTGTGTTGTGTTACCTACATCATATTATATTGGTGTTGTCTTACCTCCATCATATTATAGTGGTGTTGTGTTGTGTTTACCTCCATCATATTATAGATGAGTTGTGTTGTGTTACCTCCATCATATTATATTGGTGTTGTGTTACCTCCATCATATTATATTGGTGTTGTGTTACCTCCATCATATTATATTGATGTTGTGTTACCTCCATCATATTATAGTGGTGTTGTGTTGTGTTACCTCCATCATATTATATTGATGTTGTGTTGAGTTACCTCCATCATATTATATTGGTGTTGTGTTGTGTTACCTCCATCATATTATATTGGTGTTGTGTTTCCTCCATCATATTATATTGGTGTTGTGTTACCTCCATCATATTATATTGGAGTTGTGTTACCTCCATCATATTATATTGGTGTTGTGTTACCTCCATCATATTTTAATGGTGTTGTGTTGTGTTACCTCCATCATATTATATTGGTGTTGTGTTACCTCCATCATATTATATTGGTGTTGTGTTACCTCCATCATATTATATTGATGTTGTGTTACCTCCATCATATTATAGTGGTGTTGTGTTGTGTTACCTCCATCATATTATATTGTTGTTGTGTTACCTCCATCATATTATATTGGTGTTGTGTTGTGTTACCTCCATCATATTATATTGGTGTTGTGTTTCCTCCATCATATTATATTGGTGTTGTGTTACCTCCATCATATTATATTGGTGTTGTGTTACCTCCATCATATTATATTGGTGTTGTGTTACCTCCATCATATTTTAATGGTGTTGTGTTGTGTTACAACCATCATATTATATTGGTGTTGTGTTACCTCCATCATATTATATTGGTGTTGTGTTACCTCCATCATATTATACTGGTGTTGTGTTACCTCCATCATATTATATTGGTGTTGTGTTGTGTTACCTCCATCATATTATATTGGTGTTGTGTTGTGTTAACTCCATCATATTATATTGGTGTTGTGTTACCTCCATCATATTATAGTGGTGTTGTGTTGTGTTACCTCCATCATATTATATTGGTGTTGTGTTACCTCCATCATATTATATTGGTGTTGTGTTACCTCCATCATATTATAGTGGTTTTGTGTTACCTCCATCATATTATAATGGTGTTGTGTTGCCTCTATCATATTACATTGGTGTTGTGTTACATCCATCATATTATATTGGTGTTGTGTTACCTCCATCATATTATATTGGTGTTGTGTTACCTCCATCATATTGTAGTGGTGTTGTGTTGTGTTACCTCCATCATATTATAGTGGTGTTGTGTTGTGTTACCTACATCATATTACATTGGTGTTGTGTTACCTCCATCATATTATATTGGTGTTGTGTTACCTCCATCATATTATAGTGGTGTTGTGTTGTGTTACCTCCATCATATTATATTGGTGTGGTGTTGTGTTACCTCCATCATATTATATTGGTGTTGTGATACCTCCATCGTATTATATTGGTGTTGTGTTGTTTTACCTCCATCATATTATATTGATGTTGTGTTACCTCCATCATATTACATTGGTGTTGTGTTGTGTTACCTCCATCATATTATATTGGTGTTGTGTTGTGTTACCTCCATCATATTATAGTGGTGTTGTGTTGTGTTACCTCCATCATATTATAGTGGTGTTGTGTTGTGTTACCTACATCATATTATATTGGTGTTGTCTTACCTCCATCATATTATAGTGGTGTTGTGTTGTGTTACCTCCATCATATTATAGATGAGTTGTGTTGTGTTACCTCCATCATATTATATTGGTGTTGTGTTGTGTTACCTATATCATATTATATTGGTGTTGTGTTACCTCCATCATATTATATTGGTGTTGTGTTGTGTTACCTCCATCATATTATATTGGTGTTGTGTTACCTCCATCAAATTATATTGGTGTTGTGTTGTGTTACCTCCATCATATTATAGTGGTGTTGTGTTGTGTTACCTCCAACATATTATATTGGTGTTGTGGTGTGTTACCTCCATCATATTATATTGGTGTTGTGTTGTGTTACCTCCATCATATTATTGTGGTGTTGTGTTTCCTCCATCATATTATAGTGGTGTTGTGTTGTGTTACCTCCATCATATTATTGTGGTGTTGTGTTGTGATACCTCCATCATATTATATATTATATTGGTGTTGTGTTGTGTTACCTCCATCATATTATATTGGTGTTGTGTTACCTCCATCATATTATTTTGGTGTTGTGTTACCTCCATCATATTATATTGATGTTGTGTTGAGTTAACTCCATCATATTATATTGGTGTTGTGTTGTGTTACCTCCTTCATCTTATATTGGTGTTGTGTTTCCTCCATCATATTATATTGGTGTTGTGTTACCTCCATCATATTATATTGGTGTTGTGTTGTTTTACCTCCATCATATTATATTGATGTTGTGTTACCTCCATCATATTACATTGGTGTTGTGTTGTGTTACCTCCATCATATTATATTGGTGTTGTGTTGTGTTACCTCCATCATATTATAGTGGTGTTGTGTTGTGTTACCTCCATCATATTATAGTGGTGTTGTGTTGTGTTACCTACATCATATTATATTGGTGTTGTCTTACCTCCATCATATTATAGTGGTGTTGTGTTGTGTTACCTCCATCATATTATAGATGAGTTGTGTTGTGTTACCTCCATCGTATTATATTGGTGTTGTGTTGTGTTACCTATATCATATTATATTGGTGTTGTGTTACCTCCATCATATTATATTGGTGTTGTGTTGTGTTACCTCCATCATATTATATTGGTGTTGTGTTACCTCCATCAAATTATATTGGTGTTGTGTTGTGTTACCTCCATCATATTATAGTGGTGTTGTGTTGTGTTACCTCCAACATATTATATTGGTGTTGTGGTGTGTTACCTCCATCATATTATATTGGTGTTGTGTTGTGTTACCTCCATCATATTATTGTGGTGTTGTGTTTCCTCCATCATATTATAGTGGTGTTGTGTTGTGTTACCTCCATCATATTATTGTGGTGTTGTGTTGTGATACCTCCATCATATTATATATTATATTGGTGTTGTGTTGTGTTACCTCCATCATATTATATTGGTGTTGTGTTACCTCCATCATATTATTTTGGTGTTGTGTTACCTCCATCATATTATATTGATGTTGTGTTGAGTTAACTCCATCATATTATATTGGTGTTGTGTTGTGTTACCTCCTTCATCTTATATTGGTGTTGTGTTTCCTCCATCATATTATATTGGTGTTGTGTTACCTCCATCATATTATATTGGTGTTGTGTTGTGTTACCTCCATCATATTATATTGGTGTTGTGTTAACTCCATCATATTATATTGGTGTTGTGTTACCTCCATCATATTATAGTGGTGTTGTGTTGTGTTACCTCCATCATATTATATTGGTGTTGTGTTACCTCCATCATATTATATTGGTGTTGTGTTACCTCCATCATATTATAGTGGTTTTGTGTTACCTCCATCATATTATAATGGTGTTGTGTTGCCTCTATCATATTACATTAGTGTTGTGTTACATCCATCATATTATATTGGTGTTGTGTTTCCTCCATCATATTATATTGGTGTTGTGTTACCTCCATCATATTATAGTGGTTTTGTGTTACCTCCATCATATTATAATGGTGTTGTGTTGCCTCTATCATATTACATTAGTGTTGTGTTACATCCATCATATTATATTGGTGTTGTGTTTCCTCCATCATATTATATTGGTGTTGTGTTACCTCCATCATATTATATTGGTGTTGTGTTGTGTTACCTCCATCATATTATATTGGTGTTGTGTTGTGTTAACTCCATCATATTATATTGGTGTTGTGTTACCTCCATCATATTATAGTGGTGTTGTGTTGTGTTACCTCCATCATATTATATTGGTGTTGTGTTACCTCCATCATATTATATTGGTGTTGTGTTACCTCCATCATATTATAGTGGTTTTGTGTTACCTCCATCATATTATAATGGTGTTGTGTTGCCTCTATCATATTACATTGGTGTTGTGTTACATCCATCATATTATATTGGTGTTGTGTTACCTCCATCATATTATATTGGTGTTGTGTTGTGTTACCTCCATCATATTGTAGTGGTGTTGTGTTGTGTTACCTCCATCATATTATAGTGGTGTTGTGTTGTGTTACCTACATCATATTACATTGGTGTTGTGTTACCTCCATCATATTATATTGGTGTTGTGTTACCTCCATCATATTATAGTGGTGTTGTGTTGTGTTACCTCCATCATATTATATTGGTGTGGTGTTGTGTTACCTCCATCATATTATATTGGTGTTGTGATACCTCCATCGTATTATATTGGTGTTGTGTTGTTTTACCTCCATCATATTATATTGATGTTGTGTTACCTCCATCATATTACATTGGTGTTGTGTTGTGTTACCTCCATCATATTATATTGGTGTTGTGTTGTGTTACCTCCATCATATTATAGTGGTGTTGTGTTGTGTTACCTCCATCATATTATAGTGGTGTTGTGTTGTGTTACCTACATCATATTATATTGGTGTTGTCTTACCTCCATCATATTATAGTGGTGTTGTGTTGTGTTACCTCCATCATATTATAGATGAGTTGTGTTGTGTTACCTCCATCATATTATATTGGTGTTGTGTTGTGTTACCTATATCATATTATATTGGTGTTGTGTTACCTCCATCATATTATATTGGTGTTGTGTTGTGTTACCTCCATCATATTATATTGGTGTTGTGTTACCTCCATCAAATTATATTGGTGTTGTGTTGTGTTACCTCCATCATATTATAGTGGTGTTGTGTTGTGTTACCTCCAACATATTATATTGGTGTTGTGGTGTGTTACCTCCATCATATTATATTGGTGTTGTGTTGTGTTACCTCCATCATATTATTGTGGTGTTGTGTTTCCTCCATCATATTATAGTGGTGTTGTGTTGTGTTACCTCCATCATATTATTGTGGTGTTGTGTTGTGATACCTCCATCATATTATATATTATATTGGTGTTGTGTTGTGTTACCTCCATCATATTATATTGGTGTTGTGTTACCTCCATCATATTATTTTGGTGTTGTGTTACCTCCATCATATTATATTGATGTTGTGTTGAGTTAACTCCATCATATTATATTGGTGTTGTGTTGTGTTACCTCCTTCATCTTATATTGGTGTTGTGTTTCCTCCATCATATTATATTGGTGTTGTGTTACCTCCATCATATTATATTGGTGTTGTGTTGTGTTACCTCCATCATATTATATTGGTGTTGTGTTAACTCCATCATATTATATTGGTGTTGTGTTACCTCCATCATATTATAGTGGTGTTGTGTTGTGTTACCTCCATCATATTATATTGGTGTTGTGTTACCTCCATCATATTATATTGGTGTTGTGTTACCTCCATCATATTATAGTGGTTTTGTGTTACCTCCATCATATTATAATGGTGTTGTGTTGCCTCTATCATATTACATTAGTGTTGTGTTACATCCATCATATTATATTGGTGTTGTGTTTCCTCCATCATATTATATTGGTGTTGTGTTACCTCCATCATATTATATTGGTGTTGTGTTGTGTTACCTCCATCATATTGTAGTGGTGTTGTGTTGTGTTACCTCCATCATATTATAGTGGTGTTGTGTTGTGTTACCTACATCATATTACATTGGTGTTGTGTTACCTCCTTCATCTTATATTGGTGTTGTGTTTCCTCCATCATATTATATTGGTGTTGTGTTACCTCCATCATATTATATTGGTGTTGTGTTGTGTTACCTCCATCATATTATATTGGTGTTGTGTTAACTCCATCATATTATATTGGTGTTGTGTTACCTCCATCATATTATAGTGGTGTTGTGTTGTGTTACCTCCATCATATTATATTGGTGTTGTGTTACCTCCATCATATTATATTGGTGTTGTGTTACCTCCATCATATTATAGTGGTTTTGTGTTACCTCCATCATATTATAATGGTGTTGTGTTGCCTCTATCATATTACATTAGTGTTGTGTTACATCCATCATATTATATTGGTGTTGTGTTTCCTCCATCATATTATATTGGTGTTGTGTTACCTCCATCATATTATAGTGGTTTTGTGTTACCTCCATCATATTATAATGGTGTTGTGTTGCCTCTATCATATTACATTAGTGTTGTGTTACATCCATCATATTATATTGGTGTTGTGTTTCCTCCATCATATTATATTGGTGTTGTGTTACCTCCATCATATTATATTGGTGTTGTGTTGTGTTACCTCCATCATATTATATTGGTGTTGTGTTGTGTTAACTCCATCATATTATATTGGTGTTGTGTTACCTCCATCATATTATAGTGGTGTTGTGTTGTGTTACCTCCATCATATTATATTGGTGTTGTGTTACCTCCATCATATTATATTGGTGTTGTGTTACCTCCATCATATTATAGTGGTTTTGTGTTACCTCCATCATATTATAATGGTGTTGTGTTACCTCTATCATATTACATTGGTGTTGTGTTACATCCATCATATTATATTGGTGTTGTGTTACCTCCATCATATTATATTGGTGTTGTGTTGTGTTACCTCCATCATATTGTAGTGGTGTTGTGTTGTGTTACCTCCATCATATTATAGTGGTGTTGTGTTGTGTTACCTACATCATATTACATTGGTGTTGTGTTACCTCCATCATATTATATTGGTGTTGTGTTACCTCCATCATATTATAGTGGTGTTGTGTTGTGTTACCTCCATCATATTATATTGGTGTGGTGTTGTGTTACCTCCATCATATTATATTGGTGTTGTGATACCTCCATCGTATTATATTGGTGTTGTGTTGTTTTACCTCCATCATATTATATTGATGTTGTGTTACCTCCATCATATTACATTGGTGTTGTGTTGTGTTACCTCCATCATATTATATTGGTGTTGTGTTGTGTTACCTCCATCATATTATAGTGGTGTTGTGTTGTGTTACCTCCATCATATTATAGTGGTGTTGTGTTGTGTTACCTACATCATATTATATTGGTGTTGTCTTACCTCCATCATATTATAGTGGTGTTGTGTTGTGTTACCTCCATCATATTATAGATGAGTTGTGTTGTGTTACCTCCATCATATTATATTGGTGTTGTGTTACCTCCATCATATTATATTGGTGTTGTGTTGTGTTACCTCCATCATATTATATTGGTGTTGTGTTACCTCCATCAAATTATATTGGTGTTGTGTTGTGTTACCTCCATCATATTATAGTGGTGTTGTGTTGTGTTACCTCCAACATATTATATTGGTGTTGTGGTGTGTTACCTCCATCATATTATATTGGTGTTGTGTTGTGTTACCTCCATCATATTATTGTGGTGTTGTGTTTCCTCCATCATATTATAGTGGTGTTGTGTTGTGTTACCTCCATCATATTATTGTGGTGTTGTGTTGTGATACCTCCATCATATTATATATTATATTGGTGTTGTGTTGTGTTACCTCCATCATATTATATTGGTGTTGTGTTACCTCCATCATATTATTTTGGTGTTGTGTTACCTCCATCATATTATATTGATGTTGTGTTGAGTTAACTCCATCATATTATATTGGTGTTGTGTTGTGTTACCTCCTTCATCTTATATTGGTGTTGTGTTTCCTCCATCATATTATATTGGTGTTGTGTTACCTCCATCATATTATATTGGTGTTGTGTTGTGTTACCTCCATCATATTATATTGGTGTTGTGTTAACTCCATCATATTATATTGGTGTTGTGTTACCTCCATCATATTATAGTGGTGTTGTGTTGTGTTACCTCCATCATATTATATTGGTGTTGTGTTACCTCCATCATATTATATTGGTGTTGTGTTACCTCCATCATATTATAGTGGTTTTGTGTTACCTCCATCATATTATAATGGTGTTGTGTTGCCTCTATCATATTACATTAGTGTTGTGTTACATCCATCATATTATATTGGTGTTGTGTTTCTCCATCATATTATATTGGTGTTGTGTTACCTCCATCATATTATATTGGTGTTGTGTTGTGTTACCTCCATCATATTGTAGTGGTGTTGTGTTGTGTTACCTCCATCATATTATAGTGGTGTTGTGTTGTGTTACCTACATCATATTACATTGGTGTTGTGTTACCTCCATCATATTATATTGGTGTTGTGTTACCTCCATCATATTATAGTGGTGTTGTGTTGTGTTACCTCCATCATATTATATTGGTGTGGTGTTGTGTTACCTCCATCATATTATATTGGTGTTGTGATACCTCCATCATATTATATTAGTGTTGTGTTGTTTTACCTCCATCATATTATATTGATGTTGTGTTACCTCCATCATATTACATTGGTGTTGTGTTGTGTTACCTCCATCATATTATATTGGTGTTGTGTTGTGTTACCTCCATCATATTATAGTGGTGTTGTGTTGTGTTACCTCCATCATATTATAGTGGTGTTGTGTTGTGTTACCTACATCATATTATATTGGTGTTGTCTTACCTCCATCATATTATAGTGGTGTTGTGTTGTGTTACCTCCATCATATTATAGATGAGTTGTGTTGTGTTACCTCCATCATATTATATTGGTGTTGTGTTGTGTTACCTATATCATATTATATTGGTGTTGTGTTACCTCCATCATATTATATTGGTGTTGTGTTGTGTTACCTCCATCATATTATATTGGTGTTGTGTTACCTCCATCAAATTATATTGGTGTTGTGTTGTGTTACCTCCATCATATTATATTGGTGTTGTGTTGTGTTACCTCCATCATATTATATTGGTGTTGTGTTTCCTCCATCATATTATATTGGTGTTGTGTTACCTCCATCATATTATATTGGAGTTGTGTTACCTCCATCATATTATATTGGTGTTGTGTTACCTCCATCATATTTTAATGGTGTTGTGTTGTGTTACCTCCATCATATTATATTGGTGTTGTGTTACCTCCATCATATTATATTGGTGTTGTGTTACCTCCATCATATTATATTGATGTTGTGTTACCTCCATCATATTATAGTGGTGTTGTGTTGTGTTACCTCCATCATATTATATTGTTGTTGTGTTACCTCCATCATATTATATTGGTGTTGTGTTGTGTTACCTCCATCATATTATATTGGTGTTGTGTTTCCTCCATCATATTATATTGGTGTTGTGTTACCTCCATCATATTATATTGGTGTTGTGTTACCTCCATCATATTATATTGGTGTTGTGTTACCTCCATCATATTTTAATGGTGTTGTGTTGTGTTACAACCATCATATTATATTGGTGTTGTGTTACCTCCATCATATTATATTGGTGTTGTGTTACCTCCATCATATTATACTGGTGTTGTGTTACCTCCATCATATTATATTGGTGTTGTGTTGTGTTACCTCCATCATATTATATTGGTGTTGTGTTGTGTTAACTCCATCATATTATATTGGTGTTGTGTTACCTCCATCATATTATAGTGGTGTTGTGTTGTGTTACCTCCATCATATTATATTGGTGTTGTGTTACCTCCATCATATTATATTGGTGTTGTGTTACCTCCATCATATTATAGTGGTTTTGTGTTACCTCCATCATATTATATTGGTGTTGTGTTGTGTTACCTCCATCATATTATATTGGTGTTGTGTTACCTCCATCATATTATAGTGGTGTTGTGTTGTGTTACCTCCATCATATTATATTGATGTTGTGTTGAGTTACCTCCATCATATTATATTGGTGTTGTGTTGTGTTACCTCCATCATATTATATTGGTGTTGTGTTTCCTCCATCATATTATATTGATGTTGTGTTACCTCCACCATATTATATTGGTGTTGTGTTACCTCCATCATTATATATTGGTGTTGTGTTACCTCCATCATATTTTAATGGTGTTGTGTTGTGTTACCTCCATCATATTATATTGGTGTTGTGTTACCTCCATCATATTATATTGGTGTTGTGTTACCTCCTTCATATTATATTGATGTTGTGTTACCTCCATCATATTATAGTGGTGTTGTGTTGTGTTACCTCCATCATATTATATTGTTGTTGTGTTACCTCCATCATATTATTTTGGTGTTGTGTTACCTCCATCATATTATATTGATGTTGTGTTGAGTTAACTCCATCATATTATATTGGTGTTGTGTTGTGTTACCTCCTTCATCTTATATTGGTGTTGTGTTTCCTCCATCATATTATAGTGGTGTTGTGTTACCTCCATCATATTATATTGGTGTTGTGTTACCTCCATCATATTATATTGGTGTTGTGTTACCTCCATCATATTTTAATGGTGTTGTGTTGTGTTACCTCCATCATATTATATTGGTGTTGTGTTACCTCCATCATATTATATTGGTGTTGTGTTACCTCCATCATATTATATTGATGTTGTGTTACCTCCATCATATTATATTGGTGTTGTGTTACCTCCATCATATTATATTGGTGTTGTGTTACCTCCATCATATTATATTTATGTTGTGTTACCTCCATCATATTATAGTGGTGTTGTGTTGTGTTACCTCCATCATATTATATTGATGTTGTGTTGAGTTACCTCCATCATATTATATTGGTGTTGTGTTGTGTTACCTCCATCATATTATATTGGTGTTGTGTTTCCTCCATCATATTATATTGGTGTTGTGTTACCTCCATCATATTATATTGGAGTTGTGTTACCTCCATCATATTATATTGGTGTTGTGTTACCTCCATCATATTTTAATGGTGTTGTGTTGTGTTACCTCCATCATATTATATTGGTGTTGTGTTACCTCCATCATATTATATTGGTGTTGTGTTACCTCCATCATATTATATTGATGTTGTGTTACCTCCATCATATTATAGTGGTGTTGTGTTGTGTTACCTCCATCATATTATATTGTTGTTGTGTTACCTCCATCATATTATATTGGTGTTGTGTTGTGTTACCTCCATCATATTATATTGGTGTTGTGTTTCCTCCATCATATTATATTGGTGTTGTGTTACCTCCATCATATTATATTGGTGTTGTGTTACCTCCATCATATTATATTGGTGTTGTGTTACCTCCATCATATTTTAATGGTGTTGTGTTGTGTTACAACCATCATATTATATTGGTGTTGTGTTACCTCCATCATATTATATTGGTGTTGTGTTACCTCCATCATATTATACTGGTGTTGTGTTACCTCCATCATATTATATTGGTGTTGTGTTGTGTTACCTCCATCATATTATATTGGTGTTGTGTTAACTCCATCATATTATATTGGTGTTGTGTTACCTCCATCATATTATATTGATGTTGTGTTACCTCCATCATATTATAGTGGTGTTGTGTTGTGTTACCTCCATCATATTATATTGTTGTTGTGTTACCTCCATCATATTATATTGGTGTTGTGTTGTGTTACCTCCATCATATTATATTGGTGTTGTGTTTCCTCCATCATATTATATTGGTGTTGTGTTACCTCCATCATATTATATTGGTGTTGTGTTACCTCCATCATATTATATTGGTGTTGTGTTACCTCCATCATATTTTAATGGTGTTGTGTTGTGTTACAACCATCATATTATATTGGTGTTGTGTTACCTCCATCATATTATATTGGTGTTGTGTTACCTCCATCATATTATACTGGTGTTGTGTTACCTCCATCATATTATATTGGTGTTGTGTTGTGTTACCTCCATCATATTATATTGGTGTTGTGTTAACTCCATCATATTATATTGGTGTTGTGTTTCCTCCATCATATTATAGTGGTGTTGTGTTGTGTTACCTCCATCATATTATATTGGTGTTGTGTTACCTCCATCATATTATATTGGTGTTGTGTTACCTCCATCATATTATAGTGGTTTTGTGTTACCTCCATCATATTATAATGGTGTTGTGTTGCCTCTATCATATTACATTGGTGTTGTGTTACATCCATCATATTATATTGGTGTTGTGTTACCTCCATCATATTATATTGGTGTTGTGTTGTGTTACCTCCATCATATTGTAGTGGTGTTGTGTTGTGTTACCTCCATCATATTATAGTGGTGTTGTGTTGTGTTACCTACATCATATTTCATTGGTGTTGTGTTACCTCCATCATATTATATTGGTGTTGTGTTACCTCCATCATATTATAGTGGTGTTGTGTTGTGTTACCTCCATCATATTATATTGGTGTGGTGTTGTGTTACCTCCATCATATTATATTGGTGTTGTGATACCTCCATCGTATTATATTGGTGTTGTGTTGTTTTACCTCCATCATATTATATTGATGTTGTGTTACCTCCATCATATTACATTGGTGTTGTGTTGTGTTACCTCCATCATATTATATTGGTGTTGTGTTGTGTTACCTCCATCATATTATAGTGGTGTTGTGTTGTGTTACCTCCATCATATTATAGTGGTGTTGTGTTTTGTTACCTACATCATATTATATTGGTGTTGTCTTACCTCCATCATATTATAGTGGTGTTGTGTTGTGTTACCTCCATCATATTATAGATGAGTTGTGTTGTGTTACCTCCATCATATTATATTGGTGTTGTTTTGTGTTACCTATATCATATTATATTGGTGTTGTGTTACCTCCATCATATTATATTGGTGTTGTGTTGTGTTACCTCCATCATATTATATTGGTGTTGTGTTACCTCCATCAAATTATATTGGTGTTGTGTTGTGTTACCTCCATCATATTATAGTGGTGTTGTGTTGTGTTACCTCCAACATATTATATTGGTGTTGTGGTGTGTTACCTCCATCATATTATATTGGTGTTGTGTTGTGTTACCTCCATCATATTATTGTGGTGTTGTGTTTCCTCCATCATATTATTTTGGTGTTGTGTTGTGATACCTCCATCATATTATATATTATATTGGTGTTGTGTTGTGTTACCTCCATCATATTATATTGGTGTTGTGTTACCTCCATCATATTATTTTGGTGTTGTGTTACCTCCATCATATTATATTGATGTTGTGTTGAGTTAACTCCATCATATTATATTGGTGTTGTGTTGTGTTACCTCCTTCATCTTATATTGGTGTTGTGTTTCCTCCATCATATTATATTGGTGTTGTGTTACCTCCATCATATTATATTGGTGTTGTGTTGTGTTACCTCCATCATATTATATTGGTGTTGTGTTAACTCCATCATATTATATTGGTGTTGTGTTACCTCCATCATATTATAGTGGTGTTGTGTTGTGTTACCTCCATCATATTATATTGGTGTTGTGTTACCTCCATCATATTATATTGGTGTTGTGTTACCTCCATCATATTATAGTGGTTTTGTGTTACCTCCATCATATTATAATGGTGTTGTGTTACCTCCATCATATTATAGTGGTGTTGTGTTGTGTTACCTCCAACATATTATATTGGTGTTGTGGTGTGTTACCTCCATCATATTATATTGGTGTTGTGTTGTGTTACCTCCATCATATTATTGTGGTGTTGTGTTTCCTCCATCATATTATTTTGGTGTTGTGTTGTGATACCTCCATCATATTATATATTATATTGGTGTTGTGTTGTGTTACCTCCATCATATTATATTGGTGTTGTGTTACCTCCATCATATTATTTTGGTGTTGTGTTACCTCCATCATATTATATTGATGTTGTGTTGAGTTAACTCCATCATATTATATTGGTGTTGTGTTGTGTTACCTCCTTCATCTTATATTGGTGTTGTGTTTCCTCCATCATATTATATTGGTGTTGTGTTACCTCCATCATATTATATTGGTGTTGTGTTGTGTTACCTCCATCATATTATATTGGTGTTGTGTTAACTCCATCATATTATATTGGTGTTGTGTTACCTCCATCATATTATAGTGGTGTTGTGTTGTGTTACCTCCATCATATTATATTGGTGTTGTGTTACCTCCATCATATTATATTGGTGTTGTGTTACCTCCATCATATTATATTGGTGTTGTGTTACCTCCATCATATTATAGTGGTTTTGTGTTACCTCCATCATATTATAATGGTGTTGTGTTGCCTCTATCATATTACATTAGTGTTGTGTTACATCCATCATATTATATTGGTGTTGTGTTTCCTCCATCATATTATATTGGTGTTGTGTTACCTCCATCATATTATAGTGGTTTTGTGTTACCTCCATCATATTATAATGGTGTTGTGTTGCCTCTATCATATTACATTAGTGTTGTGTTACATCCATCATATTATATTGGTGTTGTGTTGTGTTACCTCCATCATATTATATTGGTGTTGTGTTTCCTCCATCATATTATATTGGTGTTGTGTTACCTCCATCATATTATATTGGAGTTGTATTACCTCCATCATATTATATTGGTGTTGTGTTACCTCCATCATATTTTAATGGTGTTGTGTTGAGTTACCTCCATCATATTATATTGGTGTTGTGTTGTGTTACCTCCATCATATTATATTGGTGTTGTGTTTCCTCCATCATATTATATTGGTGTTGTGTTACCTCCATCATATTATATTGGAGTTGTGTTACCTCCATCATATTATATTGGTGTTGTGTTACCTCCATCATATTTTAATGGTGTTGTGTTGTGTTACCTCCATCATATTATATTGGTGTTGTGTTACCTCCATCATATTATATTGGTGTTGTGTTACCTCCATCATATTATATTGATGTTGTGTTACCTCCATCATATTATAGTGGTGTTGTGTTGTGTTACCTCCATCATATTATATTGTTGTTGTGTTACCTCCATCATATTATATTGGTGTTGTGTTGTGTTACCTCCATCATATTATATTGGTGTTGTGTTTCCTCCATCATATTATATTGGTGTTGTGTTACCTCCATCATATTATATTGGTGTTGTGTTACCTCCATCATATTATATTGGTGTTGTGTTACCTCCATCATATTTTAATGGTGTTGTGTTGTGTTACAACCATCATATTATATTGGTGTTGTGTTACCTCCATCATATTATATTGGTGTTGTGTTACCTCCATCATATTATACTGGTGTTGTTTTACCTCCATCATATTATATTGGTGTTGTGTTGTGTTAACTCCATCATATTATATTGGTGTTGTGTTACCTCCATCATATTATAGTGGTGTTGTGTTGTGTTACCTCCATCATATTATATTGGTGTTGTGTTACCTCCATCATATTATATTGGTGTTGTGTTACCTCCATCATATTATAGTGGTTTTGTGTTACCTCCATCATATTATAATGGTGTTGTGTTGCCTCTATCATATTACATTGGTGTTGTGTTACATCCATCATATTATATTGGTGTTGTGTTACCTCCATCATATTATATTGGTGTTGTGTTGTGTTACCTCCATCATATTGTAGTGGTGTTGTGTTGTGTTACCTCCATCATATTATAGTGGTGTTGTGTTGTGTTACCTACATCATATTACATTGGTGTTGTGTTACCTCCATCATATTATATTGGTGTTGTGTTACCTCCATCATATTATAGTGGTGTTGTGTTGTGTTACCTCCATCATATTATATTGGTGTGGTGTTGTGTTACCTCCATCATATTATATTGGTGTTGTGATACCTCCATCGTATTATATTGGTGTTGTGTTGTTTTACCTCCATCATATTATATTGATGTTGTGTTACCTCCATCATATTACATTGGTGTTGTGTTGTGTTACCTCCATCATATTATATTGGTGTTGTGTTGTGTTACTTCCATCATATTATAGTGGTGTTGTGTTGTGTTACCTCCATCATATTATAGATGAGTTGTGTTGTGTTACCTCCATCATATTATATTGGTGTTGTGTTACCTCCATCATATTATATTGGTGTTGTGTTACCTCCATCATATTATATTGATGTTGTGTTACCTCCATCATATTATAGTGGTGTTGTGTTGTGTTACCTCCATCATATTATATTGATGTTGTGTTGAGTTACCTCCATCATATTATATTGGTGTTGTGTTGTGTTACCTCCATCATATTATATTGGTGTTGTGTTTCCTCCATCATATTATATTGGTGTTGTGTTACCTCCATCATATTATATTGGAGTTGTGTTACCTCCATCATATTATATTGGTGTTGTGTTACCTCCATCATATTTTAATGGTGTTGTGTTGTGTTACCTCCATCATATTATATTGGTGTTGTGTTACCTCCATCATATTATATTGGTGTTGTGTTACCTCCATCATATTATATTGATGTTGTGTTACCTCCATCATATTATAGTGGTGTTGTGTTGTGTTACCTCCATCATATTATATTGTTGTTG
Organism: Brachymystax lenok tsinlingensis; assembly: GCA_030435695.1. Classification (NCBI taxonomy): domain Eukaryota; kingdom Metazoa; phylum Chordata; class Actinopteri; order Salmoniformes; family Salmonidae; genus Brachymystax; species Brachymystax lenok. The sequence continues at coordinate 2,956,766 of CM059799.1, forward strand.
TGTTACCTCCATCATATTATATTGGTGTTGTGTTGTGTTACCTCCATCATATTATATTGGTGTTGTGTTTCCTCCATCATATTATATTGGTGTTGTGTTACCTCCATCATATTATATTGGTGTTGTGTTACCTCCATCATATTATATTGGTGTTGTGTTACCTCCATCATATTTTAATGGTGTTGTGTTGTGTTACAACCATCATATTATATTGGTGTTGTGTTACCTCCATCATATTATATTGGTGTTGTGTTACCTCCATCATATTATACTGGTGTTGTGTTACCTCCATCACATTATATTGGTGTTGTGTTGTGTTACCTCCATCATATTATATTGGTGTTGTGTTGTGTTAACTCCATCATATTATATTGGTGTTGTGTTACCTCCATCATATTATAGTGGTGTTGTGTTGTGTTACCTCCATCATATTATATTGGTGTTGTGTTACCTCCATCATATTATATTGGTGTTGTGTTACCTCCATCATATTATAGTGGTTTTGTGTTTACCTCCATCATATTATAATGGTGTTGTGTTGCCTCTATCATATTACATTGGTGTTGTGTTACATCCATCATATTATATTGGTGTTGTGTTACCTCCATCATATTATATTGGTGTTGTGTTGTGTTACCTCCATCATATTGTAGTGGTGTTGTGTTGTGTTACCTCCATCATATTATATTGGTGTTGTGTTGTGTTACCTACATCATATTACATTGGTGTTGTGTTACCTCCATCATATTATATTGGTGTTGTGTTACCTCCATCATATTATAGTGGTGTTGTGTTGTGTTACCTCCATCATATTATATTGGTGTGGTGTTGTGTTACCTCCATCATATTATATTGGTGTTGTGATACCTCCATCGTATTATATTGGTGTTGTGTTGTTTTACCTCCATCATATTATATTGATGTTGTGTTACCTCCATCATATTACATTGGTGTTGTGTTGTGTTACCTCCATCATATTATATTGGTGTTGTGTTGTGTTACCTCCATCATATTATAGTGGTGTTGTGTTGTGTTACCTCCATCATATTATAGTGGTGTTGTGTTGTGTTACCTACATCATATTATATTGGTGTTGTCTTACCTCCATCATATTATAGTGGTGTTGTGTTGTGTTACCTCCATCATATTATAGATGAGTTGTGTTGTGTTACCTCCATCATATTATATTGGTGTTGTGTTGTGTTACCTATATCATATTATATTGGTGTTGTGTTACCTCCATCATATTATATTGGTGTTGTGTTGTGTTACCTCCATCATATTATATTGGTGTTGTGTTACCTCCATCAAATTATATTGGTGTTGTGTTGTGTTACCTCCATCATATTATAGTGGTGTTGTGTTGTGTTACCTCCAACATATTATATTGGTGTTGTGGTGTGTTACCTCCATCATATTATATTGGTGTTGTGTTGTGTTACCTCCATCATATTATTGTGGTGTTGTGTTTCCTCCATCATATTATTTTGGTGTTGTGTTGTGATAACTCCATCATATTATATATTATATTGGTGTTGTGTTGTGTTTACCTCCATCATATTATATTGGTGTTGTGTTACCTCCATCATATTATTTTGGTGTTGTGTTACCTCCATCATATTATATTGATGTTGTGTTGAGTTAACTCCATCATATTATATTGGTGTTGTGTTGTGTTACCTCCTTCATCTTATATTGGTGTTGTGTTTCCTCCATCATATTATATTGGTGTTGTGTTACCTCCATCATATTATATTGGTGTTGTGTTGTGTTACCTCCATCATATTATATTGGTGTTGTGTTAACTCCATCATATTATATTGGTGTTGTGTTACCTCCATCATATTATAGTGGTGTTGTGTTGTGTTACCTCCATCATATTATATTGGTGTTGTGTTACCTCCATCATATTATATTGGTGTTGTGTTACCTCCATCATATTATAGTGGTTTTGTGTTACCTCCATCATATTATAATGGTGTTGTGTTGCCTCTATCATATTACATTAGTGTTGTGTTACATCCATCATATTATATTGGTGTTGTGTTTCCTCCATCATATTATATTGGTGTTGTGTTACCTCCATCATATTATAGTGGTTTTGTGTTACCTCCATCATATTATATTGGTGTTGTGTTGCCTCTATCATATTACATTAGTGTTGTGTTACATCCATCATATTATATTGGTGTTGTGTTTCCTCCATCATATTATATTGGTGTTGTGTTACCTCCATCATATTATATTGGTTTTGTGTTGTGTTACCTCCATCATATTATATTGGTGTTGTGTTGTGTTAACTCCATCATATTATATTGGTGTTGTGTTACCTCCATCATATTATATTGGTGTTGTGTTACCTCCATCATATTATAGTGGTTTTGTGTTACCTCCATCATATTATAATGGTGTTGTGTTGCCTCTATCATATTACATTGGTGTTGTGTTACATCCATCATATTATATTGGTGTTGTGTTACCTCCATCATATTATATTGGTGTTGTGTTGTGTTACCTCCATCATATTGTAGTGGTGTTGTGTTGTGTTACCTCCATCATATTATAGTGGTGTTGTGTTGTGTTACCTACATCATATTACATTGGTGTTGTGTTACCTCCATCATATTATATTGGTGTTGTGTTACCTCCATCATATTATAGTGGTGTTGTGTTGTGTTACCTCCATCATATTATATTGGTGTGGTGTTGTGTTACCTCCATCATATTATATTGGTGTTGTGATACCTCCATCGTATTATATTGGTGTTGTGTTGTTTTACCTCCATCATATTATATTGATGTTGTGTTACCTCCATCATATTACATTGGTGTTGTGTTGTGTTACCTCCATCATATTATATTGGTGTTGTGTTGTGTTACCTCCATCATATTATAGTGGTGTTGTGTTGTGTTACCTCCATCATATTATAGTGGTGTTGTGTTTTGTTACCTACATCATATTATATTGGTGTTGTCTTACCTCCATCATATTATAGTGGTGTTGTGTTGTGTTACCTCCATCATATTATAGATGAGTTGTGTTGTGTTACCTCCATCATATTATATTGGTGTTGTGTTGTGTTACCTATATCATATTATATTGGTGTTGTGTTACCTCCATCATATTATATTGGTGTTGTGTTGTGTTACCTCCATCATATTATATTGGTGTTGTGTTACCTCCATCAAATTATATTGGTGTTGTGTTGTGTTACCTCCAACATATTATATTGGTGTTGTGGTGTGTTACCTCCATCATATTATATTGGTGTTGTGTTGTGTTACCTCCATCATATTATTGTGGTGTTGTGTTTCCTCCATCATATTATTTTGGTGTTGTGTTGTGATACCTCCATCATATTATATATTATATTGGTGTTGTGTTGTGTTACCTCCATCATATTATATTGGTGTTGTGTTACCTCCATCATATTATTTTGGTGTTGTGTTACCTCCATCATATTATATTGATGTTGTGTTGAGTTAACTCCATCATATTATATTGGTGTTGTGTTGTGTTACCTCCTTCATCTTATATTGGTGTTGTGTTTCCTCCATCATATTATATTGGTGTTGTGTTACCTCCATCATATTATATTGGTGTTGTGTTGTGTTACCTCCATCATATTATATTGGTGTTGTGTTAACTCCATCATATTATATTGGTGTTGTGTTACCTCCATCATATTATAGTGGTGTTGTGTTGTGTTACCTCCATCATATTATATTGGTGTTGTGTTACCTCCATCATATTATATTGGTGTTGTGTTACCTCCATCATATTATAGTGGTTTTGTGTTACCTCCATCATATTATAATGGTGTTGTGTTGCCTCTATCATATTACATTAGTGTTGTGTTACATCCATCATATTATATTGGTGTTGTGTTTCCTCCATCATATTATATTGGTGTTGTGTTACCTCCATCATATTATAGTGGTTTTGTGTTACCTCCATCATATTATAATGGTGTTGTGTTGCCTCTATCATATTACATTAGTGTTGTGTTACATCCATCATATTATATTGGTGTTGTGTTGTGTTACCTCCATCATATTATATTGGTGTTGTGTTTCCTCCATCATATTATATTGGTGTTGTGTTACCTCCATCATATTATATTGGAGTTGTATTACCTCCATCATATTATATTGGTGTTGTGTTACCTCCATCATATTTTAATGGTGTTGTGTTGAGTTACCTCCATCATATTATATTGGTGTTGTGTTGTGTTACCTCCATCATATTATATTGGTGTTGTGTTTCCTCCATCATATTATATTGGTGTTGTGTTACCTCCATCATATTATATTGAGTTGTGTTACCTCCATCATATTATATTGGTGTTGTGTTACCTCCATCATATTTTAATGGTGTTGTGTTGTGTTACCTCCATCATATTATATTGGTGTTGTGTTACCTCCATCATATTATATTGGTGTTGTGTTACCTCCATCATATTATATTGATGTTGTGTTACCTCCATCATATTATAGTGGTGTTGTGTTGTGTTACCTCCATCATATTATATTGTTGTTGTGTTACCTCCATCATATTATATTGGTGTTGTGTTGTGTTACCTCCATCATATTATATTGGTGTTGTGTTTCCTCCATCATATTATATTGGTGTTGTGTTACCTCCATCATATTATATTGGTGTTGTGTTACCTCCATCATATTATATTGGTGTTGTGTTACCTCCATCATATTTTAATGGTGTTGTGTTGTGTTACAACCATCATATTATATTGGTGTTGTGTTACCTCCATCATATTATATTGGTGTTGTGTTACCTCCATCATATTATACTGGTGTTGTTTTACCTCCATCATATTATATTGGTGTTGTGTTGTGTTAACTCCATCATATTATATTGGTGTTGTGTTACCTCCATCATATTATAGTGGTGTTGTGTTGTGTTACCTCCATCATATTATATTGGTGTTGTGTTACCTCCATCATATTATATTGGTGTTGTGTTACCTCCATCATATTATAGTGGTTTTGTGTTACCTCCATCATATTATAATGGTGTTGTGTTGCCTCTATCATATTACATTGGTGTTGTGTTACATCCATCATATTATATTGGTGTTGTGTTACCTCCATCATATTATATTGGTGTTGTGTTGTGTTACCTCCATCATATTGTAGTGGTGTTGTGTTGTGTTACCTCCATCATATTATAGTGGTGTTGTGTTGTGTTACCTACATCATATTACATTGGTGTTGTGTTACCTCCATCATATTATATTGGTGTTGTGTTACCTCCATCATATTATAGTGGTGTTGTGTTGTGTTACCTCCATCATATTATATTGGTGTGGTGTTGTGTTACCTCCATCATATTATATTGGTGTTGTGATACCTCCATCGTATTATATTGGTGTTGTGTTGTTTTACCTCCATCATATTATATTGATGTTGTGTTACCTCCATCATATTACATTGGTGTTGTGTTGTGTTACCTCCATCATATTATATTGGTGTTGTGTTGTGTTACCTCCATCATATTATAGTGGTGTTGTGTTGTGTTACCTCCATCATATTATAGTGGTGTTGTGTTGTGTTACCTACATCATATTATATTGGTGTTGTCTTACCTCCATCATATTATAGTGGTGTTGTGTTGTGTTACCTCCATCATATTATAGATGAGTTGTGTTGTGTTACCTCCATCATATTATATTGGTGTTGTGTTACCTCCATCATATTATATTGGTGTTGTGTTACCTCCATCATATTATATTGATGTTGTGTTACCTCCATCATATTATAGTGGTGTTGTGTTGTGTTACCTCCATCATATTATATTGATGTTGTGTTGAGTTACCTCCATCATATTATATTGGTGTTGTGTTGTGTTACCTCCATCATATTATATTGGTGTTGTGTTTCCTCCATCATATTATATTGGTGTTGTGTTACCTCCATCATATTATATTGGAGTTGTGTTACCTCCATCATATTATATTGGTGTTGTGTTACCTCCATCATATTTTAATGGTGTTGTGTTGTGTTACCTCCATCATATTATATTGGTGTTGTGTTACCTCCATCATATTATATTGGTGTTGTGTTACCTCCATCATATTATATTGATGTTGTGTTACCTCCATCATATTATAGTGGTGTTGTGTTGTGTTACCTCCATCATATTATATTGTTGTTGTGTTACCTCCATCATATTATATTGGTGTTGTGTTGTGTTACCTCCATCATATTATATTGGTGTTGTGTTTCCTCCATCATATTATATTGGTGTTGTGTTACCTCCATCATATTATATTGGTGTTGTGTTACCTCCATCATATTATATTGGTGTTGTGTTACCTCCATCATATTTTAATGGTGTTGTGTTGTGTTACAACCATCATATTATATTGGTGTTGTGTTACCTCCATCATATTATATTGGTGTTGTGTTACCTCCATCATATTATACTGGTGTTGTGTTACCTCCATCACATTATATTGGTGTTGTGTTGTGTTACCTCCATCATATTATATTGGTGTTGTGTTGTGTTAACTCCATCATATTATATTGGTGTTGTGTTACCTCCATCATATTATAGTGGTGTTGTGTTGTGTTACCTCCATCATATTATATTGGTGTTGTGTTACCTCCATCATATTATATTGGTGTTGTGTTACCTCCATCATATTATAGTGGTTTTGTGTTACCTCCATCATATTATAATGGTGTTGTGTTGCCTCTATCATATTACATTGGTGTTGTGTTACATCCATCATATTATATTGGTGTTGTGTTACCTCCATCATATTATATTGGTGTTGTGTTGTGTTACCTCCATCATATTGTAGTGGTGTTGTGTTGTGTTACCTCCATCATATTATATTGGTGTTGTGTTGTGTTACCTACATCATATTACATTGGTGTTGTGTTACCTCCATCATATTATATTGGTGTTGTGTTACCTCCATCATATTATAGTGGTGTTGTGTTGTGTTACCTCCATCATATTATATTGGTGTGGTGTTGTGTTACCTCCATCATATTATATTGGTGTTGTGATACCTCCATCGTATTATATTGGTGTTGTGTTGTTTTACCTCCATCATATTATATTGATGTTGTGTTACCTCCATCATATTACATTGGTGTTGTGTTGTGTTACCTCCATCATATTATATTGGTGTTGTGTTGTGTTACCTCCATCATATTATAGTGGTGTTGTGTTGTGTTACCTACATCATATTATATTGGTGTTGTCTTACCTCCATCATATTATAGTGGTGTTGTGTTGTGTTACCTCCATCATATTATAGATGAGTTGTGTTGTGTTACCTCCATCATATTATATTGGTGTTGTGTTGTGTTACCTATATCATATTATATTGGTGTTGTGTTACCTCCATCATATTATATTGGTGTTGTGTTGTGTTACCTCCATCATATTATATTGGTGTTGTGTTACCTCCATCAAATTATATTGGTGTTGTGTTGTGTTACCTCCATCATATTATAGTGGTGTTGTGTTGTGTTACCTCCAACATATTATATTGGTGTTGTGGTGTGTTACCTCCATCATATTATATTGGTGTTGTGTTGTGTTACCTCCATCATATTATTGTGGTGTTGTGTTTCCTCCATCATATTATTTTGGTGTTGTGTTGTGATACCTCCATCATATTATATATTATATTGGTGTTGTGTTGTGTTACCTCCATCATATTATATTGGTGTTGTGTTACCTCCATCATATTATTTTGGTGTTGTGTTACCTCCATCATATTATATTGATGTTGTGTTGAGTTAACTCCATCATATTATATTGGTGTTGTGTTGTGTTACCTCCTTCATCTTATATTGGTGTTGTGTTTCCTCCATCATATTATATTGGTGTTGTGTTACCTCCATCATATTATATTGGTGTTGTGTTGTGTTACCTCCATCATATTATATTGGTGTTGTGTTAACTCCATCATATTATATTGGTGTTGTGTTACCTCCATCATATTATAGTGGTGTTGTGTTGTGTTACCTCCATCATATTATATTGGTGTCGTGTTACCTCCATCATATTATATTGGTGTTGTGTTACCTCCATCATATTATAGTGGTTTTGTGTTACCTCCATCATATTATAATGGTGTTGTGTTGCCTCTATCATATTACATTAGTGTTGTGTTACATCCATCATATTATATTGGTGTTGTGTTTCCTCCATCATATTATATTGGTGTTGTGTTACCTCCATCATATTATAGTGGTTTTGTGTTACCTCCATCATATTATATTGGTGTTGTGTTGCCTCTATCATATTACATTAGTGTTGTGTTACATCCATCATATTATATTGGTGTTGTGTTTCCTCCATCATATTATATTGGTGTTGTGTTACCTCCATCATATTATATTGGTGTTGTGTTGTGTTACCTCCATCATATTATATTGGTGTTGTGTTGTGTTAACTCCATCATATTATATTGGTGTTGTGTTACCTCCATCATATTATATTGGTGTTGTGTTACCTCCATCATATTATAGTGGTTTTGTGTTACCTCCATCATATTATAATGGTGTTGTGTTGCCTCTATCATATTACATTGGTGTTGTGTTACATCCATCATATTATATTGGTGTTGTGTTACCTCCATCATATTATATTGGTGTTGTGTTGTGTTACCTCCATCATATTGTAGTGGTGTTGTGTTGTGTTACCTCCATCATATTATAGTGGTGTTGTGTTGTGTTGTGTTACCTACATCATATTACATTGGTGTTGTGTTACCTCCATCATATTATATTGGTGTTGTGTTACCTCCATCATATTATAGTGGTGTTGTGTTGTGTTACCTCCATCATATTATATTGGTGTGGTGTTGTGTTACCTCCATCATATTATATTGGTGTTGTGATACCTCCATCGTATTATATTGGTGTTGTGTTGTTTTACCTCCATCATATTATATTGATGTTGTGTTACCTCCATCATATTACATTGGTGTTGTGTTGTGTTACCTCCATCATATTATATTGGTGTTGTGTTGTGTTACCTCCATCATATTATAGTGGTGTTGTGTTGTGTTACCTCCATCATATTATAGTGGTGTTGTGTTGTGTTACCTACATCATATTATATTGGTGTTGTCTTACCTCCATCATATTATAGTGGTGTTGTGTTGTGTTACCTCCATCATATTATAGATGAGTTGTGTTGTGTTACCTCCATCATATTATATTGGTGTTGTGTTGTGTTACCTATATCATATTATATTGGTGTTGTGTTACCTCCATCATATTATATTGGTGTTGTGTTGTGTTACCTCCATCATATTATATTGGTGTTGTGTTACCTCCATCAAATTATATTGGTGTTGTGTTGTGTTACCTCCATCATATTATAGTGGTGTTGTGTTGTGTTACCTCCAACATATTATATTGGTGTTGTGGTGTGTTACCTCCATCATATTATATTGGTGTTGTGTTGTGTTACCTCCATCATATTATTGTGGTGTTGTGTTTCCTCCATCATATTATAGTGGTGTTGTGTTGTGATACCTCCATCATATTATATATTATATTGGTGTTGTGTTGTGTTACCTCCATCATATTATATTGGTGTTGTGTTACCTCCATCATATTATTTTGGTGTTGTGTTACCTCCATCATATTATATTGATGTTGTGTTGAGTTAACTCCATCATATTATATTGGTGTTGTGTTGTGTTACCTCCTTCATCTTATATTGGTGTTGTGTTTCCTCCATCATATTATATTGGTGTTGTGTTACCTCCATCATATTATATTGGTGTTGTGTTGTGTTACCTCCATCATATTATATTGGTGTTGTGTTAACTCCATCATATTATATTGGTGTTGTGTTACCTCCATCATATTATAGTGGTGTTGTGTTGTGTTACCTCCATCATATTATATTGGTGTTGTGTTACCTCCATCATATTATATTGGTGTTGTGTTACCTCCATCATATTATAGTGGTTTTGTGTTACCTCCATCATATTATAATGGTGTTGTGTTGCCTCTATCATATTACATTAGTGTTGTGTTACATCCATCATATTATATTGGTGTTGTGTTTCCTCCATCATATTATATTGGTGTTGTGTTACCTCCATCATATTATATTGGTGTTGTGTTGTGTTACCTCCATCATATTGTAGTGGTGTTGTGTTGTGTTACCTCCATCATATTATAGTGGTGTTGTGTTGTGTTACCTACATCATATTACATTGGTGTTGTGTTACCTCCATCATATTATATTGGTGTTGTGTTACCTCCATCATATTATAGTGGTGTTGTGTTGTGTTACCTCCATCATATTATATTGGTGTGGTGTTGTGTTACCTCCATCATATTATATTGATGTTGTGTTACCTCCATCATATTACATTGGTGTTGTGTTGTGTTACCTCCATCATATTATATTGGTGTTGTGTTGTGTTACCTCCATCATATTATAGTGGTGTTGTGTTGTGTTACCTCCATCATATTATAGTGGTGTTGTGTTGTGTTACCTACATTATATTATATTGGTGTTGTCTTACCTCCATCATATTATAGTGGTGTTGTGTTGTGTTACCTCCATCATATTATAGATGAGTTGTGTTGTGTTACCTCCATCATATTATATTGGTGTTGTGTTGTGTTACCTATATCATATTATATTGGTGTTGTGTTACCTCCATCATATTATATTGGTGTTGTGTTGTGTTACCTCCATCATATTATATTGGTGTTGTGTTACCTCCATCAAATTATATTGGTGTTGTGTTGTGTTACCTCCATCATATTATATTGGTGTTGTGTTGTGTTACCTCCATCATATTATATTGGTGTTGTGTTTCCTCCATCATATTATATTGGTGTTGTGTTACCTCCATCATATTATATTGGAGTTGTGTTACCTCCATCATATTATATTGGTGTTGTGTTACCTCCATCATATTTTAATGGTGTTGTGTTGTGTTACCTCCATCATATTATATTGGTGTTGTGTTACCTCCATCATATTATATTGGTGTTGTGTTACCTCCATCATATTATATTGATGTTGTGTTACCTCCATCATATTATAGTGGTGTTGTGTTGTGTTACCTCCATCATATTATATTGTTGTTGTGTTACCTCCATCATATTATATTGGTGTTGTGTTGTGTTACCTCCATCATATTATATTGGTGTTGTGTTTCCTCCATCATATTATATTGGTGTTGTGTTACCTTCATCATATTATATTGGTGTTGTGTTACCTCCATCATATTATATTGGTGTTGTGTTACCTCCATCATATTTTAATGGTGTTGTGTTGTGTTACAACCATCATATTATATTGGTGTTGTGTTACCTCCATCATATTATATTGGTGTTGTGTTACCTCCATCATATTATACTGGTGTTGTGTTACCTCCATCATATTATATTGGTGTTGTGTTGTGTTACCTCCATCATATTATATTGGTGTTGTGTTGTGTTAACTCCATCATATTATATTGGTGTTGTGTTACCTCCATCATATTATAGTGGTGTTGTGTTGTGTTACCTCCATCATATTATATTGGTGTTGTGTTACCTCCATCATATTATATTGGTGTTGTGTTACCTCCATCATATTATAGTGGTTTTGTGTTACCTCCATCATATTATAATGGTGTTGTGTTGCCTCTATCATATTACATTGGTGTTGTGTTACATCCATCATATTATATTGGTGTTGTGTTACCTCCATCATATTATATTGGTGTTGTGTTGTGTTACCTCCATCATATTGTAGTGGTGTTGTGTTGTGTTACCTCCATCATATTATAGTGGTGTTGTGTTGTGTTACCTACATCATATTACATTGGTGTTGTGTTACCTCCATCATATTATATTGGTGTTGTGTTACCTCCATCATATTATAGTGGTGTTGTGTTGTGTTACCTCCATCATATTATATTGGTGTGGTGTTGTGTTACCTCCATCATATTATATTGGTGTTGTGATACCTCCATCGTATTATATTGGTGTTGTGTTGTTTTACCTCCATCATATTATATTGATGTTGTGTTACCTCCATCATATTACATTGGTGTTGTGTTGTGTTACCTCCATCATATTATATTGGTGTTGTGTTGTGTTACCTCCATCATATTATAGTGGTGTTGTGTTGTGTTACCTCCATCATATTATAGTGGTGTTGTGTTGTGTTACCTACATCATATTATATTGTTGTTGTCTTACCTCCATCATATTATAGTGGTGTTGTGTTGTGTTACCTCCATCATATTATAGATGAGTTGTGTTGTGTTACCTCCATCATATTATATTGGTGTTGTGTTGTGTTACCTATATCATATTATATTGGTGTTGTGTTACCTCCATCATATTATATTGGTGTTGTGTTGTGTTACCTCCATCATATTATATTGGTGTTGTGTTACCTCTATCATATTACATTGGTGTTGTGTTACATCCATCATATTATATTGGTGTTGTGTTACCTCCATCATATTATATTGGTGTTGTGTTGTGTTACCTCCATCATATTGTAGTGGTGTTGTGTTGTGTTACCTCCATCATATTATAGTGGTGTTGTGTTGTGTTACCTACATCATATTACATTGGTGTTGTGTTACCTCCATCATATTATATTGGTGTTGTGTTACCTCCATCATATTATAGTGGTGTTGTGTTGTGTTACCTCCATCATATTATATTGGTGTGGTGTTGTGTTACCTCCATCATATTATATTGGTGTTGTGATACCTCCATCGTATTATATTGGTGTTGTGTTGTTTTACCTCCATCATATTATATTGATGTTGTGTTACCTCCATCATATTACATTGGTGTTGTGTTGTGTTACCTCCATCATATTATATTGGTGTTGTGTTGTGTTACCTCCATCATATTATAGTGGTGTTGTGTTGTGTTACCTCCATCATATTATAGTGGTGTTGTGTTGTGTTACCTACATCATATTATATTGGTGTTGTCTTACCTCCATCATATTATAGTGGTGTTGTGTTGTGTTACCTCCATCATATTATAGATGAGTTGTGTTGTGTTACCTCCATCATATTATATTGGTGTTGTGTTGTGTTACCTATATCATATTATATTGGTGTTGTGTTACCTCCATCATATTATATTGGTGTTGTGTTGTGTTACCTCCATCATATTATATTGGTGTTGTGTTACCTCCATCAAATTATATTGGTGTTGTGTTGTGTTACCTCCATCATATTATAGTGGTGTTGTGTTGTGTTACCTCCAACATATTATATTGGTGTTGTGGTGTGTTACCTCCATCATATTATATTGGTGTTGTGTTGTGTTACCTCCATCATATTATTGTGGTGTTGTGTTTCCTCCATCATATTATAGTGGTGTTGTGTTGTGTTACCTCCATCATATTATATTGGTGTTGTGATACCTCCATCGTATTATATTGGTGTTGTGTTGTTTTACCTCCATCATATTATATTGATGTTGTGTTACCTCCATCATATTACATTGGTGTTGTGTTGTGTTACCTCCATCATATTATATTGGTGTTGTGTTGTGTTACCTCCATCATATTATAGTGGTGTTGTGTTGTGTTACCTCCATCATATTATAGTGGTGTTGTGTTGTGTTACCTACATCATATTATATTGGTGTTGTCTTACCTCCATCATATTATAGTGGTGTTGTGTTGTGTTACCTCCATCATATTATAGATGAGTTGTGTTGTGTTACCTCCATCATATTATATTGGTGTTGTGTTGTGTTACCTATATCATATTATATTGGTGTTGTGTTACCTCCATCATATTATATTGGTGTTGTGTTGTGTTACCTCCATCATATTATATTGGTGTTGTGTTACCTCCATCAAATTATATTGGTGTTGTGTTGTGTTACCTCCATCATATTATAGTGGTGTTGTGTTGTGTTACCTCCAACATATTATATTGGTGTTGTGGTGTGTTACCTCCATCATATTATATTGGTGTTGTGTTGTGTTACCTCCATCATATTATTGTGGTGTTGTGTTTCCTCCATCATATTATAGTGGTGTTGTGTTGTGATACCTCCATCATATTATATATTATATTGGTGTTGTGTTGTGTTACCTCCATCATATTATATTGGTGTTGTGTTACCTCCATCATATTATTTTGGTGTTGTGTTACCTCCATCATATTATATTGATGTTGTGTTGAGTTAACTCCATCATATTATATTGGTGTTGTGTTGTGTTACCTCCTTCATCTTATATTGGTGTTGTGTTTCCTCCATCATATTATATTGGTGTTGTGTTACCTCCATCATATTATATTGGTGTTGTGTTGTGTTACCTCCATCATATTATATTGGTGTTGTGTTAACTCCATCATATTATATTGGTGTTGTGTTACCTCCATCATATTATAGTGGTGTTGTGTTGTGTTACCTCCATCATATTATATTGGTGTTGTGTTACCTCCATCATATTATATTGGTGTTGTGTTACCTCCATCATATTATAGTGGTTTTGTGTTACCTCCATCATATTATAATGGTGTTGTGTTGCCTCTATCATATTACATTAGTGTTGTGTTACATCCATCATATTATATTGGTGTTGTGTTTCCTCCATCATATTATATTGGTGTTGTGTTACCTCCATCATATTATATTGGTGTTGTGTTGTGTTACCTCCATCATATTGTAGTGGTGTTGTGTTGTGTTACCTCCATCATATTATAGTGGTGTTGTGTTGTGTTACCTACATCATATTACATTGGTGTTGTGTTACCTCCATCATATTATATTGGTGTTGTGTTACCTCCATCATATTATAGTGGTGTTGTGTTGTGTTACCTCCATCATATTATATTGGTGTGGTGTTGTGTTACCTCCATCATATTATATTGATGTTGTGTTACCTCCATCATATTACATTGGTGTTGTGTTGTGTTACCTCCATCATATTATATTGGTGTTGTGTTGTGTTACCTCCATCATATTATAGTGGTGTTGTGTTGTGTTACCTCCATCATATTATAGTGGTGTTGTGTTGTGTTACCTACATTATATTATATTGGTGTTGTCTTACCTCCATCATATTATAGTGGTGTTGTGTTGTGTTACCTCCATCATATTATAGATGAGTTGTGTTGTGTTACCTCCATCATATTATATTGGTGTTGTGTTGTGTTACCTATATCATATTATATTGGTGTTGTGTTACCTCCATCATATTATATTGGTGTTGTGTTGTGTTACCTCCATCATATTATATTGGTGTTGTGTTACCTCCATCAAATTATATTGGTGTTGTGTTGTGTTACCTCCATCATATTATATTGGTGTTGTGTTGTGTTACCTCCATCATATTATATTGGTGTTGTGTTTCCTCCATCATATTATATTGGTGTTGTGTTACCTCCATCATATTATATTGGAGTTGTGTTACCTCCATCATATTATATTGGTGTTGTGTTACCTCCATCATATTTTAATGGTGTTGTGTTGTGTTACCTCCATCATATTATATTGGTGTTGTGTTACCTCCATCATATTATATTGGTGTTGTGTTACCTCCATCATATTATATTGATGTTGTGTTACCTCCATCATATTATAGTGGTGTTGTGTTGTGTTACCTCCATCATATTATATTGTTGTTGTGTTACCTCCATCATATTATATTGGTGTTGTGTTGTGTTACCTCCATCATATTATATTGGTGTTGTGTTTCCTCCATCATATTATATTGGTGTTGTGTTACCTTCATCATATTATATTGGTGTTGTGTTACCTCCATCATATTATATTGGTGTTGTGTTACCTCCATCATATTTTAATGGTGTTGTGTTGTGTTACAACCATCATATTATATTGGTGTTGTGTTACCTCCATCATATTATATTGGTGTTGTGTTACCTCCATCATATTATACTGGTGTTGTGTTACCTCCATCATATTATATTGGTGTTGTGTTGTGTTACCTCCATCATATTATATTGGTGTTGTGTTGTGTTAACTCCATCATATTATATTGGTGTTGTGTTACCTCCATCATATTATAGTGGTGTTGTGTTGTGTTACCTCCATCATATTATATTGGTGTTGTGTTACCTCCATCATATTATATTGGTGTTGTGTTACCTCCATCATATTATAGTGGTTTTGTGTTACCTCCATCATATTATAATGGTGTTGTGTTGCCTCTATCATATTACATTGGTGTTGTGTTACATCCATCATATTATATTGGTGTTGTGTTACCTCCATCATATTATATTGGTGTTGTGTTGTGTTACCTCCATCATATTGTAGTGGTGTTGTGTTGTGTTACCTCCATCATATTATAGTGGTGTTGTGTTGTGTTACCTACATCATATTACATTGGTGTTGTGTTACCTCCATCATATTATATTGGTGTTGTGTTACCTCCATCATATTATAGTGGTGTTGTGTTGTGTTACCTCCATCATATTATATTGGTGTGGTGTTGTGTTACCTCCATCATATTATATTGGTGTTGTGATACCTCCATCGTATTATATTGGTGTTGTGTTGTTTTACCTCCATCATATTATATTGATGTTGTGTTACCTCCATCATATTACATTGGTGTTGTGTTGTGTTACCTCCATCATATTATATTGGTGTTGTGTTGTGTTACCTCCATCATATTATAGTGGTGTTGTGTTGTGTTACCTCCATCATATTATAGTGGTGTTGTGTTGTGTTACCTACATCATATTATATTGTTGTTGTCTTACCTCCATCATATTATAGTGGTGTTGTGTTGTGTTACCTCCATCATATTATAGATGAGTTGTGTTGTGTTACCTCCATCATATTATATTGGTGTTGTGTTGTGTTACCTATATCATATTATATTGGTGTTGTGTTACCTCCATCATATTATATTGGTGTTGTGTTGTGTTACCTCCATCATATTATATTGGTGTTGTGTTACCTCTATCATATTACATTGGTGTTGTGTTACATCCATCATATTATATTGGTGTTGTGTTACCTCCATCATATTATATTGGTGTTGTGTTGTGTTACCTCCATCATATTGTAGTGGTGTTGTGTTGTGTTACCTCCATCATATTATAGTGGTGTTGTGTTGTGTTACCTACATCATATTACATTGGTGTTGTGTTACCTCCATCATATTATATTGGTGTTGTGTTACCTCCATCATATTATAGTGGTGTTGTGTTGTGTTACCTCCATCATATTATATTGGTGTGGTGTTGTGTTACCTCCATCATATTATATTGGTGTTGTGATACCTCCATCGTATTATATTGGTGTTGTGTTGTTTTACCTCCATCATATTATATTGATGTTGTGTTACCTCCATCATATTACATTGGTGTTGTGTTGTGTTACCTCCATCATATTATATTGGTGTTGTGTTGTGTTACCTCCATCATATTATAGTGGTGTTGTGTTGTGTTACCTCCATCATATTATAGTGGTGTTGTGTTGTGTTACCTACATCATATTATATTGGTGTTGTCTTACCTCCATCATATTATAGTGGTGTTGTGTTGTGTTACCTCCATCATATTATAGATGAGTTGTGTTGTGTTACCTCCATCATATTATATTGGTGTTGTGTTGTGTTACCTATATCATATTATATTGGTGTTGTGTTACCTCCATCATATTATATTGGTGTTGTGTTGTGTTACCTCCATCATATTATATTGGTGTTGTGTTACCTCCATCAAATTATATTGGTGTTGTGTTGTGTTACCTCCATCATATTATAGTGGTGTTGTGTTGTGTTACCTCCAACATATTATATTGGTGTTGTGGTGTGTTACCTCCATCATATTATATTGGTGTTGTGTTGTGTTACCTCCATCATATTATTGTGGTGTTGTGTTTCCTCCATCATATTATAGTGGTGTTGTGTTGTGTTACCTCCATCATATTATTGTGGTGTTGTGTTGTGATACCTCCATCATATTATATATTATATTGGTGTTGTGTTGTGTTACCTCCATCATATTATATTGGTGTTGTGTTACCTCCATCATATTATTTTGGTGTTGTGTTACCTCCATCATATTATATTGATGTTGTGTTGAGTTAACTCCATCATATTATATTGGTGTTGTGTTGTGTTACCTCCTTCATCTTATATTGGTGTTGTGTTTCCTCCATCATATTATATTGGTGTTGTGTTACCTCCATCATATTATATTGGTGTTGTGTTGTGTTACCTCCATCATATTATATTGGTGTTGTGTTAACTCCATCATATTATATTGGCGTTGTGTTACCTCCATCATATTATAGTGGTGTTGTGTTGTGTTACCTCCATCATATTATATTGGTGTTGTGTTACCTCCATCATATTATATTGGTGTTGTGTTACCTCCGTCATATTATAGTGGTTTTGTGTTACCTCCATCATATTATAATGGTGTTGTGTTGCCTCTATCATATTACATTAGTGTTGTGTTACATCCATCATATTATTTTGGTGTTGTGTTTCCTCCATCATATTATATTGGTGTTGTGTTACCTCCATCATATTATATTGGTGTTGTGTTACCTCCATCATATTATATTGGTGTTGTGTTACCTCCATCATATTATATTGGTGTTGTGTTACCTCCATCATATTATATTGGTGTTGTGTTGTGTTACCTCCATCATATTATATTGGTGTTGTGTTGTGTTACCTCCATCATATTATATTGGTGTTGTGTTACCTCCATCATATTATATTGGTGTTGTGTTACCTCCATCATATTATATTGGTGTTGTGTTACCTCCATCATATTATAGTGGTGTGTTACTCCATCATATTATATTGGTGTTGTGTTTCTCCATCA
Source organism: Brachymystax lenok tsinlingensis (assembly GCA_030435695.1). Taxonomy (NCBI): domain Eukaryota; kingdom Metazoa; phylum Chordata; class Actinopteri; order Salmoniformes; family Salmonidae; genus Brachymystax; species Brachymystax lenok. The sequence continues at coordinate 2,975,578 of CM059799.1, forward strand.
TATTATATTGGTGTTGTGTTACCTCCATCATATTATATTGGTGTTGTGTTACCTCCATCATATTATATTGGTGTTGTGTTACCTCCATCATATTATATTGGTGTTGTGTTGTGTTACCTCCATCATATTATATTGGTGTTGTGTTGTGTTACCTCCATCATATTATATTGGTGTTGTGTTGTGTTACCTCCATCATATTATATTGGTGTTGTGTTGTGTTACCTCCATCATATTATATTGGTGTTGTTGTGTTACCTCCATCATATTATATTGGTGTTGTGTTGTGTTACCTCCATCATATTATATTGGTGTTGTGTTGTGTTACCTCCATCATATTATATTGGTGTTGTGTTACCTCCATCATATTATATTGGTGTTGTGTTTCCTCCATCATATTATATTGGTGTTGTGTTTCCTCCATCATATTATATTGGTGTTGTGTTGTGTTTCCTCCATCATATTATATTGGTGTTGTGTTGTGTTACCTCCATCATATTATATTGGTGTTGTGTTACCTCCATCATATTATATTGGTGTTGTGTTTCCTCCATCATATTATATTGGTGTTGTGTTACCTCCATCATATTATATTGGTGTTGTGTTACCTCCATCATATTATATTGGTGTTGTGTTGTGTTACCTCCATCATATTATATTGGTGTTGTGTTGTGTTACCTCCATCATATTATATTGGTGTTGTGTTGTGTTACCTCCATCATATTATAGTGGTGTTGTGTTGTGTTACCTCCATCATATTATAGTGGTGTTGTGTTACCTCCATCATATTATATTGGTGTTGTGTTACGTCCATCATATTGGTGTTGTGTTGTGTTACCTCCATCATATTATAATGGTGTTGTGTTTCCTCCATCATATTATATTGGTGTTGTGTTGTGTTACCTCCATCATATTGGTGTTGTGTTGTGTTACCTCCATCATATTATAGTGGTGTTGTGTTACCTCCATCATATTATAGTGGTGTTGTGTTACCTCCATCATATTATAGTGGTGTTGTGTTACCTCCATCATATTATAGTGGTGTTGTGTTACCTCCATCAGTTGTCTGGTGTTGTGTTTTCAGCTGTTGAATGTATGCCATAGACATCATACTTGTATAGCACACTAATCAGTTATCAGTTGTTGTGTGCATCTGCCCTCAATGTTTCCTTTGACTCTATTCCCAATGTAGTGCACTGCTTTTGACCAGAGCCCATGGGGCCATGCCTGGCAATATGCCGTAAACACTCTGGCTTACTCAGTACCACCTGTGTAGAAAAGGGGTCCAATCCCGTCACAGGCAGGAAGAGGAAGGTTGATTTCTACTGTCACCATGGTTACTCATGTTGTTTTTTTCTTCCTCGTTTTCTTCTATTTCCAGATTCCAATAGGTATTTTTTTCTATTTGGTGGTCAAGTGATGGGAACTGGAGCGAACCGGTAGCCTCGACAGACTATTTATTACCTGAATGGTTGAGCAGGGGTGGTCACAGAGCCTTTGATGTCACGGGAGCAGAGCAGGCTTGGCCTTTGGCACTGTGACTCGGGCATCATACCCTTTCAACCCGACCTGTGTGTGTCTGTGTGTGTGTGTGTCCTTTAGGCTTGAACAGACAGGTTCAAATGACCTCAGATAGGGGAACAGGAGCCCTGTGAGAACTAGTATTATTAATCCAAGTATTCCGGTGATATTGGATTTTACCCTAGCTCATCATCCAAGCTCAGTTCAATTGGATCTTCATTCAGGTACATAGTATTGCAACATGTGTTGCACCTTTGCATCGATTCAATGCTGTCGGTGTACTTTAACTGTCCTGTGTCCTACTTTAACTGAGCTTGGACGCGTGCTGAATTTAGCAAGACATCTTTTTTTTCTGTCATTCAGGAGATGATTGCGGACCAACTGAAATGGTCGATCCACACAGACAGCGTGGTGAAGAAGGCGCAACAGCGCCTCTTCAACCTCAGGAGGCTGAAGAAATTTGGCTTGTCACCTAAAACCCTCACAAACTTTTACAGATGCACAATCGAGTGCATCCTGTCGGGCTGTATCACCGCCTGGTACGGCAACTGCACCAACCACAACCGCAGGGCTCTCCAGAGGGTGGTGAGGACTTCACAACGCATCATCGGGGGCAAACTACCTGCCCTCCAGGACACCTACAGCACCCGATGTCACAGGAAGGCCAAAAAGATCATCAAGGACAACAACCACCCGAGCCACTGCCTGTTCACCCCGCTACCATCCAGGAGGCGAGGTCAGTACAGGTGCATCAAAGCTGGGACCGAGAGACTGAAAAACAGCTTCTACCTCAAGGCCATCAGACTGTTAAACAGCCATCACTTGAAAATAAAGAGCCGCCGCACACTCTAGTAGCTCAGATGCAAAAATGTTATGTCCAATGTTTCGACAGGCAAGCTGTCTTCATCAAGGTATAATCACAAACACTGCGGGGTGACTCGTTTATATAGTGTCAAAGGACACACACAGGTGTCTGTAATCACGGCCAAGTGTGGCCTAATATCATTGGTTAATTCTGAAATATTAAAATGGCATTACAAAGAACATACAAAAAACAAATGGATAGCATACGATCGTAGATTCTATTTAGGCTACATAAGCCTCATGTGAAAGTAATGTTCTATACAGTGATCTTTACAGGAAACCTATTGACCGTAACAGTTTGTTGAGGGCTGACAGTCGTCACCCGCTTTCCTTGAAAAATAGTTTGCCCTACAGCCAATTCTGTCGACTCAAAAGAATTTGCAAAAAGCAATCAGATTTCGACAGAAATATGGCTGAGACACAAAGAAAATTCAAGGAGAGGGGGGTACAAAAATTATCAGATTAATATTGCCATTTTCGAAAATTCAAAACAAAACGAGACATGACCTTTTTCAAGGTCAGTCCCGTAAAAAGAAGCATTCTTGCGTTCTAACCACCCGCTATTCAAAGTGCTCGGAACAAATTAAGGGAATCGTTCACAAGCATTGGCACATTCAAAAACCCGTGACAGTCTCAGCAATGTGTTTTCGTACCTTCCCTTGGTCGTATTCTCGCGGGGCAGAAATCTCAGAGACCAATTGGTCAACTCTGATTTACCACTCCAAGATATTCCTGAACAACGTCTATTTGCGCCCCCCTACTGGATGGAAACTACAAGTGTAATGGCTGTGCTCAATGCAATGGCACTTATAAATATAGATCCTTCAAACACCCCCAAACAGGGAAACAGATCACAATCAAAGGTGTTATTACGTGCTCCACTAAGGCAGTTATTTATTTTATAACTTGTCCTTGTGGTAAAAATTAAGTCGGTAAAACAAAGCGCGAATTAAAAGTACGTATCTCAGAGCATCGTAGCACCATTAGGTGCAAAAACTAGACTTACCCAGTTATGCCCACTTTTTGGAAGCAAACCACTGACACGTCTCTGCGTTATATTGGCATTGAACATGTCACCCTCCCTAGGAGAAGGGGTGACCTCGATAATTTATTGTTAAAACGAGAGGCTGCCTGGATCTTTAATTTAAAGACCCTCGCTCCCTTCGGTCTCAACATAGACTTTGATCTGAAACCATTCTTGTGATTGTGACTGTGCCATTGTGATTGTTTGTAGACGTATGTAGCCTAAATCGAATCTATGATCGTACGCTATCCATTAGTTTTTTTATGTTCTTTGTAATGCCATTTTAATATTTCAGAATTAACCAATGATATTAGGCCACACTTGGCCATGATTACAGACACCTGTGTGTGTGTCCTTTGACACTATATAAACGAGTCACCCCGCAGTGTTTGTGATTATACCCTGATGAAGACAGCTTGCCTGTCGAAACGTTGGACATAAAATATTTTTGCATCTGAGCTCCTAGAGCGTGCAGCTCTTCTTCTTTATTTTCAAGTTTTCCTCTCCGCTAGCCAGCACCTCGCCTATATAGGTGTGAGTTTATTTTTCCTTTAAACAGCCATCACTAGCACAGAGAGGCTGCTGCCTACATACTGACTTGAAATTAATGGCCACTTTAATAAATGGATCACTAGTCACTTGAATGATGGCACTTTAATAATGTTTACATATCTCACATTACTCATTTCATATGTATATACTGTATTTTATACCATCTATTGCACATTGCCTATGCCGTCCTGTCGTTGCTAATCCATATATGTACAGTAAACGTATACATTCTTATTCCTTTACTTAGATTTGTGTGTTCGGGGAAAGTTGTTGTGGAAGTGTTAGATTACATGTTAGATATTACTGCACTGTCGGAACTAGAAGCACAATCATTTCGCTACACTCGCAATAACATCTGCTAACCATGTGTATGTGATCAATAAAATCCGATTTGATATACTGACCCATCCCCATTAGTTACTGTCTCATCATGCCTCAATATGCTGATTCTTCCCCATTAGTTACTGTCTCATCATGCCTCAATATGTTGATTCTTCCCCATTAGTTACTGTCTCATCATGCCTCAATATGTTGATTCTTCCCCATTAGTTACTGTCTCATCATGCCTCAATATGCTGATTCTTCCACATTAGTTACTGTCTCATCATGCCTCAATATGCTGATTCTTCCCCATTAGTTACTGTCTCATCATGCCTCAATATGCTGATTCTTCCACATTAGTTACTGTCTCATCATGCCTCAATATGCTGATTCTTCCCCATTAGTTACTGTCTCATCATGCCTCAATATGCTGATTCTTCCCCATTAGTTACTGTCTCATCATGCCTCAATATGCTGTTTCTTCCCCATTAGTTACTGTCTCATCATGCCTCAATATGCTGATTCTTCCCCATTAGTTACTGTCTCATCATGCCTCAATATGCTGTTTCTTCCCCATTAGTTACTGTCTCATCATGCCTCAATATGCTGATTCTTCCCCATTAGTTACTGTCTCATCATGCCTCAATATGCTGATTCCTTCCCATTAGTTACTGTCTCATCATGCCTCAATATGCTGATTCTTCCCCATTAGTTACTGTCTCATCATGCCTCAATATGCTGATTCTTCCCCATTAGTTACTGTCTCATCATGCCTCAATATGCTGTTTCTTCCCCATTAGTTACTGTCTCATCATGCCTCAATATGCTGATTCTTCCCATTAGTTACTGTCTCATCATGCCTCAATATGCTGATTCTTCCCCATTAGTTACTGTCTCATCATGCCTCAATATGCTGATTCTTCCCCATTAGTTACTGTCTCATCATGCCTCAATATGCTGATTCTTCCCCATTAGTTACTGTCTCATCATGCCTCAATATGCTGATTCTTCCGCATTAGTTACTGTCTCATCATGCCTCAATATGCTGATTCTTCCCCATTAGTTACTGTCTCATCATGCCTCAATATGCTGATTCTTCCCCATTAGTTACTGTCTCATCATGCCTCAATATGTTGATTCTTCCCCATTAGTTACTGTCTCATCATGCCTCAATATGTTGATTCTTCCAAATTAGTTACTGTCTCATCATGCCTCAATATGCTGATTCTTCCCCATTAGTTACTGTCTCATCATGCCTCAATATGCTGATTCTTCCCCATTAGTTACTGTCTCATCATGCCTCAATATGCTGATTCTTCCGCATTAGTTACTGTCTCATCATGCCTCAATATGCTGATTCTTCCCCATTAGTTGCTGTTTCATTGTGAAGAGATTGTGAGCAGCTAATTGGTGGCTCAGATTTGCTTTTTATACTAGGGATGGGTATTAATTATTTGCTAAATAGTAAGAAAACGGCCTATCGTTCTCAGACACTCAATGGTCTCTCTCTCCATCTCTCCTTGAATCTCGCTCTCTCTCTCTCTCTCTCTCTCTCTCTCTCTCTCTCTCTCTCTCTCTCTCTCTCTCTCTCTCTCTCTCTCTCTCTCTCTCTCTCTCTCTCTCTCTCTCTCTCTCTCTCTCTCTCTCTCTCTCTCTCTCTCTCTCTCTCTCTCTCTCTCTAAACTCCATTCATAATGTGGGACAGAGACTGTTCTGAAATCAGTAAGGGGATATGTAGTCACTATTACAAACTTGACGCCAACGTTTGCCTCCCAAAAGGCACAACGAGGACACAAAGTCTTTAGACTCACTAGAGAAATACACATTAATGCAGTTAACAAAGTTAAGTACTAATTAAAGTCTTAACCTAAGGAAACAAATTAGATGTACAACACTTAAAGGGTTACTCCTAGCTAGTGTTGATTCAAATCTCCATCTCCACTCCATCTCCACTATCAACCGCTCCGACGGAGGCCTCCCGCTGACCCAATCCACTGACAGCGCAAATACATAGCTCCTCTCTCTCTCTCTCTCTCTCTCTCTCTCTGTCTCTCGCTCTCTCTCTCTCTCTATCGCTCTCTCTCTCTCTCTCTCTCTCTCTGCTTTGTCAATCCCTCCATCACTGGTTTACACAGAGGCTCCAGAGCCCGGAGGAAAAGCAGAGGGAGAATTTCACACCATATTAGCTCAGCCCAAGGCCTTGACACTTGGGGGGATTTGGAGGGTCTCTCTCTCTCGCTCTCTTTTTTTCTCCTCTCTCTCCCTTCATCCCTACCACCCTCCCATGTTTTACTATTTATTGGAATATAATTACATTTACAGAAGGTTTTGAAGGTCATGGTCGACATGGCATTTACCATAAAAAAAGTTAATTTGACAATAATTCAAGCATCCATCAATTTCTAGTGAATGTTTAAACTAATGTAGAACATTATAAATGGTAATTATACCACCGTGCTCATGGGTAATCCGTTTCTGACTAATCCTAGATGTCTTCAACTTTCCGACTCTTGTCGATTTGACTCATAAGGACGTCAGAAAGCATTACACAGATCTCAGTGTACAAGGGGTCAGGAGGGTCAGGATTTGGAATTGAGAATCATAAGAGCTCATTACTCTTCAACGCTCCCCTAATCTCTAGTCCAATCATCTTGAACGCTCCTCTAATCTCTGCTAATAGTCAAAGCAGTGATGGAGGAAAGCGTCAATACTATGTCCACATTCAGATATTCAGAGCCTAAGGGTCTGTTTGTCTGTTCAGCACATTTACACTGGAGCTTGTCCTAACTCGTAACCAACTCACTGACAATATAAATGAGACAAGCAGTTGTGTTAATGTAGTCTACTACTAACATGCTTAGGTGCACAGGTAATGGAATGTTTGGCTTTCATGCAAATGTCAGTGATTATTAAAAAAATGTAAGCGATTCATAGAACTAATGGAAGGACCATGTTCCTCATTAGGCTAAAAACAGGCAGTTTAACGTTCTGAATCTGAAAGTCCTCACTAGGATTAAAACAGGCAGTTTAACGTTCTGAATCTGAAAGTCCTCACTAGGATTAAAACAGGCAGTTTAACGTTCTGAATCTGAAAGTCTTCACTAGGATTATTGTTATTAAAATGTCTGTTATTGTATCTTTCATGTTTCATTGTCAATACTATCTACTTTAGTCATGCTTTATTTAGACTGTTTTGTCTTCATTTACAGACTGTTTTGTCTTCATTTACAGACTGTTTTGTCTTTATTTACAGACTGTTTAGTCTTCATTTTACAGGATGTTTCGTCTTTATTTACAGATTGTTTTGTCTTTATTTACAGATTGTTTTGTCTTTATTTACAGACTGTTTTGTCTTTATTTACACACTCTTTTTTCTCTTTATTTACAGGATGTTTCGTCTTTATTTACAGGAGGTTTAGTCTTAATTTACAGGATGTTTTGTCTTTATTTACAGGACGTTTTGTCTTTATTTACAGGACGTTTCGTCTTAATTTACAGACTGTTTTGTCTTTATTTACAGACTGTTTTGTCTTTATTTACAGATTGTTTTGTCTTTATTTACAGACTGTTTTGTCTTTATTTACACACTCTTTTTTCTCTTTATTTACAGGATGTTTCGTCTTTATTTACAGGATGTTTAGTGTTTATTCACAGGATGTTTAGTCTTAATTTACAGGATGTTTAGTGTTTATTTCACAGGATGTTTAGTCTTTACTTACAGATTTTTTTGTCTTCATTTCACAGGATGTTTAGGATTTATTTCTCTGGTATTTTCTAAGAGATAACGTAGTTTCAAAGGTTTCTTTCCAACACAACTACCTGATACCAATTAATACCTAATGGTTATTTTTAATGAATGCCAAAGAAACTAAAGAGTAACCATGTAATTATCCTGCAATTATCCTTTCGGCATGTAATTTTTAATTGCAGCACTCTGTAAAATACTGTGTAGGCTTCATCAAATCTCCTCATCGAGGACACAGGCATAGTTCTCCATCTGCCTACAATATGTTACCGTTCATGTCACACACACATCTTAAGATAGCTAGTTGGGATAACCACATATCACAGTCATAGTAAGTGCATTTTACCTCAACAAAGCAGCTATCACCAGTCAGATGTTTTTGGGAGATGGCCAGGGACTCTGCTGTCTTAACATCAAGGGGAAGCTGGTTCCCCCAATGGGAGTGGGAGGGCCAATAGAGGGTGTGGGTTTTGATCAGAGCCTGAAGGTAGGGAGAGGCATTTCCTCTTGCTGCTCAGCAGGTAAAAACCATGCTCTTGTAGTGGATGCAAGATTCGACTGGAAGCCAGCGGAGTGTGTGGAGGAGCGGGGTGACATTTTACAAGCATTTCGCTACACCCCCAGTAAGATCTGCTAAACACGTGTAAGTGACCAATAACATTTGATTTGACATGAGAGAACGTGAGGAGGTTGAACACCAGGTGGGCTGCAGTGTTCTGGATAAATTGCAGGGGTTTGATGGCACAAGCGGGGAGCCCAGCCAACAGAGAGTTGCAGTAGTCCAGACAGGATAGGAACTGCGCCGCTTCCTGTGTGAGGTAGGGCCGTACTCCATGGATGTTAATAAATCCTCCTCCTCACAGCTGTCCCTTAACACTTTTAGAAACTTCAGAGTGTTTCCTATCCAAAAGTACTAATTATGTGCATATCCTATTTTCTGGGCCTGAGTGGGAGGCATTTTACTTCGGCACGGCAGACTCTCCAAAACCGTCACCTCGGGAGCCGCTCCCTAAGAAGTTACCAAATTAGGTCTAGCTAGAGAATATTAAACCTAGCTAGAGAATATTAAATCTAGCTAGAGAATATTAAATCTAGCTAGAGATATTAAACCTAGCTAGAGAATATTAAACCTAGCTAGATAATATTAAACCTAGCTAGAGAATATTAAACCTAGCTAGAGAATATTAAACCTAGCTAGAGAATATTAAACCTAGCTAGAGAATATTAAACCTAGCTAGAGAATATTAAACTAAGCTAGAGAATATTAAACCTAGCTAGAGAATATTAACCTAGCTAGAGAATATTAAACCTAGCTAGAGAATATTAAACTTAGCTAGAGAATATTAAACCTAGCTAGAGAATATTAAATCTAGCTAGAGAATATTAAACCTAGCTAGAGAATATTAAACCTAGCTAGAGAATATTAAACCTAGCTAGAGAATATTAAACTTAAATAGAGAATATTAAACCTAGCTAGAGAATATTAAACCTAGCTAGAGAATATTAAACTTAGCTAGAGAATATTAAACCTAGCTAGAGAATATTAAACTTAGCTAGAGAATATTAAACCTAGCTAGAGAATATTAAATCTAGCTAGAGAATATTAAACCTAGCTAGAGAATATTAAACCTAGCTAGAGAATATTAAACCTAGCTAGAGAATATTAAACCTAGCTAGAGAATATTAAACTTAGCTAGAGAATATTAAACCTAGCTAGAGAATATTAAACCTAGCTAGAGAATATTAAACTTAGCTAGGGAATATTAAACCTAGCTAGAGAATATTAACCTAGCTAGAGAATAGTAAATCTAGCTATAGATGCCTTGAACTGTCACTTATTTTATGACACCTTGCGATTGTCCAGCCCCTTAACTCCATCAAAAAGCAGAGGTCCATCTTCATTCAGGCCATACCTCCACCAACAACCAGAAAATAACATGTCAAACTTCCTAAATAGAGACACTAAACTCAGCCAGCAAACAGTACCTCTCTGTAACCTCTACACCCCAGCAGTACCTCTCTGTTACCTCTACACCCCAGCAGTACCTCTCTGTTACCTCTACACCCCAGCAGTACCTCTCTGTTACCTCTACACCCCAGCAGTACCTCTCTGTTACCTCTACACCCCAGCAGTACCTCTCTGTTACCTCTACACCCCAGCAGTACCTCTCTGTTACCTCTACACCCCAGCAGTACCTCTCTGTTACCTCTACACCCCAGCAGTACCTCTCTGTTACCTCTACACCCCAGCAGTACCTCTCTGTTACCTCTACACCCCAGCAGTACGTCTCTGTTACCTCTACACCCCAGCAGTACCTCTCTGTTACCTCTACACCCCAGCAGTACCTCTCTGTTACCTCTACACCCCAGCAGTACCTCTCTGTTACCTCTACACTCCAGCAGTACCTCTCTGTTACCTCTACACCCCAGCAGTACCTCTCTGTAACCTCTACACCCCAGCAGTACCTCTCTGTTACCTCTACACCCCAGCAGTACCTCTCTGTAACCTCTACACCCCAGCAGTACCTCTCTGTTACCTCTACACCCCAGCAGTACCTCTCTGTTACCTCTACACCCCAGCAGTACCTCTCTGTTACCTCTACACCCCAGCAGTACCTCTCTGTTACCTCTACACCCCAGCAGTACGTCTCTGTAACCTCTACACCCCAGCAGTACCTCTCTGTTACCTCTACACCCCAGCAGTACCTCTCTGTTACCTCTACACCCCAGCAGTACGTCTCTGTTACCTCTACACCCCAGCAGTACCTCTCTGTAACCTCTACACCCCAGCAGTACCTCTCTGTTACCTCTACACCCCAGCAGTACGTCTCTGTTACCTCTACACCCCAGCAGTACCTCTCTGTTACCTCTACACCCCAGCAGTACCTCTCTGTTACCTCTACACCCCAGCAGTACCTCTCTGTTACCTCTACACCCCAGCAGTACCTCTCTGTTACCTCTACACCCCAGCAGTACCTCTCTGTTACCTCTACACCCCAGCAGTACCTCTCTGTTACCTCTACACCCCAGCAGTACCTCTCAGTTACCTCTACACCCCAGCAGTACCTCTCTGTTACCTCTACACCCCAGCAGTACCTCTCTGTTACCTCTACACCCCAGCAGTACCTCTCTGTTACCTCTACACCCCAGCAGTACGTCTCTGTAACCTCTACACCCCAGCAGTACCTCTCTGTTACCTCTACACCCCAGCAGTACCTCTCTGTTACCTCTACACCCCAGCAGTACGTCTCTGTTACCTCTACACCCCAGCAGTACCTCTCTGTAACCTCTACACCCCAGCAGTACCTCTCTGTTACCTCTACACCCCAGCAGTACCTCTCTGTTACCTCTACACCCCAGCAGTACGTCTCTGTTACCTCTACACCCCAGCAGTACCTCTCTGTTACCTCTACACCCCAGCAGTACCTCTCTGTTACCTCTACACCCCAGCAGTACCTCTCTGTTACCTCTACACCCCAGCAGTACCTCTCTGTTACCTCTACACCCCAGCAGTACCTCTCTGTTACCTCTACACCCCAGCAGTACCTCTCTGTTACCTCTACACCCCAGCAGTACCTCTCAGTTACCTCTACACCCCAGCAGTACCTCTCTGTTACCTCTACACCCCAGCAGTACCTCTCTGTTACCTCTACACCCCAGCAGTACCTCTCTGTAACCTCTACACCCCAGCAGTACCTCTCTGTAACCTCTACACCCCAGCAGTACCTCTCTGTAACCTCTACAGCCCAGCAGTACCTCTCTGTTACCTCTACACCTCAGCAGTACCTCTCTGTAACCTCTACACCCCAGCAGTACTTCTCTGTTACCTCTACACCCCAGCAGTACCTCTCAGTTACCTCTTCACCGTAGCAGTACCTCTCTGTTACCTCTACAGCCCAGTCTGCTGTGATTGGTTGGTCTGCGTGGGACACCCACGGCACCCTTGGAAAATCTAGACGGTTTTCTATTTTACCTTTGTTTAGGTATTCTATGCATGACACACACACATCCCTCTCCACCATGGCTTATATAAGCCACTAAACACGACAGTTGTTGTTGTTATCAGAGTTCAACCAACAGGGAGTCTCACTCTACTAACAATGAACAAGCAACGGCGGAGTGGACAAGTTGCACCCTATTTCCTACTTAGTGCAGGGAAAAGTAGTGCACAATATAGGGAACAGGGTCCATTGGGCTCTGGTCTAAAGTAGGGCACTGTATAGGGAATAGGGTTCTGTTTGGGACGAACCCTATGATCAGTGGTGGAATGGGGAACAAATAAATAAAAGAATGTAGGAAGAAATATAAATATAATCCACCACAGCATTCACTTCCCCCGCATTTTATGCAAAACATTTCTCTTTCTTTGTACTATATAACGAAGCTGGGGAAAGGAAAATAACAAACACATTGGCAGTGTGGTTGAAGAGACCGGGTCCCTCTGGTTGAAGAGACCGGGTCCCTCTGGTTGAAGGGACCGGGTTCCTCTGGTTGAAGAGACCGGGTCCCTCTGGTTGAAGAGACCGGGTCCCTCTGGTTGAAGAGACCGGGTCCCTCTGGTTGAAGAGACCGGGTTCCTCTGGTTGAAGAGACCGGGTCCCTCTGGTTGAAGAGACCGGGTCCCTCTGGTTGAAGAGACCGGGTCCCTCTGATTGAAGAGACCGGGTCCCTCTGGTTGAAGAGACCGGGTCCCTCTGGTTGAAGAGACCGGGTCCCTCTGGTTGAAGAGACCGGGTTCCTCTGGTTGAAGAGACCGGGTTCCTCTGGTGAAAGCGACCGGGTTCCTCTGGTCGAAGAGACCGGGTTCCTCTGGTTGACGAGGTCCGGTTCCTCTGGTTGAAGAGACCGGGTTCCTCACAACAGAATAATACAAGAAGTTTACTGCTGCGTGTTACTGCTGTGTTGAATAAAAATTTTATACAGATGATTTGTATCTTCATACTGCAATACCGTATACAGGCATGAAGAGGCATGAACAAATGTGTTCGTCACAACAGTATAATAGAGAATGTTTAATACTTTATTTTTCAGCTGTATTCAATAAGCAACAATGTCAAAAACGTATACGATACTTTGTGTCTTCAATCTGCACCAACAGTAAACCCAAATGAACAGCCACGGACCTGCTGTGTTCAGTCAGACAAACGACAGAGGCTGAGTTTCAATCAAATGCGCGTTGCAGACAAACACATTTCACTGAGGACAATGTGTCTTTTTAAAGGTTCAATGGTCTGGAAGTTTGCGGAGATCCCGTTCACAGTAAATGCTGTGGATGTTGGCTCATGCGTACATTTTTCTCGTCTACAACTCAATCACTAATCATAAAATTCTGTGATCATTTGGGTATCTTCATAGTGCAATATATCACACGTAAATGAACAATTAATTTTTTATTAATTTTTATTCAAAAGAAAACTTCAAAATAAGTTTCCAGTTCAAGAAAGTAGAATGATCTTAGACACAAAGCAATTGATCATATATAGACAGGAAAAATCCAAGTTCTGCAGACAAGCCATGGTGGGTCTCATATGGACAGGATGTATGGAAACTTGTATGTACAATATTTTTTTACATTTACAAAAAAGCTTTGTTTCTATTTTCCTCTTTGTATATATATAGATAGATTTTTTTTTTTTTATATTCCCACTAGCATTTATACTACAATAATGAAAAAAAATTATAATAAGATATACAGATATGTCGATCCATCTTTTTTATATTACAAATGTATTTCCATAAAAATATATCTCTGTACAAAAAAAAAGTTGTTGTTTGTTCTTAACTTTATACTCTTTTCTTTTTTTTTTTAAAGGTTGTTTCACTTTCCAGTTTTTCTCTTGACAGTTTCTGTTTCAATCCATGTTTAGGGGGCCCCGACCAAGAGGGGGACCACTGACATGCTTTGCCTGTGAGGTGGGGGAGGGGCCCCCAAAAGGCTAGGGCCGGTCCTGTCTCTACTTCTCTCTACTAGTTGTTGCTGGGGCTCTGAGGACTCTACTGGTAGGTGTTCCTGCTCGTCACAAGGTCTATGAAAAGGAAAACTGATGGACAGACAACACAGAAATATAAAAAGGAACCAACTATGTTGACATCAGCCCCTACAGGATCTGTCACAGGGAAAACAACGTGGCTTACACGTAAATCATCTGCCTCTCTTATATGTCATGTCATATGTATATACATTAATATATTTAATTAATTCTAATAAAGGGGACATTGTCTTCTTGCAATAAACAATTCTAAAGAAACCATTTCGGAAATTCAATGTGAGTTATAGATAAAACAGAAAAAATATTCACTACCGCTCCAAGCTCTCTTAAACGGCATTATAATGAATTGGTTGGTGTGCAGCATAATCAGTATCACTCATCAGAGTCTCTCCCCTCTGTCACTGGAACACCACTCTGCCTCCTGTAGGCTTAACAACACTGGATATGGAGATATGGGTGGAGCACAGTGAACCACTGGATATGTAGATATGGGTGGAGCACAGTAAACCACTGGATATGGAGATATGGGTGGAGCACAGTAGACCACTGGATATGTAGATATGGGTGGAGCACAGTAAACCACTGGATATGGAGATATGGGTGGAGCACAGTAGACCACTGGATATGTAGATATGGGTGGAGCACAGTAGAGCACTGGATATGGAGATATGGGTGGAGCACAGTAGACCACTGGATATGGAGATATGGGTGGAGCACAGTAGAGCACTGGATATGTAGATATGGGTGGAGCACAGTAAACCACTGGATATGTAGATATGGGTGGAGCACAGTAAACCACTGGATATGGAGATATGGGTGGAGCACAGTAAACCACTGGATATGGAGATATGGGTGGAGAACAGTAGAGCACTGGATATGTAGATTTGGGTGGAGCACAGTAGACCACTGGATATGGAGATATGGGTGGAGCACAGTAGACCACTGGATATGTAGATATGGGTGGAGCACAGTAGACCACTGGATATGGAGATATGGGTGGAGCACAGTAGAGCACTGGATATGGAGATATGGGTGGAGCACAGTAGACCACTGGATATGGAGATATGGGTGGAGCACAGTAGACCACTGGATATGTAGATATGGGTGGAGCACAGTAGAGCACTGGATATGTAGATATGGGTGGAGCACAGTAGAGCACTGGATATGGAGATATGGGTGGAGCACAGTAGAGCACTGGATATGTAGATATGGGTGGAGCACAGTAGACCACTGGATATGGAGATATGGGTGGAGCACAGTAGAGCACTGGATATGGAGATATGGGTGGAGCACAGTAGACCACTGGATATGGAGATATGGGTGGAGCACAGTAGAGCACTGGATATGGAGATATGGGTGGAGCACAGTAGAGCACTGGATATGTAGATATGGGTGGAGCACAGTAGAGCACTGGATATGGAGATATGGGTGGAGCACAGTAGAGCACTGGATATGTAGATATGGGTGGAGCACAGTAGAGCACTGGATATGTAGATATGGGTGGAGCACAGTAGAGCACTGGATATGGAGATATGGGTGGAGCACAGTAGAGCACTGGATATGGAGATATGGGTGGAGCACAGTAGAGCACTGGATATGGAGATATGGGTGGAGCACAGTAGACCACTGGATATGGAGATATGGGTGGAGCACAGTAAACCACTGGATATGGAGATATGGGTGGAGCACAGTAGAGCACTGGATATGGAGATATGGGTGGAGCACAGTAGACCACTGGATATGGAGATATGGGTGGAGCACAGTAGAGCACTGGATATGTAGATATGGGTGGAGCACAGTAGACCACTGGATATGGAGATATGGGTGGAGCACAGTAGACCACTGGATATGGAGATATGGGTGGAGCACAGTAGACCACTGGATATGGAGATATGGGTGGAGCACAGTAAACCACTGGATATGGAGATATGGGTGGAGCACAGTAAACCACTGGATATGTAGATATGGGTGGAGCACAGTAGAGCACTGGATATGGAGATATGGGTGGAGCACAGTAGACCACTGGATATGTAGATATGGGTGGAGCACAGTAAACCACTGGATATGGAGATATGGGTGGAGCACAGTAAACCACTGGATATGTAGATATGGGTGGAGCACAGTAGAGCACTGGATATGGAGATATGGGTGGAGCACAGTAAACCACTGGATATGTAGATATGGGTGGAGCACAGTAAACCACTGGATATGGAGATATGGGTGGAGCACAGTAGACCACTGGATATGGAGATATGGGTGGAGCACAGTAGAGCACTGGATATGGAGATATGGGTGGAGCACAGTAGAGCACTGGATATGGAGATATGGGTGGAGCACAGTAGAGCACTGGATATGGAGATATGGGTGGAGCACAGTAGACCACTGGATATGGAGATATGGGTGGAGCACAGTAAACCACTGGATATGGAGATATGGGTGGAGCACAGTAGAGCACTGGATATGTAGATATGGGTGGAGCACAGTAGAGCACTGGATATGGAGATATGGGTGGAGCACAGTAAACCACTGGATATGTAGATATGGGTGGAGCACAGTAAACCACTGGATATGGAGATATGGGTGGAGCACAGTAAACCACTGGATATGGAGATATGGGTGGAGCACAGTAAACCACTGGATATGGAGATATGGGTGGAGCACAGTAGAGCACTGGATATGGAGATATGGGTGGAGCACAGTAAACCACTGGATATGGAGATATGGGTGGAGCACAGTAGAGCACTGGATATGGAGATATGGGTGGAGCACAGTAAACCACTGGATATGGAGATATGGGTGGAGCACAGTAGAGCACTGGATATGGAGATATGGGTGGAGCACAGTAAACCACTGGATATGGAGATATGGGTGGAGCACAGTAGAGCACTGGATATGGAGATATGGGTGGAGCACAGTAAACCACTGGATATGTAGATATGGGTGGAGCACAGTAGAGCACTGGATATGGAGATATGGGTGGAGCACAGTGAACCACTGGATATGTAGAAAGCAGACCTGAAGGACGAAACATCATTCAAGTCTGGATCAACTTGCAATGGTGCTGTTGAGTAACAAGTTGAGAATGAAGTGGAGATTATATCCAAACTGTAACATGTTAACGTTGACCTTTCGCATTACTCATTTAGTCTTGAACACCATTGAAACACAGAATATAAACGTGTTAAATATAACCGTGATTTCTCTCAGACAACTCAAAGTGAAAACCCTTCGGTCAGGGGAAATAGCATAAAACGAGGTGTGGGTGGAAAGGCTGGCCCATTTGTATTGGTCAATTGGGGAGGAAGACTTTCAGGGCCCAGAGATCATAGCTCTATGTCTGGATCATAGTATTTAAGGGCCCAGACATCATTGTTCTCTGTCTGGATCATAGTATTTAAGGGCCCAGACATCAATGTTCTCTGTCTGGATCATAGTATTTAAGGGCCCAGACATCATTGTTCTCTGTCTGGATCATAGTATTTAAGGGCCCAGACATCAATGTTCTCTGTCTGGATCATAGTATTTAAGGGCCCAGACATCATTGTTCTCTGTCTGGATCATAGTATTTAAGGGCCCAGACATCATTGTTCTCTGTCTGTGTCATTATAGCAGGGGGATGAACAGAAGGAGACTGTGGATGCATCCCAAATTGCATCCAATCCCCATTGGGCCCTGGTCAGAAGTAGTGCACTACTTAGGGAATAGGGTTCCATTGGGCCCTGGTCAGAAGTAGTGCACTACTTAGGGAATTGGGTGCTATTTGAGAGGTACAAGAGTCTGTGTCTGGATGATAACAAAATATGTTCTGACTTAAATATGCAAAGACCATTGGGAAGGAGGTCACTATTCACTCATATCTTCTCCCCTTCCACTCTCTCTTTTTCTCCCCTTCCACTCTCGCTCTCTCTCTCTCTGTCACTCTCTCTCTCTCTCTCTCTCTCTGTCTCTCTCCTATATCTCTCTCTGTCTCTCTGTCTCTCTCCTATATCTCTCTCTGTCTCTCTCTCTCTCTCTCTCTCTCTCTGTCTCTCTCTCTCTGTCTCTCTCTGTCTCTCTCTGTCTCTCTCTGTCTCTCTCTCTCTCTCTCTCTCTCTCTCTCTCTCTCTCTCTCTCTCTCTCTCTCTCTCTCTCTCTCTGTCTCTCTCTCTCTCTCTCTCTCTGTCTCTCTCTCTCTCTCTCTGTCTCTCTCTCTCTCTGTCTCTCTCTCTGTCTCTCTCTCTGTCTCTCTCTCTGTCTCTCTCTCTGTCTCTCTCTCTGTCTCTCTCTGTCTCTCTCTCTCTCTCTGTCTCTTTATTTTATACATCTCCTCCTCTCTTTCCCCATTTTTCTGTCACCTGTATTCTAACTATGAACTACATTTTTCATTTAAAAAATATATTTTGCGAAACCAGCAGCACAGCTGAGACAAAAACAGAAACCTTGCAAGTCCAACATGATGAATGGTGAACGGTGAATGCATCTAGCCTTCAAAACTGCATAACTTACTTCACTATTTTCCCAGAAACTCTAAATGTGGATTATATTCTATCTTTGGCTGAATAAAAACACCTTCATGTAGGTTTCTGCTCATAAAACAACATACCATAGAACTTGATCACCCAAGTAGCTGTTCTCTGGAGAACATTACACACACACACACACACACACACACACACACACACACACACACACACACACACACACACACACACACACACACACACACACACACACACACACACACACACACACACACACACACACACACACACACACACACACACACACACACACACACACACAAACAAACACAGCGAGAGAGAGAGAGAGATAATGATGAACACACAGCTCATCAACAGAGAGGAAAAACAGGCGGGATGCTGTGTCTCTCGCGGGCAGAATGGGATACAAAGGTTTGACTCAAACCCACAGAAGGGAACACCAGAGGGTTCTAAATTCTCTCCAGTTGCTCGGCAGGCTTGGCAGTGAATAGTTAGTGTCTGAAAAGCCTGTGAGGCTAGACACTGCTAAAAAAAGACAAGAAGGTATAATCTCCTCCTCTTCTCTTATCATCTCCTCCTCTCCTCTCCTCTCCTCTCCTCTCCTCTCCTCTCCTCTCCTCTCCTCTCCTCTCCTCTCCTCTCCTCTCCTCTCCTCTCCTTCACTCCTCCTCTTGTAGCCTCTCCTCCTCGTATCTCCTCCTCTCCTCTTCTCTCCTCTTCTTCTCTCCTCCTCTCCTCTCCTCTCCTCCTCTCCTCTCTTCCTCTCCTATCCTTCTCTCCTCCTCACCTACTCTTCTCTCCACTTATTCTCCTCTTCTCTCCTCCTCTCCTCTTCTCTCCTCTTCTCTCCTATCCTTCTCTCCTCCTCTCATATTCTTCTCTCCTCTTCTTCTCTCCTCTTCTTCTCTCCTCCTCTCCTCTCCTCCTCTTCTCTCCTCCTCTCATCTGCTAACACAAATATAGAGGAGCCTCCGGTACTGTTTTCATATTCAGGAGTGTTACAGCAGAGCACTGGAATCAACTGAAAGTGCTTGTTACTAATCTCAACTATGTAAAACAGGGAAGATACAGGTTTAGGTTTTATCCCCCCCAAAGAAAACTTTCCATTTCAAAACCCACAGAGAGCCCTTATGGGTAGGAATGGCTGGAGAGAATGGCTACCCATGCAGGCCTACTTTGTAATGTCTCAGTACTGTCCTGTGACTAAAACTGT
This sequence comes from Brachymystax lenok tsinlingensis, assembly GCA_030435695.1. NCBI lineage: Eukaryota > Metazoa > Chordata > Actinopteri > Salmoniformes > Salmonidae > Brachymystax > Brachymystax lenok. The sequence goes on from CM059799.1 coordinate 2,995,286, forward strand.
CCGTGACTCAAAGACAATTAAAAGCTTCCTCCAGAGAGATGGCAGTCTGTCAAATCAGCCTAGACCCAAACCTCCTCCAGAGAGATGGCAGTCTGTCAAATCAGCCTAGACCTATACCTCCTCCAGAGAGATGTCAGTCTGTCAAATCAGCCTAGACCTATACCTCCTCCAGAGAG